>CM067318.1:45515487-46115487 GCA_034231615.1 Meghimatium bilineatum | reverse complement strand
TTTGGAAATATATAACCCAAAAAATCCCGATATTCGTCTATTTACTCAGTTCCTTGTTTAAGAGTGGAGACATCGTTCTGTTCAGTCGTCTATTTCTTCTGTGTGAGTTCCCAAACACTTGTAGAATAGTATAAAATAATACTGATTACAGAATACCATGTGTCTGGTTAGCAGCATAACTACGATATATGCGCTGTTGGTCCGACACATCCAACTTCAGCATGGCGTCTGTCACGTTTACCCTCTATGGGATGAGACCGCAAACTTCACCCTCAATACCTCCTTAGTCGCCTCTTACGCATGGACGGCGAGTAACAGTACCGCTATTCCTTGCTTCTCTTTCAAGCCCACACAACACACGATTAATCACGTCTTTAATATTACCAATACATACTCTCTTTTACTCTACTCTTTTTCTTCCACTCTCAACTGTCCCCTGTTTGATAGTCTTGGAAAGGTACTCATGCTTCATTACTTGTCCCCTGTTTGATAGTCTTGGAAAGGTACTCATGCTTCATTACTTGTCCCATGTTTGATAGTCTTGGAAAGGTACTCATGCTTCATTACTTGTCCCCTGTTTGATAGTCTTGGAAAGGTACTAATGCTTCATTACTTGTCAAAATTCATAAACATGTGCGACGTTACATAAATGGCGAAAGCTGTATATGCCTATCTAAGATGTTAACACATAATTTGATGTTTAGTCCACGGACAAAGATTTTAAATGTGTCACTTCCATTGGATATATTCTCGACCACATATTCTCCTGTTGTGCATATGCATAATGAACTCATCCAAAAACAACTGTTGTTAAGGTAAGCTCCTCATGGAAAAACAACTGGGAGGTGGACAGAAGGGTAAGTTCCTCATGGGCAAACAGCTGGGAGGAGGTGGACAGAAGAGTAAGCTCCTCGTGGGGAAAATTGCTGTGAGGTGGACTGAAGAATCGTGTCAGTGACTCTCTCAAAGTGTCTCTAAATAGCATCAACATCGACGCCACATCCACGGAGCCTGTCGCTCATAATCGTCCAATGTTGCACAGCAACACCAGCAAATGTGCTTGCATCACTGAGAAGCATCCAATCTCAGAGACTTGGAGGAATCGTTCTGCAGAAAATACAAAACAACAAACACACAAATGCCCAATTCTGATCATACGTGTCCCAATTGTGGCAGATGATTCTATGCCAGGATTGCACTTTCCTGGCACCTGCACACACACCAGAGAGATGCAATACCACAAATCTTAAACTGTTGCCATCATCGCGTGCTATGGACTGCTATAATTATCATATTCTCAGCATCATTCCATGTAATTCCCATCTCTGCCAATGTCTTCATTGTCTCTCTTCTTCAAGTGTTCTTGTGTTTTTCCTGTTTTCTTTTTCCCTGCCGGTTCCACGTCATTGATCGTCTAACTATATATTTTACCGATTTTATAAGAGTGTGTCCAATGCATCTCCATTTCTCTACTTAATTTGAGTATCGATTAGATCTTTGTATGTCTGTGTATCTCATCATTATATCTATTCCCTATCAACAGAAATCGACGCAAAACATAATGGAAAAATAGGCAGCCATTCCATCAGAACGGCATATATTTAAACAACGTCAAGTTTCCCATGGGGTGCGAAGGGTCTTGCGATGTTCTCGTGAGGACCCAGGGTTAGCAGATAACCAAGATCCTAAAAGTACCTCCTCGTGCTGCATCCCGGAAACAGAAATACAGCTGCTCTTGCTGCATTCCTTGCTAACACTTTTAGCCTCCTGTCCGTGGATGATGTAGATGTAATGAGAATTGACTGCAGATAAACAGGAAATATCTCCGAAACCTTTACGCCATCACATCCAACATGTGCATGGCATCTGTGCATTCTGACTTAGTCGGCTTAAAAAGCAGAAACATTGGAGGGGCGACCAATGTCAATGTCCCTAACATTCGGTGATCTTACGAGTACACACCGAATCTGGAAAAGGTAACACATACTAGAGATCAGCATAGCGTGTGAATCAATCCTGTGGTTTTGACGAATCCCCCAACATGTTTGGCAAAGCAGCATCTCGTCTAGGAAGGTATATCAACTCTGAGTCTAATTCCACAGTCGCCGTTACCCAAGACGGCTCATACGGAAGACATTAGGTCTAGAACCTAGGTACATAATGGGTGATATTAGAATGGTCTTCATATACGAAGAACAGCTCGATGGCTGCGAAGCGCCTCTTCTGAGGACAGACAAATAATGGGTGACAGGCAAACTATCAGCTCGTCTCGTGACATATAACCCCTCTGGGTAGAAGACTCCTTTAATAGGTTGAAAACTGAAGCCTCCTGTGTATCAAAGAAAGATCGAAGATACCTCCTCACTGCATGTAAGAAGTAAGTGATAATCGCTCGCAATTCCTTGGGTTCGAGAAGAAGAAGAAGAATATACATTAGTAAAATTCACAGCCCAAGAGAAGAAGACGAAGAAGAGTATACGAGATTTGTAAACTTACATTTGACAAACACGGACAAGGCCACATTGGCACCGAACACAAGTGCTACTAAATTCTTCTCGTTGAAACTGTGAATAAATATAAAGGTTATGTTGATTCAGTTAAAACTGTGAATAAACATACGAGTTACGTTGATTCAGTTAAAACTGTGAATACATATAAAAGTTACGTTGATTCAGTTAATTAAAACTGTGAATAAACATACGAGTTATGTTGATTCAGTTAAAACTGTGAATACATATAAAAGTTACGTTGATTCAGTTAAAACTGTGAATACATATAAAAGTTACGTTGATTCAGTTAAAACTGTGAATAAATATAAAAGTTACGTTGATTCAGTTAAAACTTTGAATACATATAAAAGTTACATTGATTCAGTTAATTAAAACTGTGAATAAACATACGAGTTATGTTGATTCAGTTAAAACTGTGAATACATATAAAAGTTACGTTGATTCAGTTAAAACTTTGAATACATATAAAAGTTACGTTGATTCAGTTAAAACTGTGAATACATATAAAAGTTACGTTGATTCAGTTAAAACTTTGAATACATATAAAAGTTACGTTGATTCAGTTAAAACTGTGAATACATATAAAAGTTACGTTGATTCAGTTAAAACTTTGAATACATATAAAAGTTACGTTGATTCAGTTAAAACTGTGAATACATATAAAAGTTACGTTGATTCAGTTAAAACTTTGAATACATATAAAAGTTACGTTGATTCAGTTAAAACTTTGAATACATATAAAAGTTACGTTGATTCAGTTAAAACTTTGAATACATATAAAAGTTACGTTGATTCAGTTAAAACTGTGAATACATATAAAAGTTACGTTGATTCAGGTATGATGACGATGAAGAAAGGGATAATATTGATAACGATGATGACAGACGACGACGAAGCCAATGACGAAGATATTATCATGATTGTGGTCTTAGTGGTGGTGAGGATGATGATGACGACGACGCCAATGATTATGATGAAGGGGTGGTAGGAGTTATGATGATTATGATGACATGACGACGCCGATGATAATGCTGATTATAATAACGTAAGTCTAGCTGCATTGTCTTGATCATCAACAATAAAATATGTCGCAGTTCAGGTAATAATGCCATGACAGCCTTCAAGAAAATCTTAATAAACACATCGCTGAGCACTGTGGCTTCTCAAAACAAGCTTGATAGTTTATAGAAAGTTATTACGTTGGGGAGGGGGGGGGCAATGTGAGAATTGGCACGGTCATCTCGAGATAGGCCTATATATAGGATTTGTTGCGGCTTTACATAAACAGTCAGTTGTTGCCAAAAGTAGTAAAAAGAGTCGGAATAGATATAAACAAGTTCCCATTGTGTTTTATGCGTGGCATCCTGATTAATTGTGCGCCTTTTAGCTGGTTGCCTCCGTCTTCAGTACTCTGCTTACTTGGGCAGGACTATGGTCCTCTTCGAGTGGGACTGCCCGACCAGTCTTAGTTTGCAGCCCCTGATGGCTGAACTAAGCCCCATCACCACATCACGGTGCTGGCCTCGATGGGGAGTATATAGGACAAAATGTAACATTAAGAAAAGTAAAGAACTTAAACAAAAATAACAACTATAACTAAGATGATAAGATTAACAAGTATAAATCTCAAAAGCTGAAAGTAAATGATGGCTGTTGAAGCTGGTGGCATTTTTACCTGTCCACGATGGTGCTTGCAGCAGAGTTGACAATGACATAAGGCAGATTATTGATAGTTCCGGTTATAAACATTCCGATCTAAGAGAACACGAGTAAACATACTTTTTACAAACATTATCATAATCTTAATCCTATCACATGGATAAATTAGTCTTATCACATTGACAACTTAATCCTATCACATGGACCACTTAGTCACAACATGTGAACACATTAATCACATCATCTAGACCAGTTATTTTCAAACGCATCTATATGCCCCCCCCCCCCCCAGTAAGCCATAACATTTTTTCTGAGAGTCACATCATTTTATTGGACCCACAAAGAACAAATTAACAACTAGTGGTCAACGCCGGATAATGCAGAGTAGAATAAATAATAATAATTCTTGAAAATAGTTTAGTAGTTTGTTGTTGTTGTTTTGTATTTTTGTTGGTTTTTTTTAAAGTTCCTTGAAGGGGCCACGGAAGGAAATGTGTCCCTTAAGTTATCCACAGCAGAATATATATTGAGAAAAACGATTTTTGACAAAGTAATTACTGATGATGCTTTGTTATGTTTTTTCTTGTTTTTATAAAGGCCTTTTAGCAGAAACGTCGATGTAATATATATTTTGTGATCTACTTACTGGTTATTTGTTTATATCGA
This sequence comes from Meghimatium bilineatum, assembly GCA_034231615.1. NCBI lineage: Eukaryota > Metazoa > Mollusca > Gastropoda > Stylommatophora > Philomycidae > Meghimatium > Meghimatium bilineatum. The sequence continues at coordinate 46,110,652 of CM067318.1, read as the reverse complement.
TCCCCAGGAATTAGGAGCAATAGGTGTGCAAAGGGAACGCATTGCTCTAGGCGGACCCAGGGTTAGCAGATAACCAAGATCCCAAATGTACCTCCTCGCGGTGCACTCTGGTAACAGAAAACAGCAGCTCGAGCTGATTCGGGCCAAATCATTTGGAGATCGTGTCCGAAAATGTGGAGATAGCAGATGGAAAGAGATTTGATTGCAAAAGAGACAAACAATATCTCCGACACCATCAACATCATCACATACAACGACACTGTCGACATACAGTGACGCCAGTTAGTCCAGTCAGAACATTGGAGGGGCAGCCAATGTAAAAGACACGTAAGGGTGGATGCATGGAGAGAAACAAATATATGTCATAATGAGTATAATGGCACAATGAAAGGGCAAAACAGCGCCAGAGGGCTGCGCGAACTGCAAATGAAAAGTGAAAAGTTCCTAGGAAAGGGGAACTATAAGCTCTGTTAGCTCGAGACGAGCTTCTAGTTACCTGTGATCCTTATAGGCAGAGACCCTGACCCAATCGTGGGCGTTCGGAAAAGCAAGAAGACCTAAACCAACTCTAATGTCGAGCCTTCCTAAACCGGGAATATGCTCGCGAAGAGAAAGTGTTCCGAACCCGATGGGCTTAGGCAAGAAAGGGACAACGATGGCAGTCTTGGCCCTACTCTACTGTCAAAATTTCCTATACCGGAAATACACTTGCAGAGAGAAAGGGTTCAGTACCTGATGGGCTCAGGCGCTATTGGGACAAGGTCGCTAAGCTCAAGAACGCCTTGCTCTCAAACGCGTGGTGTAAGACTCAAACTTGTGCGAGGGGTTCACGATGTCTGTGAATGACGCCTCGGGTAGGAGGACAAACGAGCCAGAGTCCAACTCTTCTGGCGAGTTCTTCCTCATACGGAACCAGGCTCGCGGATGAGAAACGGCTTAGTACTCGATGGATACAGGCAGAGTTTGTCCAATTGCACGAGATGGATTCATAGACGGTGGAGTACCTCCTGTCAGATAGACGCGCTCGACAAGCGTCTTGGCGAAGAGGCACTACACACCAGCGTGCCCTGCGACAGATAGAGGCTGTCACGGACTAGGGACTAAACCCGAAATAAAGGAATGACGAAAACGGATGTGCTGGACCTCGGACGTCCTAACCACAAGTGGCCAACCGGGGTGCAAATAATCACAGTTCTACTGTGGAACTTGCAGCACAACGTACTTCACGCTCCCCGGCGGAAATCACACGAAATATTTGTTGTGGTTATATGAGAGCGAACGCAGAAGAAGAAGAAGACAGGAGTAATAGAGCTATTGTACTCTTTTGCGCAGGGTATTTCATGCCCAGTATGCTCTACATCTCAGCGAGGTCCGCAATGCTTTGAGACAATGCCTTCTACTGGCAGGTGTTACTTGTGACCTGTACAACTACATAACGTTCTGTTCTCTGTATCCGCCTCTAATCGAAAGGGCAACAAACTGTTATAACTGTGTAGTTCCTGTTTGGAAGTTACAGGGAAGCTGAGTGTGGCTTGCGTGATAAAAGCCGCATGCCCGTGCTGTCGTCACGCACTCAACTTTCATCATCATCAAGTGCCGTCTACGCAACGAAGGTTGACTGCAACAGACCTCCAACATCCCCTCTTTCTTGTTTTGGTGGGTGCTAGACTGTAATCTGTCCATCTTTTAATGTTACTCTCCCCGCTTGTAACTCTGCCTACCTCTTGTTCGCCTCCATTTGACTTTTTCCTCAAGTAATGTCTTCAACAAGGTGTCATGTCTTTTAATTTGTTAAAAATATTTTATTTGCCGTAACTTTATTTCTTACAGTTATTCTTTCCTCAGTGTTATTATAAACACTTTGTTCTCTTCTCTTTCCATGATTTTCTCTATATTCTTCTATAAACATCGCAAAGGCATCAATTATGTCTTCTAATTGTTTTTTTATTGTCCATGTTTCTGAGCCATACATTTATATAAAATAAATGTAGTATTTTAGTGTTCTCATTTTCAACTTGTTTGTAATTTGTTAGATGTTAATATTTTCCTCATGTCATTGAAAGTACTTTTAGTCATTCCTATTCTCCTTTTAACTTCTGTTTCACATCTGCCATCATTTGTGACTATGTTCTACCGTTGTAGCTACTCTCCCTGTATGTTTATGTTTATCACCTCTTCTTCTGTGACATTGCTGATTATTATGGATTTTGGTCTTTGTATGTTTATGTCTATTCCATATTCATTACTTGATTTATTGACTTGATCTATTAGTCTTCGTAGTTCATGTTCACTTTCGTCTAAAACAACAGTGTCATCTGCATATCTCCGGTTGTTTATTATTTTCCCACTGTAGTGAAATGTACATAAAACACATAGTTAAAGTGAAAAGTTACAGTACAGGGAGATCACAACAGCGAAACTTAATTATACAAACACCTCTAGTACACATATACGCGGACTTTTATCCGCACCCACATATACAGCAATCTCTACTTGCCTAGAGCTTACACACACACACACACAAGCAATTGTGAAACTAGCCAGAGATGATCTGGGTGAATGTCCCTGTTGAAGACGCCGAAAGCAATCCCCATGGGAGCCATAAACAAATGAATATAGTTTATGTAGAAGCTGGAGTGACATCTGACCCAGAAAACCATAATACCTAGTGCGGTGTGTAAAACACATCTCATATACGTGCACATTTTCAGCAAGAACTAATCCATAATCCTTCAGCGTCGTAGGGGGTGTCACTCTGGAAACATCAACACAAAAACTTCATCGTGTCTCTCTGTTATCAGCTCTCTGCTTGAGTGTGGAGAATCTTAATTTTATCCAGTCTTTAGTATTATCAATTTATACTTTCCTCTTACCTCCTATTCTTCTTTCACCCTCCACTGTTTCCTGCAAGATATGTTTAGAAAGAGAATCGTACCTCATTACGTTGACAAACCACATAAGTATACGACGCCTCACGACTTCCACAAGATGTTCTTGTTGGCCTGTAAGAGTATTTATTTTGTTTCTAGCGTATATGTTAGTTTTGTGTTCTGTATAACAAAATAATTATGGTCTTCGCCCATTCGCCTAACGAAATTACTTTAAATGGACAACAACTTGAAAAATACACAAATTCTCCTATCTAGGAAGCAAATTAACACATGACGGTGATGACATGCCAGAAATTACAACTCGCATTGCCCTTTTATCAAGTGCATTTAACAGACTGTCTAATATCTGGAAGTCAAAGTCAATCAGCAGACGCACGAACATGTGCTTATTTCAGCGCAAAAGGCAAAGGAATTAATGCATAATGGATACGTAATATAGGTCTGTAACTTTTATCTTCAAAAACCTGTATTATTCTCTACATTTCTGCTGTAATTGTCCAACTCTTTCAACCGTACAACGAATATGTATTATTACAGATTTATATACGTTTACTTTCACGTATTTAATCTGGACATAACAGCAGCGGCTATTTCATATTCACGCAAACTCGTACACACCGACACATAAATGTACTTTACCCAGTTTCTGATATCCATCGCTCATAGGTTCAATACGTATATCTTTTGAAGTCAAACTTCTGGATGTAAGAATTCTGGGTGGAAAAAGAAAACAGAAAGTCAAATCTGACTGACGTGTCTCAGACCATCCCTATAGTTCTATATCATGAATATAATTATAATACTAATACATGTGTCGCTTGTTCTCATTTTGGTACTAACACATTTGTCGACTGTTTTAATTTGTCTTCACAACGACGCTATCAATGTTATCATCTTCACAACGACGCTATCAATGTTATCATCTTCACAACGACGCTATCAATGTTATCATCTTCACAACGACGCTATCAATGTTATCATCTTCACAACGACGCTATCAATGTTATCATCTTCACAACGACGGTATCAATGTTATCATCTACACAACGATGCTATCCAGGACATATCTTTGTTCATTCTCGAACTACTGGAGATGAACAAGATGTAGTATGGAGAACGGAATCTTGTGTCCTATGTTTACTGCGTTGCTGCGTATATGTGCCTTTCCGCCTGACTTATCCGACTTCAGCATATCTTCTGTGTCAGTTTGACCCTATATGGGGGGCAGGCAACTCCATACCAAACCTCCTTAGTCGAATTTTGCGACATGCATGCAATGTAAACAGTGTTGCTATTATGTGTACCCCATTCGGATTCAGACTCCACACATATGACTCCAGGCATATCCATAGGAGTCATGTCTCTATCATGATTTGGATACGAAGACAATGCAGACATGATCTCTTGCCAAAACCATTCCACATGAAACGCTCTAAGGTGGCTTAAAGTGAATAGGCTTAAAGTGAACAGGCTTAAAGTGAACAGGCTTACGGGTTTAGAGATCATAGTTTAGTATCATCGGGTTTCCCTCTGTGTATTCTGTACCATGCAACAAAACAGTGTAAATTATAGCACGTAACAAAACAGTGCCAAACATAGCACGTAACAAAACAGTGCCACTCATAGCACGTAACGTAAAATAGTGCTACTCATAGCACGTAACGTAAAATAGTGCCACTCATAGCACGTAAAATAGTGCCACTCATAGCACGTAAAATAGTTCCACTCATAGCACGTAAAATAGTGCCACTCATAGCACGTAAAATAGTGCCACGCATAGCCCATAACAAAACAGTGCCAATCATAGCACATAATTCAGTAGCTTTGAGCGATAATTCCTAGGCATCTTCTAACAAAAATATGTGTAAACACGAGTTCACTGCTGGACATCTAATCCGAGACCACCATCTACAAATAAAACATAACTAACATCTTCGCTGGTGCTAAAGTGTACGTGTACTGCTGTCGAGACCGATCTTTGTAAATAAAAGATCAGACAGCATATATGTTCTTGGTAGAACTTGCAAAAAAAATGTCTAGCATACATCAAATTAGATATATTGTTGTATCATTCATACAGTGCAATCAAATTTCACCTTGGTCTATATCCGTTGCCTATAAATAAGGACTTTAGGTAGAAACGTTGCGATTAGATCTGTAAGGAAAAGTTAACTTCGGCTGTGCTTTTTTATAAATATAAATCAATTTTGAAATATATCTACACAACACGGCCCCTTAATTGTATGTGAAGCTTGTTTAGGCTTATTCATCCCAGCTGTGAACATCTGACAGCTCACGAAAATCTCGAAGACCAACGAAAACACGCTTCCGAAGAACACATTTGAAGTTATCAGAAAACTTTCGATAGTTTAACACCCACTCTGTGCAACGTTTGTTTTCCTAGTGGACTTGTAGATTATTGTCGTATCTTGACTGACATCACGAGTGCGTTCTGTGGTAAGTAATTTCTGCATAAATATGTTGGTTTTTTTTCTTTATCAGTGGTCGGTGTGCGTTCCGAAGATATCATTAGCATATGTGGGTGTATACTAATCGTGTTAAATATTTGAAGGTATGTGTTACACACGTTTGATGTGTTGTCGTAGCTCGAAAGGGAAGTAAAGATTAGGAATAATAATGCCACCTGCCCTTCTTAACATACAGAAAACTAGTGAGAATTGAAGGTGCTGATGGCTGCCCCATGCATTACAGAAAATTTGTGACCCAACAAAACCATTTTAAAATCAGTTGAGTCGCCAATATGTGGAAACTTTGCAATAAAATGCGAAAGGCGTAGATGGTTGACTTGATTGTGCCTCCCTCGTCAACAGCTGTCATAAGTCCAGAGATCCCCCCCCCCTTTTGCGTCAAAATATATTCATCTCCTCCCCAATTAAAAAAAAAATTTAAAATTACCAAAATTATAAAGATATTCTCCGCGGTCTTTCTCAAAACTCATGCAGATTAGCAGGATGTAGTCGGGACAACGGATTGTCTTGTCCAATGGTTTACAGCTTGGCTGGAATATGATACACACCCAACTTCAGCATGGTTCTTCCTTAGGATGTAAAAACCAAGTCCCAGCCGTAAACCCTTAGTCGCCTCAACGACATGCATTGCAGGATGTAACAACCAAGTCCCAGCTATAAACCCTTAGTCGTTTCAACGACATGCATTGCAGGATGTAACAACCAAGTCCCAGCCAAAAAACCTTAGTCGCTTCAACGACATGCATTGCAGGCCAGTCGTATTATTGGCTTCTCTTTCTGGCCCCAGTAACACAAGGTCAACTACATTTATCTATTTCAAAATCCAACATCACTAATGAGATGAACATGTGCTGTACTATCACAACCAAGCGACAGGTAACACAACCCAACGACATGTAACACAACCCAACGACATGTAACACAACCCAACGACATGTAACACAACCCAACGACATGTAACACAACCCAACGACATGTAACACAACCCAACGACATGTAACACAACCCAACGACATGTAACACAACCCAACGACATGTAACACAACCCAACGACATGTAACACAACCCAACGACATGTAACACAACCCAACGACATGTAACACAACCCAACGACATGTAACACAACCCAACGACATGTAACACAACCCAACGACATGTAACACAACCCAACGACATGTAACACAACCCAACGACATGTAATAAACCCGACATGTAACACAACCCAACGACATGTAACACAACCCAACGACATGTAACACAACCCAACGACATGTAACACAACCCAACGACATGTGTTCACATTCACTCTTCAATTTTAACTTTAGCCAGTTCTCCTTCTTTCGTTCACATGAAACATGTCTATATCTGTAATTCTGTCTCCTGAAGAAAACTACGTCTTTTGTAGCTCATACAGTGGCCCATAGAGCTTTGATTCCAGTGTTGTTTCCTCTGGCCAATATGTCTTAACTTAGCGTTTCATACTCAGAACACCCTTGAATTATATGTTTGGTACCCAATCACAATTAATTGTGGCAATCTTAATTACGTCTGTCGCTCTCACTTTGATTTGGTTTTGTCTACCAGTCAAGATGTTTCCCAAATTATGGTCACTGCACATGTTACAGCTGATTAAGCCAAATCTGGGAGCTAGGTAGCAGGTGTGCTCAGATGTTGGGAAGCTGCATCCAGAGGAAACATGACGTGTTCCGCAACCAGGGCAGCTATATTGACAATGTTTTACAATATTTTAGACTGCGATTTTTATAATATAAAAAAAGGTAACTCACTTTTCCATCCAGTTAGAAACATGTTAAATCCATCAGTGAAATGAAACAATATCATTATCCCATTTGTTGGATGTAAAACGTCAACAGGCATCAATCACATTGTTACAGTTTGTTGACAGCATATTCACAATTTTGCATGTAATTTGGTACAGTCAACAGTGCAGTGAGAGACATGCTGTTCACACATCCAACAGAACTATTCTTCTTTCGTTCACTTGAAACATGTCTATATCTGTAATTCTGTCTCCTTGATAAAACTCAGTCTTTTGTAGTTCATACAGTGTCCCATAGAGCTTTCATTCCAGTGTTGCTTCCTCTGACAATATGTCTGCCTCAGCGTTTCATGCTCAGAACACTCTTGAAGTATATGTTTGGCACTCTGTGCTGCCTGTCCACATAATACACACGGCCGTCATGCTGTCAATCTTAAACTTCGTGTACATGTGGTTGCGGTGTTGTTTGTATTCTGTTCTAAATCGTAGAATTACTTGTTCTGATCTGTTCATAATGTGATAGTCATCTTGTGTTGGTGTTTGTAGATTTCTTATTGCCTAGATCATTTGTTGTTTTTTTCTAATGATATGTGATTGGTATATCTAGTTGTTCTTCAGCAGCACCTTCCTTAGCCAGTTGGTCTTGTTTTTTTCCCTGGTATTCCACAGTGAGAGGGTATCCACTGCATGGTTACCCTATACTGGTAAGACAATTCATTAAGTAGTTTTTGTAAGTCTGTTAGTTTTCCAGCCTGGAGAGCTTGGTGCACTAACCTTGCATTTGTCAGGAATACCACAGGCTGTATGCCAGAGTTGGAGTTAGCAGTTTTTTAGCTGCCACACTAATTGCCTGGATTTCTGCATCATAATTAGTGCAGAATTTCACTGTTGGTGTTCTGATCGTATCTCTAGGCTTGTGTGGATATTCTATATATACACCTGTACCTCCATTCATCACTGTATTATGTTCTGAGCCATCTGTGTATACTCTGACTCATATCTCATATCTTGTGAATATTCCTCAACCACGAAACTGAGGGTGGATGTCCTTCGCTGCACAATGTTCTGTTCGTCCTCGCTTAGTATTTCTTTCATGTGTGTCTGAATGTATATTGGTATTCCATACCTTTCGCTCCAATGGGTTTTCTCTGGTACAGACCTTAAGCGGCTGTTAAACTTCAGGTAGGTCTGTAAGTTGTCTACAGAGTCGTTTAGCTTGGTGGATAAAGCCGTTTCTTTTCAGTCGCACCATTGCTAGATTCTTTCCTTCATTGGATGACTTGGCATACACTGAAACTTTTCTGATTGAATCAGTACCTTTTTGTCTCTGCTTTCGCCAAGCATTCTTCCCATTTTCTGCATTTCTACTATGGGTGTTGATTTCATTGCTCCCAACATTATCCTGTTTTTGCACTTTATCTTTATCTTGTAATGTGGAGATTAATGCAGGACGCCACGTAGCTGAACCATATTCCAGGTGTGGTCTTATGACTTGTTGGTAAACTTTACGGAGTATATTCCCACTGGCTCCCAATGTGGTTCCACTTAGTTTTCTCAGGATGACTGTCTCCTGGCTTTTGTTGTTGCTTTATGTGATTTCCATGTCAGCTTATCATCAAAAGTACCTCCGAGGTATGTGGGCTGTTTGTCTTTGAATTTTCAATATGGAGAGCTCTTGAAAGAAGACTTTAGCCAGTAAAGACCAGAAAGGTATAAATTTTAAAAAGGCAGATTTTGATCATTTCCGTGCGGTGAAATGATAGTATAGGTCTCCACTGTGCTATAAATAGCATACTGTTTACATGAACGTCGTGGATTTCCCTTGAAAATACAATTATATCAATAGATGTCGTGACGTCAAATCTCACGCTGCAGACGATAATTCTTAGAAAATTAATAATTCGGTAAAAGTAAAAAATGTCTTGAATCCGTTTCTTCTTCTTCTTCTGCGTTCATTCTCAAACTCCCACTGGATCTAGCAGGATCATGGTCCTGCTAGATTTCCAGCAGGATGTAGTCCAGAAAATGGAAAATCGTTGTCGCCGTTTTATTTGCGCCAATGGCCCGACACATCCGTCTTCGGTGGGATTCCGTTTCAGTAACACATATTTCATTTTTACGATATTAATGTGTTAAATCTAAACACTTTTGAAAATAAATGTTTAGAAGGCTACTCAAATCAAACACAGTTGTCAGACAAGAATCAAAACAAGAATATGTATCCATCTATATTAGAACGTGTCGCTGGAATTACATCGGACACCCGCTACGAATGGATACTGAAAGACTCCCCTGTCAAGCTTTGATGTGGTCCCCAAAGGGAAAGAGAAAACGAGAAAGATCAAAAGAAACTATTCGTAGAACTATTGCAAGAGAACGTTTCACCATCGGTATCAGAAACAATGAAGATCTAAAGCAAATTGCGATGAAACGAGAGACATGGAAATCTATGACAAGTGAGATGAGAGCTTCGCAGAATGACTGAGACAGAAACGATCGTGATGCAAATTACTGGAAATAGTTTTGGCCATCCATGATTGGTTTTTTTTTTTGCCAGTCTGCACGGCACCTGATGATGAAAAAATATATAGTTCATTTCCCCCTAGCTACCGGTAAAACAAATATGGCGGCATAAACATGGAAACTAGAAAGAAGCTTCGAAATCTGGAATTTTAAACAGTTGTATCACTATATTTACGCATCTGCATTCATAAACAATATATAGGTTTGGATAATCTAACCACATTGAAAATGTTTTTAAAAAGTAAGTTATTTGTATGTCATTGATTTGTAACACTATCAAATCAAGTGTCATACTACCGTGTTTTATTTTTTTTTTAAATCCACGTGAACGATGAGAACCAGACAGAACAGTAGTCTGTAGCACTATAACATACATAATAATTACTATTATAATTATATATATATATATATATATATATATATATATATATATATATATATATATATATATATATATATATATATATATATATATTACTAATTACTATTAAATTAGTATAGCGGCCTACATAATTTTGAATTGCTTGTGATTGACAGCTCAGACGTTCTTATTATAGCCTTAGCCCGCCTTAGGCTAGGCACACAGATCAAGACATTTTAAAAACTACTTAAATTATGCACTTAACCAATCTTACACATCTACTTCAAAGACACTTTCGTATAACCACAACGAATAAATCATATGATTTCCGCCGGGAAGTATGAAGTACATTGTGCCACAAGTTCCACAGTTTAACTGTTATTTGCACCTCTGTTGGCTCACTTTGTGGTCTGGACATCCGAGGCCTAGTACATCCGTTTTCGTCATACCTTTAATTTGGATAGTAGGTTTCCCTAGTCTGCCCATCTGTCGACGGACATGCGGGTGTGTAGTGACTCTTTGCCGAGACGATTGCCATTCACGTCTATCTCGTGTGGAGTGTTCCACTGTCAGTGAACTTGCCTTGTGTAATTAGAGGCATGTGCCCATTGAGTGTTGAACCTTTTCTCATCCGCGAGCTTGGTTCTGGTTGAAGAAGAACTCAGAAGAGTTGGGCTCTGGCTCTTTCACCTTCTTAGCCAAGGTGTCATTCACCAATATCATAAACCCCTTGTCCAAGTTCGAGTCTCACCATGCGTTTGGGAGCAAGATGTGTTGTTCTTGAGCTGGACGACCTTTTCCCATTGGTGCCTGAGCCCATCAAGTTCTGAACCCTTTCTCTCTGCTAGCATGTTTCTAGCATAGGAAACCTTGACAGTAGAGTTGGGCCAGGGCTGCCTTCGTTGTCCCATTTGTGCCAGAGCCCATCAGGTACGAAACCCTTTCTCTCTGCTGACATTTTTTCGATATTGTAAATCTCGATAGTAGAGTTGGACATGGACTGCTTTCTTTGCCAGGTGCCCACAATTGGGTCTCTGCCCATAAGGAGCACCAATATGTAGAAGCTTGTCTCGAGCTAACAGCATGTAGTTACAATTTCCTTGGAATGTTTACCCTTTCTACTGGCACTTGGCGCTGCCCTCTGGCCAGTGCTGCCCTCTTTGTACTCTGTATGTTATCTTTTTTGTTTCTTGCCTTGCAGCTACTCTTTAGTGTCTTTTTCATTGGCCACCCTCCAATTCTCAGTATGGACTAACATCAATGTGTCAACAGTACCACTGCATGTGTTGGCGCAGTGGTGTCAGAGATATTGACTGCCTCTTAATGCAGTCAATTCCTTTTCCATCTGCTGCCTCCAAATTCATGGACACGATCCCCAAAAGGTTTGGCTAGAATCAGCACAAGCAGCTAGATTTCTGTTTCCAGTGTGCACCACGAGGAGGTACTTTTGGGATCTTGGTTATCCACTAACCCTGGGTCCACCAAGAGCAATGCAGTACCCTTTGCACTCCACCAGGATAGTGAATTGGAGTTACCAATGTTCTGTGACGTCACAATATTCCTGCATATCAAGCTGCTAAACATGCCATAGCCCAGAAATCGATCCTCATCCAATCCTACAAGCCTAACAGTGAAAGCAGAACAGATAATAGACATCTACTAGTGCATACCATTCACCTTGTGATCTTCTTAGAATGTTGATCAGTTCAACAATCTTTGATGACAGCAATAAAAATATTTCTGGTTTTCTGACCCAGCATGCAATATTTGTTTGCTACTTATATATCCCATAGAGTTTATAGATCCTATTTGTGTCAACTTATAGATTACATAAACTGCCAGCTGATAGATCACATAAACTGCCAACTGATAGATCACATAAACTGCCAGCTGATAGATCACATAAACTGCCAACTGATAGATCACATAAACTGCCAACTGATAAATCACATAAACTGCCAACTGATAGATCACATAAACTGCCAACGTATCTAACTTGGATTGGATTATAAATGCTGAATCAGATGCTTAGATGCATTATTGTAAATATTTTTTCTTTTTATGAATGACAAATTAGTAAGACACTTCACTTTTCACTGCTGGTTTTGCCTATTGCAATTTTAAATAGTAATAATCAGAAATAAGAAACTAAAGTGCTTCATTTTTCTCTGGGCTTTCTAACTTTAAAACTTATTTTTAGGACTCATGACTATCCTGAACTATTGTCCATTTCTAGGGTATTATGTTTCTCTTTGGAATTTTTTTATCAATCTTTGATCAAGATTTGCAATAACTAGTTTTATTTTGTTTCAGAAACATCAGAATTGCAGTTACATAAGCATGCAGGAGGATGCATCAGAGGATGATTTGCCTTCATTCTCTTTGGAAGACAGTCAGAACAAGACACAGAAATATGCCAGGCCACTACAGCAAGAAGAGCCAATGACCATTTCATCTCATGATACTCCTTTGCCGTCGACCTCTGGCAGAATTTTGGAAAGTAAAATGACACTGGAAAATGAGGTGAGCAACAGATCAAACTCCAGTAATGACAACTGTTTCTCTCTGAACAAGAAATGTTCACTTGCTGCAGATGAGCTTCATACTATTCGAAGATCTAGAAAAACTGAAAAGTTTCAATTATTAGAAAACTCAATTGAAGGAAGCAATCAAGCTGGAGATATATGCCAGCCTAAGAAACATGGTGCCGTTAATTGTGAATTAGAGGACCTTGAACAATTGCCTTTTGATCAACCAGTATGCAATTCTGTTCCTTTAACAACACGTCGCCCTAAGATCAAAGTTGAAGATGAAACAGATAGTGATGGAGAGGTTTATATCCCAAGAAATAGAGATAAAAAGTTGGATGGGATTTTTAGTGATAAAACAAAAGAGGAAATAAGAAGTGTTCTCGGAGAACATGGCCTGCAAAGAATTCTGAGAAAGATTGACAGGGATCTGCAGCAATTACCAAAGGGAAGGTCTGCCAGCCAGCATTCTACTGAGTTTAACAAATCTTCGACAAATGTTGCCAGTGATTTTAAAACTCGAGATGTCAGATCACGTCGATCATCTTCAGAGGACAGTTCAGATAGAAGGAGGGTGAAATCGAAACGACGATCTTATAGTAGTCAACGATCTAGCAGGAGTAAACGTCGTAGTGAGCCGTTCACCATGATCAGATCAGTTACAAAGGATTTGCAGCAGTTGAAGGAAGGTGAGACAGACTCAAGTGTTTTGGTCCGGAATTACGATCAAGTTACAGTATCTAGGAAATCAACATTTTCATCTGATGAAATTTACAGACAAGCTTTTAGGATACAGTCTCAGCATCTAGGGGCACAACTTCCAAGGACAGAGCCTCAGCCACAAGAGACATGGTCTAGTTCTCATGGGACACAATCTAGCCCTCTTGCTACACAGTCTAGCACTCAGGGGCAACAGTCTAGCACTCAGGGGCAACAGTCTAGCACTCAGGGGCAACAGTCTAGCACTCAGGGGCAACGGTCTAGCACTCAGGGGCAACAGTCTAGCACTCAGGGGCAACAGTCTAGCACTCAGGGGCAACAGTCTAGCACTCAGGGGCAACAGTCTAGCACTCAGGGGCAACAGTCTAGCACACAGGGGCAACAGTCTAGCACTCAGGGGCAACAGTCTAGCACTCAGGGGCAACAGTCTAGATCTCAGGGGCAACAGTCTAGATCTCAGGGGCAACAGTCTAAATATCAAGGGCAACAGTCTAGTACTCAGGGTAAACAGTTTAAGCCTCATGGGGCACATCAGAATCAAGGGACACAATTTCACCCAGAAACACAGTATCCAGATTCCAGCAGCTTCTGGTCGTTGAGTCAACCTTGGCAGTATAGACAAACACACCCATTTTTGGTAGATGAAGCTTCCACTTATTCAAGAATGTCTTCATTTGACATTACTGCCAATAGACCATCAATCTTCTCTTCAATTGTCCACACAAATCCATATTCCTACTCACCACCAAGGCACATACGCCCAATTTTTGACACTCGTTTCAACAATGTAGGTGCTTCAAATTCCTCATTGGATTTGCTTAGGTTTACCTCCGTGACTCAGAATATGGCACCTATTCTAAACAGTAACTTAAATCACTCTTCTCATAATCCAGTTCCGACAAAGTCTTGCTCAGACAAAATTATGCCTCGTTTGTCTCAAAGACCTTCAATTTCTGAGGCTTTTCATGTTCCAACGCTTACAAACAGTGATCATAGCTTAGCACCACCACCCTTATCACTAGGCTCTGATGATCTGCAGCGGATGCAACCTCATCCACCACCACCAAGAGGTGTTTTACAGTCTGCACCACTACCACCACCATCAAGAGGTGTTTTACAGTCAGCACTACCACCACCAAGAGGTGTTTTACAGTCAGCACTACCACCACCATCAAGAGGTGTTTTACAGTCAGCACTACCACCACCAAGAGGTGTTTTACAGTCAGTAATTTCCAATACTCAGGTTAGAGAAATTTCAGTATTATCATTAATATCATCTTCACCATTGTTCTTACTAGCATTACATTGTTATTATGACTCTTTGTTGCCATCACTGTCATTATTATCACTCTCGATGTTGCCATCACTGTCATTATTATCACTCTTGTTGTTGCCATCACTGTCATTATTATCACTCTCGTTGTTGCCATCACTGTCATTAGTTATTCATCTAATCATCATCATTGCACTCATGACACTTCCATAGGTACTTCATTCTCCACTTGAGTGTATCCGCCATTAAACGATGACTGATAGTATCAGTTGACTATTGGTGAACATTCTCCTAAGCTCTGCATGTAGCTCACTTCAGGTGATGCCACAGTTTAGGCCCGGCTAATTTATTCTTGATGTAGAAAATGAATCATTACCCTCATTAATCTCATTGCCCTAATTAATCTCATTGCCCTATTAATCTCATTGCCCTTATTAATCTCATTTGCCTGTTCTGTTTCTTGCAAAGAGTTCAATATGTCAGCCCAAACCATCATTCTACCACCAGACACAGTAGCAGTTCATGCTAGCCGATCTGCTGTCTCATTATTTTGAACATCCGCATAATCAGGCACAAAAATAAGATGCATGAATGTCATTTATTACCACTGTCATCATTATTGTCATCATTGCCATTATTGTCACCAGTATTGTCATTTCTATCAACATAACCACTGATTTATTCATCACTTTCATCATCATTGCCACCATCATTGTCACCATAATTATTGCCACTATCATTGCCACCATAATTATTGCCACCATCATTGTCACCATAACTATTGCCACCATCAGTGTCACCATCATTTCAGTCATCAAAATTATTGGTCATTATTTTTGCCATTAACATCACTTTCATCATTATTGCCATCATAATAATTATCATCATACTCGTGCTCTTTGTTACATCTGCATGATCACTTGATTTTGAGAAATTAGTTTGTCAGTATCGAGAATGCACTTGGAAGTGAGTCGTGGCCCATAGAGACCACCTAATAAAGATTTCAAAAAGAACACTGAACCAACAACCAGAAACATCAGCAAATATACCCTGAGAGATTTACTGAATCGGAGATCTGAACACCTTTGGGTATATCTGGTGTGCAAAGAGGATAATCAACATACCTAACCTAAATCAACCAAATAATTTCCCTTTGTCACACCATCTACCTACAAAAATCTTAGTTCCTCACTGCTTCTCTACGGTGCACACAATAAGGGCGTCACCATTTTTATCTACATCCGTAACAATTACACTAGCTGTACCATCTATTGGACAGTGTCAAAATCTTCTCTGATTATGGGCCTTTCCTTTATAGAAGTTTAAAAGATATCTAATATTTAATAAATGAAATATTTGCAGTTTGCCCTTACTTAATGAATCACCTTTGTACTTATCAATTCAAAAATAAAAAATGTTCATTTATTCTTGATTGACAAAAACAAAATCTTTCTAATTAAGGTGACACCTGGTCCTCGTACAGTCAATAACCAAGATATTCAGGTTCCACATCTGCCAAATTCTCCGCCAGCACCTGATCCGACAGAGTCAGAAATTACTTTTAAAGATATACGGTTTGAGATTATGTATTTTTTCTGTATAGTTATATATCAGCATCTCCAATGATGTATAGTTAAATATTAGCATCTCCAATGATGTATAAATATTAGCATCTCCAATGATGTATAGTTAAATATTAGCATCTCCAATGATGTATAGTTAAATATTAGCATCTCCAATGATGTATAAATATTAGCATCTCCAATGATGTATAGTTAAATATTAGCATCTCCAATGATGTATAAATATTAGCATCTCCAATGATGTATAGTTAAATATTAGCATCTCCAATGATGTATAGTTAAATATTAGCATCTCCAATGATGTATAAATATTAGCATCTCCAATGATGTATAGTTAAATATTAGCATCTCCAATGATGTATAGTTAAATATTAGCATCTCCAATGATGTATAAATATTAGCATCTCCAATGATGTATAGTTAAATATTAGCATCTCCAATGATGTATAAATATTAGCATCTCCAATGATGTATAGTTAAATATTAGCATCTCCAATGATGTATAAATATTAGCATCTCCAATGATGTATAGTTAAATATTAGCATCTCCAATGATGTATAAATATTAGCATCTCCAATGATGTATAGTTAAATATTAGCATCTCCAATGATGTATAAATATTAGCATCTCCAATGATGTATAGTTAAATATTAGCATCTCCAATGATGTATAGTTAAATATTAGCATCTCCAATGATGTATAAATATTAGCATCTCCAATGATGTATAGTTAAATATTAGCATCTCCAATGATGTATAGTTAAATATTAGCATCTCCAATGATGTATAGTTAAATATTAGCATCTCCAATGATGTATAGTTAAATATTAGCATCTCCAATGATGTATAGTTATATATTAGTATCTCCAATTATGCGCTTATTAACATCGCTGCAGTCTCCTAGCATCGTTTCATTGTTGACCTCTCACATAAAACTTACTGAATTCAGGTTGCCACTGAGATGACTGACATTTTCAAAGTAAATCTTAACAATAAAGTAAAAGCAGTCAAATGTCTAGTCCTTTTTCAGATGAATAATAAATCTGACTGTGTGCAAGTTACACATGATATAGTTTTTGGTATTTCAGAAATCACTAAGAGTAAGCCATAAATCAGCAAACTCAACAAAATTTTTACCCATGATTTGAATTCTTACAAATGTACGTCATCTTAAAAAAGAGATTGAAAGATTTCATTGATGCTTCTGTGTCTGTGTGATTGTTGCTGAGACCTTCCTCTGTCATAGGTCATAAGACAAAAAAAGCTATTGACTGGAGTACAATCATGATAGACCTAACTACAAATAGAAATATTATGTAGGGTTTACATTTCTAGTAACATCTTGTTAAAAGTATATCCCAGATATAGCCAACATTTACATTGTTAAAAGTTTGTAACCAATATTTACATTGTTAAAAATGTATCTGTGGCCAATTCATATTGCTAAAAGTTTGTAAACAGCCAACATTTATGTCATTTTCATTCAAAATGTGTATTGTTGGTGTATTGTTGGTGTAATGTGTATAAATGTGTATTGTTGGTGTAATGTGTATACATGTGTATTGTTGGTGCTATATTTATAGTGTCTGGTGCTGTGGCTTAGAAATAATAAATATGTCTCACAATATGGATGAGTCACATTTAGGGCTCGAAATCAGCTATATACTCTTGGGTGACTGGACTACTCGGAAAGCGATAGCAGAATGCCTAATATAAAATATTGCCAAGAAAATCTCTACAGAAAAAAAAATATGCTATGATGATGTGCTAACAACAAAATTTATGGTGCAGCTGAAAATTGTAATTAAGTTATTACAATTCTTCTTCTTGTGTGATATCAATTTGTTTACAAGTGAAATGGTAAATGATGGTGAATTTGAACAAAGTCTCTCTAAAGTAACTTTCAATTGAGATAAATGCTCGTAAAGTGCTGTAGATTGAAATCTGGGCTTTTCAAAGTAGCAGTGCATTGGGATCATGGCTCTCCAAAGTAGCAGTGCATTGGGATCACTGCTCTCCAAAGTAGCAGTGCAATGGGATCATTGCTCTCCAAAGTCGCAGTGGACTGGGATCACTGCTCTCCAAAGTGGCAGTGGACTGGGATCACTGCTCTCCAAAGTGGCAGTGCAATGGGATCACTGCTCTCCAAAGTGGCAGTGGACTGGGATCATTGCTCTCCAAAGTGGCAGTGTACTGAGATCATTGCTCTCCAAAGTCGCAGTGTACTGAGATCATTGCTCTCCAAAGTGGCAATGGACTGGGATCATTGCTCTCCAAAGTGGCAATGGACTGGGATCATTGCTCTCCAAAGTGTCAATGGACTGGGATCATTGCTCTCCAAAGTGGCAATGGACTGGGATCATTGCTCTCCAAAGTTAGTGGGACTGGGATCATTGCTCTCCAAAGTTAGTGGGACTGGGATATTGCTCTTCAAATTTAGTGGGACTGGGATCCTTGCTCTTCAAATTTAGTGGGACTGGGATCATTGTTCTCCAAAGTCGCAGTGGACTGGGATCATTGTTCTCCAAAGTCACAGTGGACTGGGATCATTGTTCTCCAAAGTCGCAGTGGACTGGGATCATTGCTCTCCAAAGTCGCAGTGGACTGGGATCATTGCTCTCCAAAGTTAGTGGGACTGGGATCATTGCTCTCCAAAGTTAGTGGGACTGGGATCATTGCTCTCCAAAGTTAGTGGGACTGGGATCATTGCTCTTCAAATTTAGTGGGACTGGGATCATTGCTCTTCAAATTTAGTGGGACTGGGATCATTGCTCTCCAAATTTAGTGGGACTGGGATCATTGCTCTCCAAAGTCGCAGTGTACTGGGATCATTGCTCTCCAAAGTTAGTGGGACTGGGATCATTGCTCTCCAAAGTTAGTGGGACTGGGATCATTGCTCTCCAAAGTTAGTGGGACTGGGATCATTGCTCTCCAAAGTTAGTGGGACTGGGATCATTGCTCTTCAAATTTAGTGGGACTGGGATCATTGCTCTTCAAATTTAGTGGGACTGGGATCATTGCTCTCCAAATTTAGTGGGACTGGGATCATTGCTCTCCAAAGTTGCAGTGTACTGGGATCATTGCTCTCCAAAGTTAGTGGGACTGGGATCATTGCTCTCCAAAGTTAGTGGGACTGGGATCATTGCTCTCCAAATTTAGTGGGACTGGGATCATTGCTCTCCAAAGTTAGTGGGACTGGGATCATTGCTCTCCAAATTTAGTGGGACTTGGATCATTGCTCTCCAAATTTAGTGGGACTGGGATCATTGCTCTCCAAAGTTAGTGGGACTGGGATCATTGCTCTCCAAAGTTAGTGGGACTGGGATCATTGCTCTCCAAAGTTAGTGGGACTGGGATATTGCTCTTCAAATTTAGTGGGACTGGGATCCTTGCTCTTCAAATTTAGTGGGACTGGGATCATTGTTCTCCAAAGTCGCAGTGGACTGGGATCATTGCTCTCCAAAGTCGCAGTGGACTGGGATCATTGCTCTCCAAAGTTAGTGGGACTGGGATCCTTGCTCTTCAAATTTAGTGGGACTGGGATCCTTGCTCTTCAAATTTAGTGGGACCGGGATCATTGTTCTCCAAAGTCGCAGTGGACTGGGATCATTGTTCTCCAAAGTCGCAGTGGACTGGGATCATTGCTCTCCAAAGTCGCAGTGGACTGGGATCATTGCTCTCCAAAGTTAGTGGGACTGGGATCATTGCTCTCCAAAGTTAGTGGGACTGGGATCATTGCTCTCCAAAGTTAGTGGGACTGGGATCATTGCTCTTCAAATTTAGTGGGACTGGGATCATTGTTCTCCAAAGTCGCAGTGTACTGGGATCATTGCTCTCCAAAGTCGCAGTGTACTGGGATCATTGCTCTCCAAAGTCGCAGTGTACTGGGATCATTGCTCTCCAAAGTGGCAGTGTACTGGGATCATTGCTCTCCAAAGTCGCAGTGTACTGGGATCATTGCTCTCCAAAGTGGCAGTGTACTGCGATCATTGCTCTCCAGTGCATTGGAATTCATTATCTTGACATATCCATAGCACTTTATAAATTTTATATATTTTATACAAGGTTTACTTTGTAGAATTATTGTATTGTCCATGCTGCTGACTTTTGTCAGCAATATATATTATATATTAGTGTAACTAATTTTTGATATAGTGTAACTATATCAAACTAGTGTAACTATATTTTATATAGTAACCTATTTACTTTATTTGCATTTACCTCTATTTGTATGGTTACTGTGGCACTTCCTTTTTGTCGGTCATCCTCCGATATTTGACTTTTGTATGTTACCATGCAGATTACTTTCTTACATTTAGGCCTATAAGTTGTCTGGTTTGTCTGTATTATGGCAGAAAGATACTAAATACAATTTTTTTTGTGAATGCTATACAGGTTTAACCACAGTGTCAACTGTTGTCTTGTTGATGAACTGCAACCACAACCACAACCTCAGCCACAGTTGGAGTATCAGCTATATCAGCCACATGAGTATGAGCCTCAAGAATTGCCTCTGCAATTTTTACAGTATCAGTTTCAGATAAAGCTTCAACTTCCTCAACCTCAGTCACAACCACAGGCTAAGACGCAGCTAGAACTTGAGCGGCAGAAAGAGTATGTAGAATATTTGAAATTTAACCTCATGAGGTATTTCTTATCCCTTCAAGCAAGCAGAAGAGAGGATGATAGCTTGTCTTCTGTACCTTCATCCAACTCCAAACAAATTTCAGATTCAGATATCAAAATAACCATTCCAGAGTGTAAGCATTCAGAATGTGCAGAGACGACGGTAGAAAATTCGGATGAAGCAATTAGACATAATTCCCCTGACAGTGACTCAGTTGTGCCAACAAAGAAAGATAAGAAAGCAGATAGTGCAGACTTGCGTACAACAGACACAGCATGGACGTGTTTGGCATGTAATACTGTAAGCATGAGTGAAAAGAGCTTGTGCACTAAATGTGAAAGACTAATGAACCAAGTGGTGGACGTTGCACCTATTCCTTCGGAGAAACAGAATACAAAAATTTATGAAAAGAGTATCAGAAGAATGAATTTCCTTCATAAAACCAAAATTGATTTTATTAAATCAAGCATGGAAAATACTGAATGTGAAGATTGTGATCCAGCGCAAGCTACCAGTGTAGTAAAGTATAGTGGATGTGAGCCTGGTACCAGTATGAAAGGTAAGAATAACATACAGAAAGATGCTGCAGGTGGACAAGCAGAAGATAGTAAAGCTGATGGCAGAAACGCAGGTTGCAAAAATTCTGATAATCATGCTTTTAGAAATGTTGAAGACCCAGTGCTTAGAGATTATCTTTTGTATAAGAGAAATCAGTTGTTGCAAACATTTGGGAGAGATCGGTGTGTCAGTGACTTTACAACACCAGCAGTCAGATCTAATATTTGTGCCTCTGCTACTTTAGCATCTACTAATGAAATGCTTACAGATGTAGTAACAGATAGTTACAGATATGGTAACATTTCAGAATCTGAAAGATCTGATAGCATTTCAGAATCTGACAGAGCTGGTAACATCCCAGAATCTGACAGAGCTGGTAACATCCCAGAATCTGACAGAGCTGGTAACATCCCAGAATCTGACAGAGCTGGTAACATCCCAGCAGCTGGCACAGCTGGTAACATCCCAGAATCTGGCAGAGCTGGTAACATTTCAGAATCTGGCACAGCTGGTAACATTTCAGAATCTGACAACGATGGTAACATTTCAGAATCTGACAACGATGGTAACATTTCAGAATCTGACAACGATGGTAACATTTCAGAATCTGACAGAGCTGGTAACATTTCAGAATCTGACAGAGCTGGTAACATTTCAGAATCTTACAGAGCTGGTAACATTTCAGTATCTGACAGAGCTGGTAACATCCCAGTATCTGACAGAGCTGGTAACATCCCAGTATCTGACAGAGCTGGTAACATTTCAGAATCTGACAGAGCTGGTAACATTTCAGAATCTGACAGAGCTGGTAACATTTCAGAATCTGACAGAGCTGGTAACATTTCAGAATCTGACAGAGCTGGTAACATTTCAGAATCTGACAGAGCTGGTTACATTTCAGAATCTGACAGAGCTGGTTACATTTCAGAATCTGAAAGAGTCGGTAACCTTCCAAATGCCAAATGCAGAACTAAGGAGGACTTGAAAGAAAATGTTGAAGCAAACAGCAAGAAAAAGGCAAAATTAATGGTGAAAGTTGAAGAAAGCAATGAGAAGGAGGTGAAAATTGAAGAAAGCAATGAGAAAAAGGTGGACTCTGATGGCAAAAACAGTGAAAAAGGGGTGAACTTGAAGATCAATATGAAAAATGAAGTTTCCAAAAACAAGAAGAAAAAATGTAGAAGCAAGTCAATGGACATGGAAAGTTTTGAATACACTGAATCTCGCAGAACTCAAAGCCAGACTAGGTGTAAAGAAATAGTTCCCGCTTTAAATTTGATATGTTTAAGTGATGAGGAGAATAAAGATCATGCTGAGGAAGATGAGGGAGATGATGAAAATACAGACTCTGAGAGTAATGACATGACTTCATACAATAAATTTGGAAGCAACCAAAACTCATCCATTCCTCCAAAAAGTAAGTCCCAAAACAGTCAGTCCAAGAAAGATGAAAGTGCAAGCACATCCTTCACAGCTACAAGGCACACAGTCAACACGCGACCAGCATCCCCACCAAAACCAAGTCGAAGCAAATCAGACATTCCTTTTCATCAGAGAAATTCAACAAGTTACAGAAGACACTGGGCAAAATCAAGTTCATTCTGGAGTTCTGACAAGCCTCAGTTGCCTCAAAGAAAGTCAAATTCTGACAAGCCACAGTTGCCTCAAACAAAGTCAAGCTCTGACAAGCCACAGTTGCCTCAAACAAGGTCAGTTTAGCTATCATTTTACTTATATACTTTTATATGTACACATGTTGCGTACTTAATTCATTCTGTTATCTTACACAACACAACATTTATAATCTCACACATCACGCAGTGGTTGTAGTGAACCTCACACATCACGCAGTGGTTGTAGTGAACCTCACACATCACACAGTGGTTGTAGTGAACCTCACACATCACACAGTGGTTGTAGTGAACCTCACACATCACGCAGTGGTTGTAGTGAACCTCACACATCACGCAGTGGTTGTAGTGAACCTCACACATCACGCAGTGGTTGTAGTGAACCTCACACATCACACAGTGGTTGTAGTGAACCTCACACATCACGCAGTGGTTGTAGTGCACCTCACACATCACACAGTGATTGTAGTGCACCTCACATCACACAGTGGTTGTAGTGTATCTCTCACACATCACACAGTGGTTGTAGTGTATCTCTCACACATCACACAGTGGTTGTAGTGTATCTCTCACATATCACACAGTGGTTGTAGTGTATCTCTCACACATCACACAGTGGTTGTAGTGTATCTCTCACACATCACACAGTGGTTGTAGTGAACCTCACACATCACACAGTGGTTGTAGTGTATCTCTCACACATCACACAGTAGTTGTAGTGTACCTTACAATGTGTAGAGTATCTGGCAGAACTTGTAGTGTATCCCACATCACACAGTTGTTGTAGTCTCTCATACATCACACAGTGGTTGTAGTCTCTCTCTCTCATACATCACACAGTGGTTGTAGTCTCTCTCTCTCATACATCACACAGTGGTTGTAGTCTCTCTCTCTCTCATACATCACACAGTGGTTGTAGTCTCTCTCTCATACATCACACAGTGGTTGTAGTCTCTCTCTCTCATACATCACACAGTGGTTGTAGTCTCTCTCTCTCATACATCACACAGTGGTTGTAGTCTCTCTCATACATCACACAGTTGTTGTAGTCTCTCTCTCTCTCATACATCACACAGTGGTTGTAGTCTCTCTCATACATCACACAGTGGTTGTAGTCTCTCTCATACATCACACAGTGGTTTTAGTCTCTCTCTCATACATCACACAGTGGTTGTAGTCTCTCTCTCATACATCACACAGTGGTTGTAGTCTCTCTCTCATACATCACACAGTGGTTGTAGTCTCTCTCTCATACATCACACAGTGGTTGTAGTCTCTCTCTCTCATACATCACACAGTGGTTGTAGTCTCTCTCTCTCATACATCACACAGTGGTTGTAGTCTCTCTCTCATACATCACACAGTGGTTGTAGTCTCTCGCTCTCATACATCACACAGTGGTTGTAGTCTCTCTCATACATCACACAGTTGTTGTAGTCTCTCTCTCTCATACATCACACAGTTTTTGTAGTCTCTCATACATCACACAGTTGTTGTAGTCTCTCATACATCACACAGTTGGTGTAGTCTCTCTCTCTCATACATCACACAGTGGTTGTAGTCTCTCTCTCTCATACATCACACAGTTGTTGTAGTCTATCTCTCTCATACATCACACAGTGGTTGTAATCTCTCTCTCTCATACATCACACAGTGGTTGTAGTGTCTCTCATACATCACACAGTGGTTGTAGTCTCTCTCTCTCATACATCACACAGTTGTTGTAGTCTCTCTCTCATACATCACACAGTTGTTGTAGTCTCTCTCTCTCATACATCACACAGTGGTTGTAGTCTCTCTCATACATCACACAGTTGTTGTAGTCTCTCTCTCTCATACATCACTCAGTGGTTGTAGTCTCTCTCTCTCATACATCACACAGTGGTTGTAGTCTCTCTCTCTCATACATCACACAGTGGTTGTAGTCTCTCTCTCTCATACATCACACAGTGGTTGTAGTCTCTCTCTCATACATCACACAGTGGTTGTAGTCTCTCTCTCTCATACATCACTCAGTGGTTGTAGTCTCTCTCATACATCACACAGTGGTTGTAGTCTCTCTCTCTCATACATCACACAGTTGTTGTAGTCTCTCTCTCTCATACATCACACAGTTGTTGTAGTCTCTCTCTCTCATACATCACACAGTGGTTGTAGTCTCTCTCATACATCACACAGTTGTTGTAGTCTCTCTCTCTCATACATCACACAGTGGTTGTAGTCTCTCTCTCTCTCATACATCACACAGTGGTTGTAGTCTCTCTCTCTCATACATCACACAGTGGTTGTAGTCTCTCTCTCTCATACATCACACAGTGGTTGTAGTCTCTCTCTCTCTCATACATCACACAGTGGTTGTAGTCTCTCTCTCTCATACATCACACAGTGGTTGTAGTCTCTCTCATACATCACACAGTGGTTGTAGTCTCTCTCATACATCACACAGTTGTTGTAGTCTCTCTCTCTCATACATCACACAGTATTTGTAGTCTCTCATACATCACACAGTTGTTGTAGTCTCTCTCTCTCATACATCACACAGTTTTTGTAGTCTCTCATACATCACACAGTTGTTGTAGTCTCTCTCTCTCATACATCACACAGTGGCTGTAGTCTCTCTCTCTCATACATCACACAGTGGTTGTAGTCTCTCTCTCTCTCATACATCACACAGTGGTTGTAGTCTCTCTCTCTCATACATCACACAGTGGTTGTAGTCTCTCTCATACATCACACAGTGGTTGTAGTCTCTCTCTCTCATACATCACACAGTTGTTGTAGTCTATCTCTCTCATACATCACACAGTTGTTGTAGTCTCTCTCTCTCATACATCACACAGTGGTTGTAGTCTCTCTCATACATCACACAGTTGTTGTAGTCTCTCTCTCATACATCACACAGTGGTTGTAGTCTCTCTCTCTCTCATACATCACACAGTGGTTGTAGTCTCTCTCTCTCATACATCACACAGTGGTTGTAGTCTCTCGCTCTCATACATCACACAGTGGTTGTAGTCTCTCTCTCTCATACATCACACAGTGGTTGTAGTCTCTCTCTCTCATACATCACACAGTGGTTGTAGTCTCTCTCATACATCACACAGTGGTTGTAGTCTCTCTCTCTCATACATCACACAGTTGTTGTAGTCTCTCTCTCATACATCACACAGTTGTTGTAGTCTCTCTCTCATACATCACACAGTTGTTGTAGTCTCTCTCTCTCTCATACATCACACAGTGGTTGTAGTCTCTCTCATACATCACACAGTTGTTGTAGTCTCTCTCTCTCATACATCACACAGTGGTTGTAGTCTCTCTCTCTCATACATCACACAGTGGTTGTAGTCTCTCTCTCTCATACATCACACAGTGGTTGTAGTCTCTCTCTCATACATCACACAGTGGTTGTAGTCTCTCTCTCATACATCACACAGTGGTTGTAGTCTCTCTCTCTCATACATCACACAGTGGTTGTAGTCTCTCTCTCTCTCATACATCACACAGTGGTTGTAGTCTCTCTCTCTCATACATCACACAGTGGTTGTAGTCTCTCTCTCTCATACATCACACAGTGGTTGTAGTCTCTCTCATACATCACACAACATGTAGTGTGTCATGAAAATTGTAGTGTATGCCACACTTCACAGAATGGTTGTCATATATCTCACACATCTGCCAGTGATTGTGCTGTATCTCGCACATCTGCCAGTGATTGTGCTGTATCTCAGACATCTGCCAGTGATTGTGCTGTATCTCGCACATCTGCCAGTGATTGTGCTGTATCTCGCACATCTGCCAGTGATTGTGCTGTATCTCGCACATCTGCCAGTGATTGTGCTGTATCTCGCACATCTGCCAGTGATTGTGCTGTATCTCGCACATCTGCCAGTGATTGTGCTGTATCTCGCACATCTGCCAGTGATTGTGCTGTATCTCGCACATCTGCCAGTGATTGTGCTGTATCTCGCACATCTGCCAGTGATTGTGCTGTATCTCGCACATCTGTCAGTGATTGTGCTGTATCTCGCACATCTGCCAGTGATTGTGCTGTATCTCGCACATCTGCCAGTGATTGTGCTGTATCTCGCACATCTGCCAGTGATTGTGCTGTATCTCGCACATCTGCCAGTGATTGTGCTGTATCTCGCACATCTGCCAGTGATTGTGCTGTATCTCGCACATCTGCCAGTGATTGTGCTGTATCTCGCACATCTGCCAGTGATTGTGTTATTTCTCACACATCTGCCAGTGATTGTGTTGTATCTCACATCTGCCAGTGATTGTGCTGTATCTCGCACATCTGTCTGGTTGTACTGTTATCTCACACACCATACAGTGGTTGCAGTGTATACTACACATCACACAGTGGATGTAGTGTATATCTCACAAAGTTTAGTCTCTCATACATCATGCAGTGGTTGTAGTGTATGTGACACATCATGCAATGATTGTAGTATATTTCACACAACCTATGAATCTCACATTACAACTTGTGTATCTCACATCACAACTTGTAGTCTGTCTCAACACATCACAACTTGTAGTCTGTCTCAACACATCACAACTTGCAGTCTGTTTCACACATCACAACTTGTAGTCTGTCTCACACATCACATCACAACTTGTAGTCTGTCTCACACATCACAACTTGCAGTCTGTTTCACACATCACAACTTGCAGTCTGTCTCACACATCACAACTTGTAGTCTGTCTCACACATCACAACTTGTAGTCTGTCTCACACATCACATCACAACTTGTAGTCTGTCTCACACATCACATCACAACTTGTAGTCTGTCTCACACATCACAACTTGCAGTCTGTTTCACACATCACAACTTGCAGTCTGTCTCACACATCACAACTTGTGGTCTGTCTCACACATCACAACTTGCAGTCTGTCTCACACATCACATCACAACTTGTAGTCTGTCTCACACATCACAACTTGTAGTCTGTCTCACACATCACAACTTGCAGTCTGTTTCACACATCACAACTTGTAGTCTGTCTCACACATCACATCACAACTTGTAGTCTGTCTCACACATCACATCACAACTTGTAGTCTGTCTCACACATCACAACTTGTAGTCTGTCTCACACATCACATCACAACTTGTAGTCTGTCTCACACATCACAACTTGCAGTCTGTTTCACACATCACAACTTGTAGTCTGTCTCACACATCACATCACAACTTGTAGTCTGTCTCACACATCACATCACAACTTGTAGTCTGTCTCACACATCACAACTTGCAGTCTGTTTCACACATCACAACTTGTAGTCTGTCTCACACATCACAACTTGTAGTCTGTCTCACACATCACAACTTGTAGTCTGTCTCACACATCACAACTTGTAGTCTGTCTCACACATCACAACTTGCAGTCTGTCTCACACATCACAACTTGTAGTCTGTCTCACACATCACAACTTGCAGTCTGTTTCACACATCACAACTTGCAGTCTGTCTCACACATCACATCACAACTTGTAGTCTGTCTCACACATCACATCACAACTTGTAGTCTGTCTCACACATCACAACTTGTAGTCTGTCTCACACATCACAACTTGCAGTCTGTTTCACACTTCACAACTTGTAGTCTGTCTCACACATCACAACTTGTAGTCTGTCTCACACATCACAACTTGTAGTCTGTCTCACACATCACAACTTGCAGTC
Organism: Meghimatium bilineatum; assembly: GCA_034231615.1. Lineage (NCBI taxonomy): Eukaryota > Metazoa > Mollusca > Gastropoda > Stylommatophora > Philomycidae > Meghimatium > Meghimatium bilineatum. The sequence goes on along the minus strand of CM067318.1, from coordinate 46,081,994 downwards.
TGTTTCACACATCACAACTTGCAGTCTGTCTCACACATCACATCACAACTTGTAGTCTGTCTCACACATCACAACTTGCAGTCTGTTTCACACATCACAACTTGCAGTCTGTCTCACACATCACAACTTGTAGTCTGTCTCACACATCACAACTTGTAGTCTGTCTCACACATCACAACTTGCAGTCTGTTTCACACATCACAACTTGTAGTCTGTCTCACACATCACAACTTGTAGTCTGTCTCACACATCACAACTTGCAGTCTGTCTCACACATCACAACTTGCAGTCTGTTTCACACATAACAACTTGTAGTCTGTCTCACACATCACAACTTGTAGTCTGTCTCACACATCACAACTTGTAGTCTGTCTCACACATCACAACTTGTAGTCTGTCTCACACATCACAACTTGTAGTCTGTCTCACACATCACAACTTGTAGTCTGTCTCACACATCACAACTTGTAGTCTGTCTCACACATCACACAACTTGTAGTATCTCACACATTACATAATTTGTGTATCTTACATCACCAAGTGCATATAGTGTGTTTCACACATTATACAGGGTATAAATTAATTTCGCTATCATTTTCTGTTTATCATTTTATTTATTTCTTTTTCTACATTGTTTGTGGTGAAGTGGGTGAAGCATTTACCATGTAATCAAGAGGTTAATCATTCAAAATCAGACTAACATCTTGTTTAAGGTGTATGTTTTGGAGGTCTGTGACAGCGAACTCTTGCAGCTACAGAGTTAGTTTTCTGAGTGATACAGCAAACTTCCATATAATCTGTATGTGTACATGGCCATACACCTCTTTAACATGTTATGTGCACAGAATTTAGTCTGTCCTACACAAATTGTAAGCATGTCAGCCTAAAATAAGATTTAAGTACCATCCCTGGGTGGTTTGTGCATGTGGCCCTGTAGTTGCCACAACTCATAGGGCCTGTGCGCTATGGAAAACTATTAGAAATAGCTTAGGTCTGATCAGGCAACATGCTGCTCTGTTTAGGGAGACGTATGTATGGACAATTCTTGAGTACAGTAAGTCTATCCTCTGCCTCAAAATAGCAAGGAACAACCTTGCAGCATGATAAATCAGATTCTCATAAATACACCAGGGAAATATTGCTGAATATATGGGCAAATGAACTGATTGGTGGAAATTCATTTAGTGAAATGAGATGACCAAAGATCAACTACATTGTCGTAATTATCATATCTAATTTTATATGTAAAATTACCAACACTAATGAAGAAAACCTAAACAACTTGAGCATACTTCTTTCTGCAGATGATCAAGCAACATCAACAACAAAAGAACAACTACAACAATATATAAATACTCCACACAACGTGTAGGGTATTTAACATGAAGATAAACACAGGAAAAAAAAACTTTAGGCAATGTCAGTCACAAAAACAAACACCATTCTAATCGATGATCAGCAGCTTACACAGGTTAAAGAAATCACTTATCTTGGAAGCATCAAATCATCGATTGTGATAAACACCAAAGAAATATAACATGGTTGCTGATCTAGATATAGTATACCGGATCTATATTCCCACACTCATCCGCATCGCTGAGGATAGAATTCGCTGGAGGACTCTGTGTGCTGAAGCATCCAATGTGGTACCCCTACGACCCTGAAGGGTTATGGATTTATTGATTGATACCGGATCTTGGGGCAGATGTCTCCTATTTTCAAAAACAAATATGTGAGCATGAACACCAAAACTACACTATATAAGACGATCAACATACTATCACCATACTACAAATGTCAAACATGGACACTAACAACAGAATCCAAAGGAAAACAGAAGTGACTTGTCTATGCAGAAACCTCTGAGTGACAGTAAGAGACAGAATCAGGAATTAAAATATCAGAAAACTAACAAACACAATGCCAATCCTGGATTACATTAGAAAACATATGAAGTGGTTTTTGCATACTTTCAGACTACCATCAGACAGTGCCCTTCAAAAAGCATTACTATACAGACAAGATGGATACAAAGCCAGGAGCAAACCTTGCAAATGATGTATTACAGAAGTCAACGAAAAAAACATGCACAGAAAAAAAAGCCATCTCTATAGAACTCTTCTATCCCTGATGCTGCAAGGCATAAAAAGGGTATAATTTGAAAAGAAAGAAAATCATATCCACCACCAATACTTCGTAGAAAACCTGGTAACAATTTCTTTAGTCAGCAAGAGAAATCAATCCCTTATGTTTCAGTTTTAAGTAGGACATGCAACAGTCAATAGCCATTTAAACCATATATCTGGCACATCCAGATCACAACTGGCATCACTAAATTTGAAAAAGAACACTGCGGGCAATTTACAAGCAATAGGACAATCTGAAAACTCTCCTACTTGGGACCCTCTGCACTCCTACATGCACAGCTATAGAACTTTCCTGGCACCAATCGAACTCATCGGACAAGTTACAACCCAAACTTAGACAATCATAAATGGTTTTTTTCTACTTGTTCACCACATTTTTGTTGTTTTTCATACCATGCTCATCTTTGCTTGCAAAGGAGGAACATCATCGTCATACCTCAGCAATTACCCACATAAAGACACTGCTCTCATCTCAGTGAAACAGACAAACATCTCGTCAGTTGCTTTCCCTCTAAACTGGAAATACATTTGCAGATACCTTTTAGTCACAAACTCATTGTATGGATTAATAAGTCAACTTCAGAATGCCTGGACTTTTTAAAAATGGCATTCAGCTGTCAGGAGTAAATCAACTCTGCAATTGGATATTGATAACCACCACCCCTTTTGGTGGATATCGACAACTACCACCCCTTTTGAGAATTTTTTAAAAATCCATTTCCTGAATCATGCATCATTAAATCATTGATCCAGATCATGATGCACCACAAAGTTTTCTGACAAAGCATAAACAAACCATATGGTCTATATGAGATTTTTGCAAAAAAAGAAAGAGGTTCTATCAATTCTGATAGAAGGGAGGCAAACAATTCGCTAACATAATCTCTTATTAATGCTCTTGAAGTTTTGTCGGATCTTTGCTGCCAGTGTTCAATTGTCTGCATTACCAGAGCCGTTACCAATGCTCTGTTGGCAATCTAATCATCAAGTGCTGTCGCAACAGATTTTGAACATCTATCACTTGCATTGGTGTTAAACTCTGTAGAATGTAAGGCAATTTTAGTCTGAAAGGAATAATTATAATGTTTGGTCTTAATGATTGTAGCACAATTTCAGTAATGTCTACTGAATATCATAATTTTTAATAAGTTCACATAATTTTCAGTATTTTTTTTCTAATAATAAATTTTTTAGTAAGTTCTCATTATATATTATTAGATCTGGTCAAAGCAACTCAGATCAAGAAGTACCGGTTCAATTAGACAAGCAGACCTCAATATTGCAGAATAAGCACACAGGTGCAGGATATCGGCAAGAAGCTGCAGGTTACAGTTCAGTATCACCAGTCAGGCCAATGATATCTAGTGCAGGAGGCAGGCAAAGGTGATTTGGCTTTTTACAAGTTGAGCTCTTTCCAGCAATATAATGCCATTTTAATGGCATTGGGTCAAAGGGCATGAGCCCATAGACTGCTGGATCAGCTACAACCAGTTGAGCTACTGATGAACTGTCATGTTTCCTTTTATTTTCTCTCCATATTGTCCCAACTTTGGACATGTATGTTTTCTTGATGAAGTTGTTTGCTTACTCTAATAGTTTACCCTGCTGATATCTTGTCTTTTTTATAAGCACATGATTTTGTGATTTTACACTGTTGATTCTTCTTCTGCATTCGTTCTCAAACTCCTGCAGATTAGCAGGATGTAGTCCAGAGAACGGAATGCGTTGTGTCATGGTTTACAGCATTGCTGCTATATCTGCGCCTTTCGGCCTGACACATCCGACTTCAGCATGGCTTTGGGTCACTGACCCTATATGGGATGGGGCAGCCAACTCCATCCCATAACCTCCTTAGTCGCCTTTTATGGCATGCGTGGAAGGTAAACAGTGTTGCTATTCTTTGCTCCTCTTTTGGGCCCTGGCAACACACGGGCGACACTGTTGATTAAAATGATGACTTAGTTTTTGATGATTGTGAGTTGTATAACTTTGTTTGAACCCCAAACGACCTTCCTCTTTTCTTCAGGCTTGCAGCCAATCTATAAACCATGTCACAATACTTTTCGTTTTCCAGACTACACCTGCCAGCCAGCAGAAGTTTAACTCTAATCACTTCTATTCCTAGATTTTCTATCACCTGTGATGGATGGCATCCATCCCATTTTTAACGTCCTAGAACTTTGTCACATTTTACCAGAAACCATTCACAGATAGTAACTAATAGTTAACTTTATTCAACTTTTAAAATAACATTTCAGCCAATAGAATATTTAACACACATTATCTCAAACATGTGTATTACTTTTTTTTTTAACATGCACCGTAATGAATAGACGTGTCCTGGACTCAGATAAGGCAAATTATTATAATTTTTATATTTACCTTGGTAAGCAGACTCGCCAAGATGCAACATAATAATTAACAACACAAAATTAACAAGTTGAAAATGTGAAATATCTTGGCACCCTGTTAACATCAGAAGGATGCTCAAGTAAGATAAAGAGCCGAACAGCACAGGCCAAATCAACATTCCAAAAATGAGAACAATTCGGAGATTTGTGCAATAGAAGACTATCAATGTAGACCCAAATTTGAATGCTGAGATGTTATATCGGACCAATTATTTTTTTATGTATGTGAAGCATGGAAACAAACAAATTCTAATCGAATTAGAGGCTATAGAAATGTGGTTTCTGAGAAGAATGATGAAAATACCATGGACAGCTAAGAAAACTAATGCAGAGATTCTCATTGATGCTGATGTAAAAAGGTCAAACATTAGGGGCAATCAAGGTTCCTAGAGCATGTGCTGAGAAGAACACAACATGAACACTTAATAACCACTGTAAAGATCAAGGGGAGAAGAGAGAGGGGACAACAAAGAGAAAAGTTACTAGATGGAGTAGAATTGTGGCATGGTAGAAGTTCACCGAGCTTATTGACAACACGAGACAGTCTTGGAGAAACATGATCGCCTACGCCATTCAGCATGGCACTTGATTGATTGATTGATTGAAGCAGACTCTAAGAGCTTGATAAGCAGACTCTAAGAGCTTGATAAGCAGACTCTAAGAGCTTGATAAGCAGACTCTAAGAGCTTGATAAGCAGACTCTAAGAGCTTGATAAGCAGACTCTTAAGAGCTTGATAAGCAGACTAAGAGCTTGATAAGCAGACTCTAAGAGCTTGATAAGCAGACTCTAAGAGCTTGATAAGCAGACTCTAAGAGCTTGATAAGCAGACTCTAAGAGCTTGATAAGCAGACTCTAAGAGCTTGATAAGCAGACTCTAAGAGATATAAGTTTGGGTTAATCTATTACGGTATATGATCATGATACTTGCGTCTAGTTTACTGGATTGGCCTATAAGTTACCATGATCATGATACTTGCGTCTAGTTTACTGGATTGGCCTATAAGTTACCATGATCATGATACTTGCGTCTAGTTTACTGGATTGACCTATAAGTTACCATGATCATGATACTTGTGTCTAGTTTACTGGATTGGCCTATAAGTTACCATGATCATGATACTTGCGTCTAGTTTACTGGATTGGCCTATAAGTTACCATGATCATGATACTTGCGTCTAGTTTACTGGATTGGCCTATAAGTTACCATGATCATGATACTTGCGTCTAGTTTACTGGATTGGCCTATAAGTTACCATGATCATGATACTTGCGTCTAGTTTACTGGATTGGCCTATAAGTTACCATGATCATGATACTTGCGTCTATTGGCCTATAACTTACAGCTGTAGCATAAATTTGAAACCAGTTTTTCAGTTAAATCAATCAAGTACCATGCTGAGTGGCATATGTGATCATGCTTCTCCACAACTCTCTGTCTCTTGTGTTGTTAATAAGTTTAGTTGGTAATTTCTTTTTGTGCCACAATGACAGCCCATCCAGAAATTTCTGTTTTTCTGTCTTTTTTCATCTTGATCTTACCTGTGGTTAATAAGTTTCAGGTTTTATTCTCCTCATTACATGCCCTAAAAATCTTGATTGTTTCTAAATTTCGCTATAATTTGTCATTTTACTCCAGTATCTCTTGAGAATTTCTACATTAGTTTTCTTAGCTGTCCATGGAAGTTTCATCATTCTTCTTAAAAATCACATTTCAGCTTATCTTGTGTACTTTTGTTTACTGTCCATGCTTCGCTTCAATAAAGAAGGATTGACTCAATATAACATCCTAGCACTTGAACTCACATATGCATTGGTATTACTCCATCGCAAAGAATGTTTCTCATGTTTTTAAATGTTGATTTAGCCAGCCCTATCCTGTTCTTTATCTCATGGGAATACCTGCCATCTGGTGTTAAAATGGTGCCAAGATATTGGACTTTATCCACTTGATTTTCCTTTGTAATATTATCTGGTCCTGGAAATTTATTGTATTTCAAGTGTTGTATAGATTCTTCCACTTCTGCAGTTAATACACAGGGAACTTTGTTGTTGTACTGTATGTCTGTTTCATTTCTGTTATCTTTGCAAGATTTCATTTTCTCCTACTAACATATGCGCTTGCTTTGACTTCAAGCACCCAGTTTTCTGAAATTGCCTTCTACCTGTTAATTCATTTTCATCTGTTTTCAGTTAACTGAAAGATTGTTATGAAAGTAATAAGAATCTGTGGAATAATAATTGTACATATAATTGGATTCTTACAGAATATAAACGACATTATAAATCATGAAATATGTAAATAAGTGAGAATAGTAGATGGCAAAAGGATGGCGATGAGGAACAATTATTGCTATAGTCAGTGTTTTTACTTTTAAGTGTAGAAGAAATAGGAATTTACATGATTCAGGAAAATGTTCATAATCCTGTTACCATTAGGATAATTATTCAGAAAGAAGTTCTAGCTTTTAAGGGAAATATTGTTGAGAAATTAATTCTGGAATATAAATGACTGACTGATTAAATTTTATGTTTTACTGGAAATAAATTTAGATTTTCTGTTATTGAACTAGGCCATCTGCATCTGAATTACATGGGAGACCATCCAGCTCTAAAGCTTATCCAACTGCTTCTGCTTCAAAAGTTCCACTACCAGCTTCATCTCCTGACACCCCAAAATCCTCAAAAAATAGACAGAGAGCATCAACTAGTGGTAAAATGACTTGGAAGTCCAAGTAAGTTCACCAAAACACTATAAGATATGAACATGTAGTAATAATGAAGTACCCAGTAATGTTTTACAGAGTTAATTTATGGTGACTGAAATACCAACTTAAATGGTGATATTCTTGACTTTCAAAGCATGTTGGTGTAAAATATAAAGGTACATGTTAAAAGAATGAATCACCTGATTGAATAGCTTTATTGTCCAAAGTATTACATGAATATACTGCCCTAGTCATGTAGGTGTCAGAGGCCATGAAAGAGCAGCAGACTCATTGGGGGCAATGCTAGGGTAGATGGCACAGTGCTAGGGCCAACGACATGTAGTTATAGTTGTCTACAGAGTGAAGCAGATGATGCTGGAAATGATAATGTACACACTTCTACAAATTAAAGAAATATGGATGACAAGGTTGAGGGGAGAAATTGTGTCCTCTGGAAAGATCCGAAGATTACATAATCATCTGATTGAGACTGAGTCTGTATACTCTTGGATGGTTTATGGAACAGAATAGAGTGCTTATGGGAATTGTCCCATGTGCCTTGATGTTGGTTTCTAATCAAGGTTTTACCGTTCACAGAATTACATGAAAAATTTCACATTACAGTTCACTAAATCACATGAAAAAATATTTTATATAGAGTTCACTAAACACAAAATTATATGAAAAAATATTTAACATTTCATGTAACAGTTCGCTAAATTATAAATCACATGCAAAAATATTTCATATACCTAAAAGTTCACTATACACAGAATTACATGAACAATTTCACATTTCATATAACAGATAGTCAGTTCCTCTATTGCCAAATTTGGGACATAGGGCGGATGTCATAGTTCTCCATGCCCGTCAGTCATTTGCCAAGGATTGCAGGTCTTCTGCATTTATAACATAACTAAACACTAAATCACATGAACAATTTCACATTTCATCTAAGTTCATGTAACTGAATTGACAATTGGGATTTATACTGAAAAACAAGTCAGAGAACAAACAGAATAAATAAGAAAACCAAAACAAACTCATAATCCCTAAGGATCTTATAATCCCTAAGGATCTTATAATCCCTAAGGATCTTATAATCCCTAAGGATCTTATAATCCCTAAGGATCTTATAATCCCTAAGGATCTTATAATCCCTAAGGATCTTATAATCCCTAAGGATCTTATAATCCCTAAGGGTCTTATAATCCCTAAGGATCTTATAATCCCTAAGGATCTTATAATCCCTAAGGATCTTATAATCCCTAAGGATCTTATAATCCCTAAGGGTCTTATAATCCCTAAGGATCTTATAATCCCTAAGGGTCTTATAAAACCTAAGGGTCTTATTGGTGATGTCATTCTGTAAACATGATCACAATAGTCCCTGACTTATATGTCCCTGACTTATATGTCCCTGACTGATATGTCCCTGACTGATATGTCCCTGACTGATATGTCCCTGACTGATATGTCCCTGACTGATATGTCCCTGACTGATATGTCCCTGACTGATATGTCCTTGACTTACAAGTTTGTAAATGGCATGAGCCCTATTCAGGCCACAAATGTCCTTGGATAGTTCAGGCATGGAATAATCACTGCAGATTGCTTTTTATCTACCTGTTACTTTCTAGCTATTTGTCGCTGTTTAGCTACTGCATTTCTTCTCTTTTCACAAGATGCTATAAATGCTATAAAGAGAGATGATCCATCTTTTGTCAGTAGAGACCTGAATATAGAGGATTAGCTCCTTTAACCCATAGGTGTCAGCATAGACCTGAATATAGAGGATTAGCTCCTTTAACCCATAGGTGTCAGCATAGGCCTGAATATAGAGGATTAGCTCCTTTAACCCATAGGTGTCAGCATAGACCTGAATATAGATTAGCTCCTTTAACCCATAGGTGTCAGCATAGGCCTGAATATAGAGGATTAGCTCCTTTAACCCATAGGTGTCAGCATAGACCTGAATATAGAGGATTAGCTCCTTTAACCCATAGGTGTCAGCATAGACCTGAATATAGAGGATTAGCTCCTTTAACCTGTAGATGTTAGCAGAGACCTGAACATAGAGGATTAGCTCCTTTAAGCCATAAAAAAAACACAGGTTAACATATTTCTGTGAAAGACACAATGGGTTAGAAAAGCTAATCATGAAGGAATTGCTACCAGAAAGACATTTATCCTTGCAAGGTGTCAATGGGCATAGGATAATGACTTTTTTTGAAGCTGGAAAAGCAGGACAGTTTGCTCAAAACTGACAAACTTACAGAGTGGCAATGCAGATATTCTACAATTATTTTCCTATAGACCTACACCTCAGATAAGATACATAGCAGTGATTGTTCACCTTAACTATAGTTCTGTGATGTATGCCAGATCATCAGATCATCGCCTGCCAAAGATACTACTCTGTGGTGAGTTTGAATTGCAGAAGGACATACGTTCTCAGGGTGGGTGGCCAAAAGTAGCGCTAAAATTACTCATTAAATACTTTACCGAAAGCCTTTAAACTAGACCATGATAATTAGAATAAGCTTGCACAAAAATAGAGCTGCATGGGGCTCTACAGTCAAAAAAGGCAAAGAATTTTGTGAAAATAAGAAATGCAGCAGCTCAGCAATGAATAGCTAGAAAGGCACTGGTAGACCAAAAACCATCTACAGTGGTCATCATATACTCAAACTGTCTAAGAACATTTGTGACGAGAATAGGGCTTATTAGCCATCAACAAACTCTGTGACCTACACCACTAATACCAATAACTGATATTCAAAAGTGAATGTAACAAATGGTCATCATTTGTGATGAACGAACAACAGTTCTGTGAGGTAAGTAAGGGATTGTTATATTTCTTATGTGCTTGTTTTAAAACTAATCTATAATTAGCTTTTTAGTTTGTTTCATTGACATAATTTCCAATTTTTATGCAGTCCAGCAAACAATCAGCGGAGTTCATCTTTCGTCGCATCAGCAAAAGCAAAAACACCACTTCAACCAGAAGTTTTGAATATAAAAAAATCAAGCTTCGATACTGAGTCACCAAGACTTTTGTGTAGCAAGGTTCACAGATTGCCTGTGGAAGAAATCAGTGAATGGTATGCAGGTTAGTCAGAACTGGTTAAGACCAGGCTGGTCATGTCTGATCATAAGCTAGAAATTACTGTTTTAATTATCAGGAATTATTTCAGTTAAGCTTTTGTTTCCTTTGTTCTATTGTAAATTTCTACACGGCCTTTTTTCTTATCTAGTTCTCCTTTTTTTTAATCTAGGTCTTTCTTAAGTAGTACTACTTTATCTAGTTCTTTTTTTTTAAATCCAGTTCTACTTTCTTCCATAGCTCTTTTCTATCAAGTTCTTTTATATGTAGTTCTACTTTTTTTATCTAGTTCTGCTCTCCTATCCAGTTCCACTTTCTTATGTAGTTCTATTTGCTAATCAAGTTCTACTTGACTTAGATTTACTTTCCTTCCTAGTTCTACTTTCCTTCCTAGTTCTACTTTCCTTCCTAGTTCTACTTTCCTTCCTAGTTCTACTTTCCTACCTAGTTCTACTTTCTGACATAGTTCTACTTTCTGACATAGTTCTACTTTCTGACATAGTTCTACTTTCTGACATAGTTCTACTTTCTGACATAGTTCTACTTTTTGACATAGTTCTACTTTATTATCTAGTTCTACATTCTTAGTTCTACTTTATCTAACTCTACTTTTCTACCTAGTTCCACTGCTGTTGAACTGCTGCATTTCTCCTCTTTTCACAAGTTGATGCACCTTTTTTGACTGTAGAGCGCCATAAAGATCTATTTTGTGCAAGTTCTTCCCATGTTGGTCTGTTTCAAAGGCCTTCAGTGAGGTCTTTGTAGCGCTTCTGTTGGCTATTTTGAGATCGTGTACCCTTCTCCGGCTCACCATAGAGAAGTGTCTTTGTCATGCGATGGTCTCGCATACAAGGACAGTGGTATCTGGAGTTTTGTCTTGCCATATGATTTTCATAATTTTTCTGAGACAAGTTGTGTGAAAGTTTCCTCACATGACATCTATACACAGTCCATATTTCACTAGCTCATAACTGCTAGTTTTTACAAGTGATTTTACAAGTTTCACAACAAATATGCACACCAATAAGGATAGACCACATCGAAATCACACTTTTTCCATTTTATTTATTTATATTATATTGCTTTTCATCTGGGATTTTATCTATGGAAGCCCATTTGAAACAAAAACATGTAATTATTCACTACTAGAAGCATTCACATAAGTACCAAACTTTGTCTAAGATTAACTAATGATGTTAATAATATTGGTAATGAAGTAATCTCTTAACTGTGAGCAGGTGCTTCTTTACAGCCATAGCCTTTTTGATAAAAAGCAGGTCCTCACTCCAATGTAACATCCAAACTTGTATAAGATTGTCTCAAAGAACTGACTGTGTTAGGGGGGTGGGTATGGTTTATGTATGCATGTTTAGTTTCTGAGGGAAGGCAATCCAGCACAGCAGTATCCCACAATTCCAGTGCAGCAGTATCCCACAATTCCAGTGCAGCAGTATCCCACAATTCCAGTGCAGCAGTATCCCATAATTCCAGTGCAGCAGTATCCCATAATTCCAGTGCAGCAGTATCCCATAATTCCAGGGCAGCAGTATCCCATAATTCCAGGGCAGCAGTATCCCATAATTCCAGGGCAGCAGTAATCCATAATTCCAGCGCAGCGGTATCCCATATTTCAGCGCAGCGGTACTCCATAATTTCAGCGCAGCGGTGTCCCATAATTTCAGCGCAGCGGTGTCCCATAATTAAGCGCAGTGGTATCCCATAATTCCAGCACAACAGTATCCAATAATTATGCTGTCCTGCTGAGAGTGTAGCATACATTTCTTGGTCAACTGTTTCATTCTTCTGTCAAATATGTTGACTTACCTAGCATTCCTCTCCACACCTAGACGTCTGCCACAAAGGTGCAACATTTGCTGCATCTCTTATCCATAGGGACCTCTTGACAGATGGCAAAAGTAAGAAATTCAGACAAGACACGCAGTAACAATGATGTGTTTTTTTTACAGGTGATGGGTCCCTCCCACCCCCTAACTTCCCTTAGTTGACTTCTATGACATGCCTGGAAATAGGAAAGTAGCCATATTATTTGCACCCTGAACTAGAAGTCCAGGTCCAGGTTTACCACATCATGAAGATTTACATAATAAAAAGTTATTATGCTCCATTGAACTAAAAATTACATTCATTCGCACTACAATCACATCACCATTATGCTACGATCATTTTTATTCTCCACACTATAATCATTTTTACACTCCTTGATATAATCATTTTTACACCATCATAATATAATATTTACATTCCATTATATGGTCATTTTTACACAATACACTACATTCATTTTACACATCACACCTAAGCATTTTTACTCATCACACTAAAAATCATTACTACACTCCCATCACACTACACTTATTTTTACATTCTGTCACACTAACAGCATTTTACATGTCATCATTATTTTTACTCCATCACACCACAATCATTTTTATATTCCATCATACAGTTTGTATCTTCCATCACACCATAATCATTTTTACATATCATCACACAATTATTCTTACACATCAAAATCATGTTTATACTGCACCCATACTACAATCATTTTTTCATTCCCTTTGCAGTATTTTTATGGATGTACATATTGGTATCATGATAGATTCACATGTTACATATGTTCTGTTTCAGATTGTCTTCATGCCATGGCTAAGACTACCTATGACAAGTTGAAAGAGATGGTACGGTGATTGTTTACATTAACTTTATTTATAGTCAGATATATATGTCTCTCTGTATCTCACCTTATGTTTAGTTTTGGAGAAGCTACTCAATCTCATCATGGGAGAGAATTGCTTTCTCAATCTCATCATGGGAGAGAATTACTTTCCATCATTTTAACATCATATTTTAATGTTATTTTTGCTATTTCAGAATGAACCTTTTTTTCATATTGCTTCCCATCTGACAACTTCATTTACAATTGTTTATTTTTATGCATAAGGACATTCTTCTGTCTGTGTGCAAGAGCATTTCTAAGTCATGAGGATGTTTTCAAGAACATCGCTATGGTGGTGGGAAGTGTTTGCAAAGATCTTGATATGACTGGAGGATGTTTGCAAGGATCTTGATATGAAAGGAGGTTTGCAAGGATCTTGGTATGACAGGAGGTTTGCAAAGATCTTGATATGACAGGAGGATGTTTGCAAGGATCTTGATATGACAGGAGGATGTTTGCAAGGATCTTGGTATGACAGGAGGATGTTTGCAAGGATCTTGGTATGATAGGAAGATGTTTGCAAGGATCTTGGTATGAAAGGAGGTTTGCAAGGATCTTGGTATGACAGGAGGTTTGCAAAGATCTTGATATGACAGGAGGATGTTTGCAAGGATCTTGATATGACAAGAGGATGTTTGCAAGGATCTTGGTATGACAGGAGGATGTTTGCAAGGATCTTGGTATGACAGGAGGATGTTTGCAAGGATCTTGGTATGACAGGAGGATGTTTGCAAGGATCTTGTTATGACAGGAGGATTTTTGCAAGGATCTTGACATGACAGGAGGATGTTTGCAAGATAGTTAGTTAGTCGTTGGATCATCGTCATTGCACTCCGGACAAGTCCATAGGTGCTCAGATCTTTCCTTGAGTGTATCCGCCATTACACGTTGACTGACAGTTCCAGTACATTGTTGATTGACCATCATTCTATTTCGCCCACGAAAACTCTCCTTTCTAGCGACACCACATTTCAAACCAAGTTCCTTTATTCTGATCATGGAACAAGAGTCATTGTCACTTGTACAGTCATTTGTTCGTGCGTTTTCACGTAGGGCATTCAAAATGTCTGCCCGATCCATCGCTCCACCAACAGCCGTAGTAGCAGCATGGGCGGCCAACCTATCTGCTCTTTCATTACCCCGGACTCCCGCATGTCCCGGCACAAAAATAAAAGTCACTGTACGCACATAGGAATTATTCACTGCATCCAGCCACTGTTCTCGAACGTACCCCGTCTGAACTTTCACAATCATGTTCATGGAGTCACTGAGGATACAGGCATGCTCGCAGACAAGTCTGTGAGCAGACCCATTGCAAAGCTTTGGTCACTGCCAGAATCTCCATTGTCAAGCTGCTTGTCATCTGAACGAATGCAACACTTTCCTCTCTGATAGTCTCCCCCCACCTTTGAGCCGTGAAAGCCCAGGAACTCCTGATGTCTCTCTCAACCGACGATGTTTGAAAGGATCTTGAATGATTAAGGATGTTTGAAAGGATCATGATATGACAGGAGGATGTTTGCAAGGATCTTGATATTCTTCTTCTTCATCGTTCTTCAGTCAGATATCAGGTTACAGCCCCAATAGCTTCAATGAATTGTGTGATTCGCTTCAGGTCATCCATGGAACCCCCCAAGTCTGGAAGCAGTGCCGTCTCAGTAGGCCATATTTTCTCCCTCTCTTCTTGGTAGAGTTGACAGGCATGAAGAATGTGTTCTGCAGTCTCTGGGCTCAGTCCACAGTTGCACAGGTCTGTCTCACCAATCTTCAGCTTTCGAAACATGTGACTTCTCAGTCTGTTGTGACCAGTTCGTAGTCTGAAAATGATGGTTTGTTCCTTGCGTGACATTTGGTGGTAGGGGTCATTTGGTTCTGCAGTTGGGTGCATTTGCTTCCACTTTTTCTTATATTCTGCTTTTAACATGGTCTTACTTTCATAGTACGTATTATCATTTTCTATTTGTTCCAGTGATCCCCCTTTCCTTGCCAGGAGATCAGCTTTTTCATTTCCAGGTATGCCACAGTGACCTGGGATCCACTGCAGTACTGTTTCTTTGGTGGTACTGCTGAGGTGTAGTAAGCAGGCCGTAAGTTCATTCATGCTCGTGTTCTTTGGATCTTTCAATGCCTGCAATACTGATTTTGCATCCGTTAGAAATACTACATGTCTGTTGTGACTCGGCAAGCAATTCATGAGCATTTTGGCTGCCTCTATTATGGCTTCCATTTCTGCTTTAAAATTTGTGGAATGTTTGCCTGTGGGTATGGATTTCTCTATTTCTTTTCCATCTGGTGTTACTATATATATTCCTGATCCTCCATCTAATACTGCCTCTTTCGCTGATCCATCTGTATATACATGTGTCCATATATCCTTTGGGTATGCTTTCTGTATGTGATTCTTAGTTGTCTCCTTTAGTACTTGTATAGTAGTTTCTGTTTTCGAAATGATGCTTGGTATATTGTCCATAATTCTTGGGAAGTTTTTCCTGTCCCATGTTGGGTATGTGTTAAAGGTGTTTAGTGGTTTTAGGTTTTGTAGGTCTGTATCTGTGAGTGATTTCTGGAGCTGTTTAGCGGAGTGTAGAAAGCTACCTCTTTTGAGTCGCTCTTTTGTAGGTCTGCTTAGTCTTTGGTTCATTTGATGACTCTCCAAACATTTGAACTTTGCATACTGTGTGAGGATTTTTTCATTTCTTCTTTCTTCCATTGATGGCAAACCTGTGCATGTTTCCATTTCTGTGATTGGGGTAGTATTCATACCTCCTGTTATAATTCTGAGATTGCGGTTTTGTATCTTTGAGATCTTTTGAGTGTTACTCTTGGCTGCAGTCCCCCATGCTGACATTCCATATTCCAAAGCTGGTCTTACATAACCTGTATATGCTCTACTTAGAATTTTTCCATTTGCACCCCAATCTGTTCCAGCCAATTTTTTAAGGAGTGCTGTCCTCATTGTACCTTTTGTTTGGCACTTGTCTATGTGCTGTTTCCATGTAAGTCTTGGATCAAAAGTGACTCCAAGGTATGTAGGTGTCTCATCTTTTGGCAATGTTTGACCATTTATGGTTAGTAGGATTTTCTGTGGTTTGGTGGACATGCTGAAGATGGTATAGGTAGTTTTTTGGACATTGATAGACATGGCCCATTGGTCTGTCCACTTGGCCAAATTGTCCATAGTTTCTTGCAACCTTATTTTTGTTGTGCCTACGCTCTCTTCACTGCACCATATCGCCAGATCGTCTGCATACATTGCAGCATTTACTTTACGCGAGAGAATTTGGTCAATGTCATTCATAAATATAAGGAACAGAGTGGGGGATAGAACACCTCCCTGTGGTACTCCATGCTTAAAGAGTTTCTTTCTGCTATGCTTCATTTCAAGCTTCACTGCTGCTTTTCGGTTGTGCAGGTAGTGTTTTATCCAGTAATACATGCGCCCTGTCACTTTGTTTTGTTGTAGTTTAAGGAGGAGTCCATCTTTCCATACACAGTCAAAGGCTTTTTCCATATCTACCCACACCACTGATGTCTGCTTTTTTTCCTGGAAAGCATCCTCTACTTCCTGGGCAATTAGTGTAATCTGGTCTTCAGTTGATCTACACTTTCTGAAGCCAGCTTGCTGATCTAGCAGGATTTTATTTTTTTCTAGGAACCACATCATTCTTTTGTTTACCAGGCGCTCCATTAATTTGCAAACACAGCTGGTCAGACTTATTGGGCGATAGCTGTCCACCTTATTTTTTGGCTTGCCTTTCTTGTGGATGGGTATCATTATGGCGGTTTTCCACACCTGTGGCACTAGACCTCTATCCCAACAGTTGTTAAAAAATTGTATTAATTTCTTTTTTGCTGATGGTCCGATGTGAATTAGCAGTTCATTTGGTATGTCATCAGGGCCAGGTGATTTCCTAAGTTTTAATACTGCTAGTTCTTCATTTAGTTCATTAATCGTGAATGGAATATTCATGACATCTTGTTTATCTTTGCTGATCTCTTTTTCGATATTCCGTAGTTCTTTTCTTACTTCTCTTCTCCTATTTTCATCGACTTTGTGGCAGGCAGTACTTTGGTAATGCTGTATAAAGTGATTTGCAGCCTTCTTTCCTGTGAGTACATCTCCACCATTCTCTATAGCTACTGGTGCTGTTTTGTTATCTTCATTGTTGAGCATTTTTGTTATTTTCCATAGCTTTCTTCCCTCTTTGTCGAAGTTTAAATTTTCTGTTTTTTCATGCCAGCTTTTCCTTGTGTTTGTAATTGTCGTTTTTCTTAGTTTGGCTACAGCAGCTTTTAGTGATATGTTGTTTTCTGTAGATGGGCTTTTTTCTGCTGTGTCTCTGGCCTTTGACACTTCTTTCTCCAACTCATCGAGTTCGTCAGACCAGTATGGTTTGTAATTTTTCCTAGCACCTCTTGGTATGGTTTGCTTGGCTGCTTGAAGAAGTGCAGAAGCCAGGAGTTGTGCAGTTTTGTTCACGTTTTTAATCCTTGGATTTAAGGTTTTTGTGAATTTGTCTGTCAGGTCAGCAAACTTACTCCAGTTTGCTTTCTTGAAGTTCCATCTGGGTGTGGTTGTAGGGCCAGCAGGGGTATGGTTAATGTCAATGGTGAGTTTGATGGGGCGATGGTCACTTCCGCCAAGCTGCTCCAGCACTTCCCTGTATGTTATTTTCGCTAAGGCGTCTGTTGCAAAGGCTAGGTCAGGGGTTGAGGTGGTGTGCCATCTTCTAGAGTAGAAAGTTGGGTGGTCTTCAGGTTCATTAAGCAGTTGAAGTTTCACCTCACACTGCCAGTCTTCCACTTCTCCTCTAGTATCTTGTTCTGTAT
The DNA here is from genome assembly GCA_034231615.1 of Meghimatium bilineatum. Lineage (NCBI taxonomy): Eukaryota > Metazoa > Mollusca > Gastropoda > Stylommatophora > Philomycidae > Meghimatium > Meghimatium bilineatum. The sequence goes on along the minus strand of CM067318.1, from coordinate 46,064,056 downwards.
ATCCCCAACTCTGTGAGTGGCTATTGAAGTCACCAATTACAAGACAGTTATCTTTTTCTGTGTTAATTGTGTGTAGAGATAGGCTCTTGTCTTGTGGACAGTAATAGTTATATACTGTGACCTCTTTAGTTGGAAGGGTTAGACAGGTTCCAATGATTTCAGCCTGTTCTTCTGTGTCTACTCGAATTTCAGAGGCAACGATATTGTTTTTCACCAGTATAAGAACCCCTCCTTTATGTCTTTTTTCTCTGTCGTTCCGAAATGTTTGGTATCCTCGGATGTTGAATCTATTGTTGTTTGTGAGGTGTGTTTCCTGTATGCATGCTATGTCGATTTCCTCTGTGTGTAATCGGTTTGCAAGTGCAGTCTTTTTATTGTACACGCCCTCTGCATTCCACTGCAATATTTTTAAGTGCTTATTTTTGTCTGCATCATGATCTATATGTGATTTTTTTGAACCAGTAGTTTTTTTCCTCTGATCTCTTTTCCTGGCTCCACAAATTGAGACAGAGGTACCACCAGTCGCTGAGGGTGGGCTCCTTCGAGGCTTAGAGCCCGGCACTTCATCCACCTGACGGGATTCCACAGATGAAGCACCAAAACGAATCATCTGTAACCTTTTATTTGACATGTGAAGTCATTGCGTGACACTGTGGTTTTCAGCCTTGGCTGGACTATTTTGTACCTTTCGGTCCAGTGTCTCCGTCTTCCATCTTACTTTTGAGTCAGGATGTGTTTCCCTAGCCCTTATCCATCCAAGGATTGTCCACAGGGCAGTGGAGGTTTCATTTTGGAGTTTTCCTTCTCCTAGACAGCTTGCCTAACAGGGTTAACGAGCACCATCTGCCCGGGGTTTTGAGGTAGAGTTCCCCTCTCCTAGGATAATTTTTTTGTTGCCAGGTATTCATTATCCTCCTCTGTGGTTTATTTCTTGTAATCTAAGACACCTCTCATTCAGGGAAGGTGATTTAAGAACATTGCTCTCTCTTGTTCTAATATCTATAATTTCCCATTTACCCTACCCAACCCTCTAACCCTACCTAAACCCTATCCCTACCCCCCTCCCCTCCCCCCTGGCACATTCCTGGAGTGGGGTCAGTGACCCCACTCCAGCAACCTGAGCTTATAGCGGCTCATACTCGCTTTGATGCTGCCAGTCAATGGACATATGGGGTATTTCAGTGGGAATATCAGCGCCGACTGATATCCCACCCCGTCCTCGTGGTCAGCGACACCGTTTGGTTAGCGGCTGTTTATATGCCCAGAGGGTTATTCACAGCTGGCCTCAAGAGGCTTTTCCACTATCCGCCACCTGTGGACGCTCCTGGTAGGGGTCGGTATCCCCCGCAGGGGATCTTGATATGACAGGAGGATGTTTTCAAGGATCTTCATTAGATAGGATGTTTTCAAGGATCTTGAATTTTTGCAAGGATCTTGAATTTTTGCAAGGATCTTTAATTTTTGCAAGGATCTTTAATTTTTGCAAGGATCATGAATGTTTGCAAGGATCTTGAATGTTTGCAAGGATATTCATTAGATAGAATGTATGCAAGGATCTTGAATGATATAAGGATGATATGATAGGATGTTTGCAAGGATCTTGATATGTTAATATATATGTTTTACACACGCGCACACAAACACAAAGATTTTGTCTGATATATATATATTTTGTGTGCAGACACCACGAATTATAGAGGGTCAGTTGTCACAATGGCAGTGTTTACCTGATGAGATATGGTTGTACACATTGACCTTCTTGTCTCATCATGACCTCATAAACTTGATGATGACCTCTAGATACTTCAAGAGACTTGCTAGTGATCGTTCACTTTGTAAGTTCCTATTACTTTCAATAGATTTGTTAATGTTCTGCCACTGTAGGTTTATATTACTTCAATAGATTTGTTAATAACCTGCCACTGTAGGTTTATATTACTTCAGCAAATATGCTAATGATTGGTCACTATTTATATTACTTCAGCAGACATGCTAATGATTAGTCTCTAAGTTTATATTACTTCAATAGACTTGTTAATGATTGGTCACTAAGTTACTAACCAAATGTTATCTAATGTCTGAACTTAACCAAATTTTACCTGTCTGGACGTGAACAGAATGACTATCTGTCCAAGCTTATCAACCATACGTTATCTAATGTATAGTCTTAACCAGAAAGATATTTCATCATGTCTACACTTATTGTTATTATATTACTATATTGTTACTGTTATTGAAATGTCTAGACTTCTGAAGACTTAGCAATCAAATGTTACCAAATGTCTAGATTTAATTGAATATTACCTAATGTTTAGTCTAATATTACCTAATGTTTAGATTTGGCAATAAAATGTTACCTAATGTTTATACATGGCAATCAAATGTCATCTAATGTTTAGAGTTGGCAATCAAATGTTACCTAATATCACCTAATGTCTTCATGATTTCTTGATTTCCAGGGAGATATATTACTGTCAAACCAAAGTACTTAGTTACAGACAGTACACTAGCCACGATTGCTCGCCATCAACCAATGTCCCTGGCCATGGTGAAGTGTAGTGGACTTAAACTAACCCTGAATGGACTCAAACATTTCTTCATGGCCACCAGAAGTAGATTACAAGTGAGGTCAAGACCTGGTATTCTTGTTTCCATCTTTCATATTCTATCCTACTGAAGATAACTCACTTTGTGGAGTAGCAATCCATAATATACTTATCTCCCTTTACTGAGGGTACCAATTTGTTATTGTATTAACTATTGAAAAAAATCTGTAGAAAAATGAAAGTGTTACACGAGAGCTTTCAAATTTGTCATAATGAATATCTGTTGTCTGAAGGAGTTTAAAGCCAAAAGGATATTTCAAGAATAAAATATATTTGTATGCTGGTGATAATTTTACAATAGGAATACATTGAATGTGTTGAACTACCTATGGAAAGTATCAAATAATAAAGAATTTTCACATAAGCCATGTCAACAACATTTACTTGAAACAACCATATTGAAATACTTTTCTATCCAGGATGAGTTATTTTTAACCTTTAGCAAGCCAAATAAAAATTTTGTGAATTCCTCCTGTAGCCTAATTCATTATTGCAATTTATTTTTGGTGGGTGTTTCAAGACTTAACTTTTTTGTTCCATCTTTTTTGTATATTTTTTTTAATGAGCATAAAGATTCTGGTTTGGAACATGTCTATATTAAGGTTTAATTAATCTAACTATTATATCAGTAATTAATTTAAATATTCATTTTATAGAGCTAGGATTAGGATTAGCTGTTTCATATAACTAACCCTAAATTTATATGTAAATTAATAAGTGATAACCATAAACTGATAAAACATAGACAAGAGAAATAATCAAATATGGGGGACACTGATTCCAAACCAGAACCGGAATCATTAGGCCTACTGTATGTAATGTTTTGTACAAGTTTTGTTGTTGTATAAATGATATGTGACAAACAGAAAATGGAAAAGTGATAAACCTATTCTTGTCAGATATTATCAAATCCAAGATGTAAAAATGTTGCTAAATTCCGAAGCCTATTCTATTTCTGACATTATTTCATAAACAAACCTTATCATAGTATCTTCTGTGAAAACACATAAAACATGTAGATTTCACTAACATTATCAGCCTAGTAGGTCTAGGCCTAGTAGTCAGGAAGAGGGGTGTACTCTTATTTGTTAGTATTTATTGCTATAGGGCCTACACATTTTTTCATTCATCAGTAAATTCATTCTTATGTACACATTTGTTCATTCATCAGGAAATATCTTATATACGAAATAAGAAAAATGTGATAAAATATGACTTAATGTACCTGTGGTGCAACCTTAACTCTCTGAAGTCTTTCCCTCTGGGGCAATATTTCCCTCTGAAGCAAACTTTCCCTCTGAAGCAAACTTTCCCTCTGAAGCAAACTTTCCCTCTGAAGCAAACCTTTCCCTCTGAAGCAAACCTTTCCCTCTGATGCAAACTTTTCCTCTGATGCAAACTTTTCCTTCTGATGCAAACTTTTCCTTCTGATGCAACTTTTCCTTCTGATGCAACTTTTCCCTCTGATGCAACCTTTCCCTCTGATGCAACCTTTCCCTCTGATGCAACCTTTCCCTCTGATGCAACCTTTCCCTCTGATGCAACCTTTCCCTCTGATGCAACCTTTCCCTCTGATGCAAACTTTCTGATGCAACCTTTCCCTCTGATGCAAATTTTCCCTCTGATGCAGCCTTCCTTCTGATGCAGCCTTCCTTCTGATGCAACCTTCCTTCTGATGCAATATATAAGTACACATCAATGAACAAATGGTCACATAATCATTCTTTTTTTTATTTCCTAGTGTCCTGTACAGGTGGTCAACAAGGCTGGTGTGATAACAAATCCATCCAAAATGAGAAGTGATTCAATTTCTTATAGCCAAAGGATGTCAAAAAACCAAAATTCATCAAAGAATGCAGGTGTTGTATAGAGAAAAATGTTTTCCTAAGACAACAGTGAAGGATTGGAGAAAAAATTTTCAAGGACAACAGGTTTAAAGTGATCTTCCGCTGCCGGGTCAGGCACAAGTTGTGACAGAAGCCATCACCAATATGGTTACAGCAATACGTGCTAGAGCATTTGTTACCTGTTGCAGTTTCTGAAATATTCTTTCCCAAACCGTCACTGTTGTTTTTGAAAACATTTTCCACTATACACCGCCTGCATTCTCAATCAATGTAGCTTGGTCAACATCCTTCTGGTACAGGAAACTGAATCCCTACTTATTGTGATCAACATCCTTCTGCTATAGGAAACTGAATCACATTTTGTTGTGGTCAACATCCTTCAGCTACAGGAAACCGAATCACTGCTCATTGATCAAATTTCAACAGATTCATTGTCACATTAACCATGTTGTTGATTGCCTGCAAAGAACACTTAAGCAATACAAGATGATGACCATTTCTTCATCAATTTGTGTTTATTACATCAGTGATATCTTCATGCTCCTTGCGTGATTGCATAGGCGACGCAGCACTAGCATATTTCATTTGAACACTTCTCGAATAACATAACAGAAATTCACTATTTATAGTACAAACAATAAAGAATAAACATAATTGGGTATTTTGAAGTGTTTTATATAGGAAAATGTGTTATAAAAATATGTGGTGTATAGGGATCCTACTGTAATTGTTTTCTCATAAATAGACATTCAAGTTCTGTGCATATCCAACTTTGTTTCTATTTTAGGAACTTAACATATGTGGATGCAGTCAAGGGTCACTAGTTGGTACTGTAGTATTGACACTAGCGTCACAGTTCTGCAAGCATTTAACTCACCTTGATGTCAGTTTTTGTAATGTGACCAATGAATCATTCCTTCGAATGTCTGACACTGCAGAGAAGTGAGTAACTATTCTTTCCTTTATATTCTTGGTTCAATTCAATAGGCTGGAAGTAGTAAGCAAGTCTCAGAATCCCAAAATAATTTTAATGATGATAATGATTAAGCCCTGAAGTAGTACAAGTGTATCACTTCTGCTTCTTATGCCAGGTGGTGTTTTACTTTCCACTCAAAATTGGTGGAAATAACAGGAAGGAAGATGCTAACATGCAACAACTTGATGTACCAATCAAATATCACCAAAAGAAATCCATTATAAAGAAACTGTGAAAGCATCTTACCTTCAAGGGATGACTATCATCTGCTGACACAACATAGTAAATATTATCAATACAGATAGAATTAAGCAGGCATAGGCCTATGTACACAAAATTGAACATTGGCACATCAGCAAAGTGTAAATGTGGACAAACCAGCAAAACTGCAGAGAATATCATTCAAGAATGTGCAAACTATGATACATTAAGGATCACATACTAGCCTTCTGATAAGCATATGAATGTTAAACTCTATAGTAAAAACACAAGCAATGTAAAACATCAGCCAACTTATACAAGAAATAAAACGTAAACATTATTATTGAATTAAAGAAGTTTTATACATTCAACTTCTTTATTTACATTTGAATAAAAACTTTTGATTTCTTATTTTAGCCATTCTAGCAAAGCTACCATCTGTTCAGGTCACTAAAGGAAATAACAATTTAATATTTAGATCTCTTGGAAGATTGAGTAAACAATATTAAAGTGTGTATATTTCTTATGCCAATAACTTATTTTTAAGTAAGTTATATATACATTCTTTTTTTTTTAATTGTGTGGCACTTTATTGAGAGGTTACAGCTGTGGTTCCATATCCATGAAGTCCAGAGTTCAATTCTGAGTATGGACTGGAATTTTTTTCTGTTAGAGTAAATTTAAACTCAACCCCATACAAGATGTGGCAACAGCAAAGTCATGCAGCCTTTATTACACAAGCCACATGAAACCTTCCTGCAAATATCGACTGGGAAATAATGCCATTTTTTTAATAACTCATTTCAAATATTTTCTACAGATTAGAAAGTGACTTTGAATGTGTTTCAATCATTTAAAATATTTTCTACAGGTTGGAAAGAGTCTGTTTGAAAGGGTTTCAATCAATTAAAATATTTTCTACAGGTTGGAAAGCGTCTGTTTGAATGGGTTTCAATCAAAATATTTTCTACAGGTTGGAAAGCGTCTGTTTGAATGGGTTTCAATCATTTAAAATATTTTCTACTGGTTGGAAAGCGTCTGTTTGAATGGGTTTCACTCATTTAAAATATTTTCTACAGGTTGGAAAGCGTCTGTTTGAATGGGTTTCAATCATTAAAAATATTTTCTACATGTTGGAAAGCATCTGTTTGAATGGGTTTCAATCAATTAAAATATTTTCTACAGGTTGGAAAGCGTCTGTTTGAATGGGTTTCAATCAAAATATTTTCTACAGGTTGGAAAGCGTCTGTTTGAATGGGTTTCAATCATTGAGAGATGAGATTTTTGTGGATATGCTCATGAAACATGGACAGACGTAAGAACTTAATTGTTGTTTGACCTGTTCATGTTTACTGCTGGATATTCCTGTTTATTGTTTCGATGAATGTAACCTTCTTAGTTCACTTTCAGACTTCCACATTGATGACTCAAAGGTAGACACTGACAAAGGTAGCATAAACTCTTAGAAAGGTAGCATAAACTCTTAGAAAGGTAGCATAAACTCTGACAAAGGTAGCATAAACTCTGACAAAGGTAGCATAAACTCTGACAAAGGTAGCATAAACTCTGACAAAGGTAGCATAAACTCTGACAAAGGTAGTATAAACTCTGACAAAGGTAGCATAAACTCTGACAAAGGTAGTATAAACTCTGACAAAGGTAGCATAAACTCTTAGAAAGGTAGCATAAACTCTTAGAAAGGTAACAAATACACTGAAAAAGGTAGCAATGACACTGACAAAGGTAGCATAAACTCTTAGAATGGTAACACACTGACAAAGGTAGCATAAACTCTTAGAAAGGTAACAAATACACTGAAAAAGGTAGCAATGACACTGACAAAAGTAGCATAAACTCTTAGAAAGGTAACACACTGACAAGGGTAGCATAAACTCTGAGAAAGGTAGCAAATACACTGACAAAGTAGCATAAACTCTGAGAAATTTAGCAAAGAACTGACAAATGTAGCAGAAACTCTTGACAAAAGTAGCAAACATTCTGGAAAATTTGATAAAGGTTGCAAAGACATGAGAAATTTGCAAAGACACTGACAAAGGTAGGAAAATTTGATAAAGGTTGCAAAGACTCTGTCTAATGTAGCAAGGACTCTGACAAAGGTGCTAATAAAGGTAGCAACGACAGACTTAACCTATTTTGAAGTTACAGACATATTACTTTATCAAAGACAAAGGTAGCAAACACTGACAAAGCTTCCTACCATTTTGTTTTTGTTGTCTACCATTTACATTTAGTATAGGTTTAATTTGGTGTGTTTATTTCTTGTTTGTACTTGTTTCTTGATAAAGATCTCTATTTGAACATCACATAGAAAAAATCCCTTGATTCTTTTTTTTTTAAATTTCTCTTTTACATTAGTTACCAAGTAACAATATTACATTATCATAGTTGTTACTCTGACAAAGGTAGATGAGTAATTCGATTTAAGGATAATCAAGGATCTATTAGAGTAGACAAAATCATGCCAGAAAACAGGATTTGAACTAGGTCCGCTCAGATGGTGCCCACTCGCCATACAACTTTAATCAGAGATGATGGTGGCAGTGATGATGATGGTGGCAGTGATGGAGATGGTGGCAGTGATGGAGATGGTGGCAGTGATGGAGATGGTGGTGATGGTGATGGTGACAGTGATGGAGATGGTGGTGGCAGTGATGGAGATGGTGGTGGCAGTGATGGAGATGATGGTGGCAGTGATGGAGATGATGGTGGCAGTGATGGAGATGGTGGTGGCAGTGATGGAGATGATGGTGATAGTCATGGAGATGATGATGACAGTGATGGAGATGATGGTGACAGTGATGGAGATGGTGGTGGCAGTGATGGAGATGGTGATGGCAGTGATGGAGATGATGGTGGCGGTGGCAGTGATTGAGATGGTGGTGGTGGCAGTGGGGGTGCTGGCAGTGGAGATGGTGGTGGTGGCAGTTATTGAGATGGTGGTGGTGGCAGTGGTGATGGTGGTGGTGGCAGTGATTGAGATGATGGTGACAGTGATTGAGTTAATGATGGAAGTGATGGAGATGTGACAAAATTGATGATGGTCTTGAGTTTAGCAAGTAAACATAATCTGTGATGGTTTTTACTATTACAAATATCTACTTTCAGACTGAGAACACTGGAGCTGTATGCCTGCTTCACACTCTCTCAGGTTGCATTTGAGTTTATTGGAGAGTACTGTCCCAATCTCAAACGTCTAAGTTTGGGAATCTGTTACAAGGTTTGTCTTGAATGACAATACGTTTTCATGAACTAGCTAAATGAAAGATTGGCTCATATGCAATTATTAAACTTTTTCTCATAGATGCACCATGAATATGGTGTGTTTTCTGTAGATTTGAGGAATATGTTCGTTACAATCACAGTACCACAATATTGTTTTAGAAAGCAATGGCAAATTACTAAATGTATTTATATTGCCTAGAAAACCACTACAGCCAAAATATGCTGGGTTGATGGCTATGTCCAGAATAGGATACGCTACCAAAACAATCACACCTGCTGTATGGTTTAGTATATATTTTCAGTATTTTGCACAGAATATACTTATATCAAATTACACCAGCTTTGTCCAACTTTAAAATCATATATCTCAGCAAACATATCACACATTTAAGTGAAATTGTGTGTGTGAACTCGAAATGATGTAGACTCTATAAGTTTATTTTTTCATTAAATTACATTTAAAAGTTTCAATTTTCGCTTTTTTGTAATATAGATTGAAAGGCTACTTGTCACCACATATTTCAATCTCGAATACAAAAATTAGGGTGTTTACAATCAATGTCATGTACACATGATTTATTTATCATACATTTGGCATTATTTAAGCATGAAATTGCAGGATTTTGCACTTTTGAACACAAGACGGATATTTAAATGTTTCCGGTGTAACACAAATTGTTCATCGTAAGTGTTTCAACGTAACAATTGTAGTTGCTATAAAAAAAATTAGTCTGCGAGTAAAGTTTAGGACAGCGCAGGTCACAAACAAGATTTTTAAAGTATTTCTGCAATGAAGCTACTGAACAAAAATTCTATTCTATTTCAAAGTCACAAAAGAGGACTATTCATGTTGTAGGGATAAGTAAAATAACATTGAACCGTTGGATAGCAAGATCGGATATGTTCAAGTTGTTTAGACATGAAAATTAGGCCAAGATTAGTGGATAATTTTGACAGAATTTATCTGAAGAGAAATTTACAATGTTTCACAATAATGAGGCAGTACTTTAAGAAAATTGAAAAGCTGGTTAAGAAAGAATAATGACATTGATATTTCCAAATGTATGCTCTGAAAGACTATTAGGAGTTTAGTATTCACTTTTAGAAAATCTGCTGGTGATCAATGCGTGAAAAACTTGGATCAATGCGTGAAAAACTTGGATCAATGCGTGAAAAACTTGGATCAATGCTCATCACAGACAATGAATGAGAATGACAGTCATCTGATGCGACACCTAAGAGACTAGTATCAAACAGCAAAGGACAGTGTCTAATAATTGCACATGCAGGATGTTTTCATCATGGTCTTCTAAATAATTGCATACGCAGGATGTTTCCATCATGGTCTTCTAAATAATATTGAGCTCATATATTTTTCAAAATCCAGACAATAGGGATTAGCATACAGAGATTAATGGCAAGATATTTCCAGATTGGATTGTTAACCATGTCCTTCCTTCATTGGATAGACCTTTGTGTTTGATAATGTACAATATGTCATATCACGACACTATGGCACCAAAAGAAAGTTTCTAATTCATCCAGTGCTAAAGGTGTAATTAATATTTGGTTGACGAAAAACATTTCATTGAATGAAAATGTTTCTAAAACCTGAATTACTTGGAATTGTAAAAACATTTCATTGAATTGAAAAATGTTTCTAAAACCTGAATTACTAAAAGTTACACAGCGTACAAAGATATTTCATGACACTGCAATTCAGAAACATGGTCATAGATTGTTGACTACCACCTTACCATTCTCACTTAAACCCATTAGAATTAGTCTGGACTAAAATTAAGAAACCGATAACAATAGAAAATAAAACATTCAAATAAAGGATGTTGAAATACTTAATGTCGCTATCTCTAATATGACCAGGGTTTATTGGAAGAAATGTGAGAACCATGAGTTACAAGAGGAAGAGAAATATTGGAAGAACGATGGTTTAGCCTTCATTCAGATGAGATTGGTTATCAATTTCTCAGAGACGTCTGATTATGATTCCGATGGAGTTTAATTTCTTAAAAAATGACTTTACATTTATTGACAGTTATGGAGTGAACTTAATTGCAAATTTTTTTTTTAATGCATAATAGCAGAAATAAATAATAAACATATTACAAGAGTTGCAAGAGCAATACCAAATGTGTGTAATGGATACATGAACAACAAAGTTAGCAACATCACAGTAACACCATGGTGGAACTAGGAAGTCAAAGCTACCATAAAAGATAAGAAGCAAAAATTCCAGACATGTGCTGCAAGCAAAGTCAAATATTATATTGAGTACAGATCCGTTCTAGTGGCATCAAATCGCCTTGCAACTCAAAGAAACGGGTTTTCCGGACTTGACCAACCACATCCCCTAAAAAATAAATGATCTCGTCAAGACATTCAACCTGTAACTCAAGTCACTGAAAACAGACCAATGGAGACAAGGACTGTTTCAATAACAATGAACATCCCATACATTTATTGAAGTATCCTCAGGAACACAACACAGAACATTGATATTTGTACTACAAGGACCTAAAAGCCTTCTTATAAACATAAATAACAGACAATGTTAAATAATAGCTTATACAAGTAAATTTAAGTAGGAAGCATGAGGATAAATAAAAATAATTCTTACAGCTGGCAGGAATTGAACCAGTACACAAGTTGAATGTCTTGATGAGATCACATCTTTTTGGGGGGAGGGGATGTGGCTGGTCAAGTACAGAAAACCTGTTTATTTGAGTTGCAAGGCAATTTAGTGCCACTTGAACAGACCTGGTTCAATTTCTTTCAACTGTAGGAAGGCTTTTAGGTATGAATATTGATATTCTGTGTTTGTACTTTCAAGGATACTTCCAATATGTGTACGGGATGTTCGTTGTTTTTGTAATAGTCATTGTCTTGATTGGTCTTTTCTCAGTGACTTGAGTACACATGTTGAATGTCTTGACAATATATTTTTGGGGGGAATGTGGTTGGTCAAGTGTGGGAAACCTGTTTACTCGAGGTGCAAGGTGATTCGGTGCCGCTAGAACGGACTTGGTTCAATTCCCATCAGCTATAAGAAGAATAACAAACAAATAATCTGTTTTCTGATGTAATCCTGAATTGATAAAGTGGTTTTCTGATGTAATCCTGAATTGATAAAGTGGTTTTCTGATGTAATCCTGAATTGATAAAGTGGTTTTCTGATGTAATCCTGAAGTGATAAAGTGGTTTTCACATGCTTCCAGACTACCAGGTAGTGTCCCTCAAAAAACATTGCTATGTGGAGACAATGTTTACAAAGCCATGGGCAGACCCTGCACATGATGGATTACAGAAATAGTCCATGAGAACAAGCATAAATAAAAAATCGGTCTCCAGAGAATTCCACTTCTCCTACACTGAAAGTCGTTAAGGACTATAATGTGACAATAAAGAGCTGTTGACAAGCACATTAGAGGAGCAACTTCCATTATGATATGTATGAACCACACAGTGGTGGTCTATAGAAATTATTAAATTAATGAAGACCCAGCTTGATAGGCACACTAAATGTCAATGACAAATGTCACAAGTATTTCTTTGATCATTTCACGATATGAGTATTTCACGAGTATGACTAGCCATAGTCATGGAAGAATAAATACATCCAATATGTTCCAACTGGTCAAAACTCCTCCTTTGCATTCAAAGTGTCAGCACTGTCCCTTAAACTACCACCAGTCACAATGGACCACACTGTCCCTTAAACTACCACCAGTCACAATGGACCACACTGTCCCTTAAACTACCACCAGTCACAATGGACCACACTGTCTCTTAAACTACCACCAGTCACAATGGACCACACTGTCCCTTAAACTACCACCAGTCACAATGGACCACACTGTCCCTTAAACTATCAAGTCACAATGGACCACACTGTCCCTTAAACTACCACCAGTCACAATGGACCACACTGTCCCTTAAACTACCACCAGTCACAATGGACCACACTGTCCCTTAAACTACCACCAGTCACAATGGACCACACTGTGAAGTGTGCTTCTACATTTCCTTTAATACCCATATATCTAGATACAAAAATGAAGCTAACTCTTTAGCCCAGACTTAATCATTGACTCCAGCCACTGACTCCAAACTTAATCAGCCACTGACAGTGTAGATATCCCAGCTGAATATTTCTCAGAATACTCATAGAATCAATCAAAATACACACACCTGTTACAGCATGTCTCCAGCCATATCATACTACTAATGGTTGTATAGAAGAAATCGCTATCTTCCCCTTGAAAACTTTCCTCTACATTGAGTTGTTAAACAATTCAATTATCATTTAGTGAAGCCGGTAGCATGTAAATTAATTTTCTAACTAAATCTATTTTTATGTAAACAGTTGACAGATTCTCAGGTGATCAATTTTCAATTTATATCTAAACAGTTTCCAGATACACATGTGATCAGTTTTCAATTTATATCTAAACAGTTGACAGATTCTTATGTGATGAACATATGTGCTGATTTAAGCCAAATGGAAGACCTAGATCTCAGAGGTCTCAAAGATGTGAGATTGTTTTATAATTTAAATGAAAATTATATGGGAGCTTTCCCTGAATGAGTGAGATTGTTTTATAATTTAAATGAAAATTATATGGGAACTTTCCCTGAATGAGTGCCTACCACATATTTTGCCTGTTTACGGAATATGAGTCAAGTTAGATATTATGCACATGTTCATTCCCATTGTGTTATTGTGCGAACTATTGATGTGCCAGCAATGAAAATAAAATGGCTAATGTTCGCGGAAATTAAATTGTCACGATTTAATGCCACGAATGCGCATCGGAGTAGACATGATGATCCTATTTTGGGGAAGGGGGAATATTAGGGGTTGGTTAGAACTGATTCTAACCCCCAGCATCCCTTCTACTTTATCAGTTGTAGGCAATTTCAGCATTGATATGGCAGCCATTTCGATAATAGAAAATGAACCAGCAGAGTGATATAACAATCTGCTTAAAAATTCCGATCTGAAAATTTAATAATTATGAACCCTAGTAGGCATTCATTCAGGGAATGTTCCATTGTATGTATATAATTATTTTAAGAATTTGTGAGGATATCAACCTATCCTTGTGATTTTCTAATTTAAAGAAAACTGGTTCAGACAGAAATTGTTAAAAGAAACTAAAAATATTGGTATGCTTACTAAAGTGGCTTAAAATCAAGATCCAAAGTCCAGGCTATGTTTTGCTAGAATCCGAAAGGAAAGTAAAGAATTGCAACAATGGACTTGCCACGCCTGTCGTAGAAGTGCCTGTTTTTGAAGCGAGATTGACTGCCCCATCTCATAGAAGATCAAGGTTAACCCAAACCCATACTGAAGTTGGAGGTGTTGAAAGTTGCAAATATCACTTTCCAGCTGTAAAAACCATGACGGAATGCATTCTGTTCTCTGGACTCCATCCTGCTAATCTGCAAAAAAATTCTGAACAGTGTATTAAGTATTAACAAGTACACAAGTATTAACAGTGTAGTGCTTTTGAAGAATTATATAATGCAGGAGGGGAAAAACTGAGATCCTGATAACAAAATTAAAATTTCAGCTGCTAAATTTTTGCTATGCAATGTGAGGATTGTTTCCACATCCCAGGAACAAGAAATAATACTGCTAAATATATAAATCAATTTTAAAAGCCTATAATATAAATATATTTAAACAAAATTGGATAGATAATTGTTAGGGTAATTGTATTAGATAGTGTCTGAATTATAATATTTAAAATTTAATTTAAATATAAAATTAAATGTATAACAAAGTAATATAATAAATTTGTATTTTGTGACATGAAATTTCATTGGACTAAACTTCCAAATCGATAACTTCACTCAAATTGTGTGTTATTTAGATAATTCAATTACAACATACAAATATTTACGGTAGATAATTCAATTACAAATACACATATGTATAGTAAATAGGCAAAGTGATTGAATGTTTATTCCACAAAATAGAATCAGTGCTCTCCTACAAATTTGACAAGACATTTTTCTCTTCCAAAATGGTGAATGAAAGCACATAAAATGAGTTCCTTCTATATGTGAGTATGACTGGTGAGATTTAAAAATTAATCTAAACACATATAGGATACACACGCTCAAAGCATAAGTAGTTCCAAAAATACATACAAACATAGGTAGATGTCACATATCCAAATATGATTAATAAACTCACAAAATAACAATTTAAAAATCTTTCATCTTTTAAAAGATCTTGCGCAGTGAAAGATAGCAGCCATAAGTCGAATAAAAGACATTTCATAGTTGTCAGACAAAATATTTTGGGCAAATAAAAAGACATACTACTACACTAACAGCTTGTTATTGAAGAATTTACAGGAAGGAAGTCTAGCTTGTTATTGAGGAACTTAACTGGAAAGAAGACTAAGGAAACAGGCCTACACAGAGAGAGAAAGGTAACAAGGAGGACATAAATATTAAGATGAATACCATTTTTTTTCTAGTACGACAACTATCAAAGTAAGAGATAGTGATAAGAGTTCCATTGCTACCAACTTTCATTGTGAAGATGTTCCTGTTCCATGATGTGATCTGATTGTGAAGATGTTCCTGTTCCATGATGTGATCTGATTGTGAAGATGGTCCATGATGTGATCTGATGGTGAAGGCTGATGCCTTATAAGCTTTATCAGGCCAGACATTGAAAATAGGGTAGACGGAATTATTTTTGTAGTAGCATTTAATTGCAATCTCTTACAAATGCACATTTAATTTCAAGTAAAATCTCATTTTGCAACATTTTACTTTACGTTTCTAAAATAAATTTCATCGTATTTTAAACTTGTTTTGTTTTATATAGCTCCCTTTGCAACATAGACGATCTGTGTCTATTAGTACATTAAACTTAAAGAGTTATTGTTCTTTGTTCATAATGAAAAAGTTTGTAGCCACTATTTGAGATACACATCAGTGATTGGTTTTTTTTTCTAGATAACCAATAGCTGCATACGGGATATTGCACAGACTTGTCCATGTATCCATACCCTAGTCCTAGCCAATTGTAATCTCATATCCAACATTGCACTTATAGAAATTGCAGCATACTTGAAGACCACATTGCGGTAAGAATTGCTGCCTTGTATCTTATCAACTGTTTTGTATTCAAAATGTATCTTGTCAGTTTTTGTGAATCTTCAATTAGTTTATTTAGTGACAGTTTTTTACACATTAGATGCTGAATAGAAAAATAGGCTGTTGCATAATTAATTTTATTTGCTCCATCCAACTGTTTAAAGTGAACAATTTTATTAATTTGTAATGGATTTTAACAAATATGTGTTTGTGAAGATAAATGTGTGTTTGTGAAGGCAAGTGAAAGGACTATTCTGGTCAGTCAATAGAATGATAGGCTTATACATTGATATTTATTTTAATTTTATAACAAATAGTCTCGCCCTATGTTGCTGGGGCCCGAAAGGGGAGCAAAGAATAGCAACACTGTTTACCTTCCACACGTCATAAAAGGCGACTAAGGAGGTTATGGGATGGAGTTGGCTGCCCCATCCCATATAGGGTCAGTGACCCAAAGCCATGCTGAAGTGGATGTGTCAGGCTGAAAGGCGCAGATATCGCAGCAATGCTGTAAACCATGACACAACGCATTCCATTCTCCGAACTACATCCTGCTAATCTGCAGGAGTTTGAGAACGAATGCAGAAGAAGAAAACAAATAGGCCTATAAAATTATCCATACAAAACATACGACAAAAATTCAAAATGACAACTTATGTACACAATAAAAATTAAGAAACATATATATAAATTGATCTTCATATGTCAGTAACATATGGAACCATAACACCATTTTGCATAAAATTGTCTTCAGTGTGAAAAAATTTGTTTTATTGTTAATCTATCAATGTTAACATCACGCCATATGTCCTATTGTTGGAAAGACTGTTCTGGTGATTACTTAAAATGTTCACCAGTTTGTAAATTTGACACATTATACATTCATTATTATCAGTACTACTCCTGAGCAACTGTAAACAGATTACTAATATATTTCATAGGGCCCCCAAGCTGCTCCCACCGGCTTCTTTAAACAATGTGTTAATACATTTCTAATGCAGGTCAAGTGGGCTTGTCTTATCCTTGCTTTGTTCACACAACACTTAGATACATTTTTAATACAGGTCAAACAGGCTTGTTTTATTCTTCCTTTGTTCACACAGAAATTAGATAACATTTCTAATGCAGGTCAAGCAGCCTGTCTTCCTCTGATCATACATCACTAGATTCTTGTTATCATACGTGATGGTCGATGTGAAACAAAAGTGACAAGAATAGGAATTGCTAGAAGTATTTTCAATGACATGAAGAAAATATTAAAATCTAAACAAATCGGACTAAAAAT
Source organism: Meghimatium bilineatum (assembly GCA_034231615.1). Classification (NCBI taxonomy): domain Eukaryota; kingdom Metazoa; phylum Mollusca; class Gastropoda; order Stylommatophora; family Philomycidae; genus Meghimatium; species Meghimatium bilineatum. The sequence goes on along the minus strand of CM067318.1, from coordinate 46,046,761 downwards.
GAATTATAAAATATATCTATTGATGCTTACATTTCATATTGATTTATTGCTCAAAATAAGGATAATTAACAAGCTAGAAAACAAATGTGATTTGTTTGAGTTGTAGACTTGTAGAAGAATTTTTGTGTTTTATGTAAGTCTAATTGTTGTTACGTTTCACGCAGTTACCTTGTATTGATTGTCATATAGAAGAATCAGGAGAACATCATGGAAGAAGAAAATGAACTAAGAGGTTCTAACACTTCCTATAAAAAAAGAACTATTAAAGGAAATAAATATCAAATTACTTTGGACATTGTAAAAGACATGACACTTGCTAAAGACCTTACTTGAGGGTAGATTTAATGGGAGGTGAGCAAAAGGTACACAGAGATAAAAGTGGGAGGAAAAATGAAATGAACAGGTTACAGTCTAGCAGAGTGCACCACCTAAGCAAGAGACAGAAGGTATTGGAGGTCCATGCAGTCAACCTTCGCTGTGAACACTGCACTTGATGATGATGAGATACTTGTCAATTAGCCTCATTTAGGACTCTAGGAATTCTGGATCACCTATTGAAGAATGAAAATTCACTGGATGAAACTGCATTACACATATTGAAGAAATTTGGAATCAAGCATGGGACAAGCGGAGAAGGATAAGAGGGGGTTGAATTAGGCACATAAGACATCAGCATACAATGAAATCAATAAGCATGCATACTCGTGACTATCTTCGAAGAAACTGAACACATGCGTCTATACCCAGACTGCAATGACATCAGGTCTTAAATACTTGAATAGGGCTTAAGTACCTGAAGACTTCCTGTCTGCATAGTACAGAAGTAAATATGAAGCTTTACTTCAGTACCTGAAGACTTCCTGTCTGCATAGTACAGAAGTAAATATGAAGCTTTACTCAAAATCTGTTGCTATCTTCTATATCTATTCGCTAAACCCTTTGTTGCCTTTCAGCATCAGGGGTAGAAGAGTTCTCTGGAGATGGCCCTCCTGTGTGCTGAGTATATTGTGGAAATTGTCGCCTTTTTTATTTCGGTGGTCCATCGTTTTCATGGTCAGCCTCTGCCTCTTGGTCGTCTGCAAATAGCAATTCAAGTTATCCTTCAGATTGTTTTCTTTCGTTGTGGAACACCATATGTCAGTAATATTATCCATAATTGTGCTCTATCCACTCTGTCAAAAGCTTTCTCTTGGTCTACGAAAGTCAAATATAAGTCTTGGTTATGTTCTGTCGCTCTTTCTGAAAGTTGCTTGATGGTGAAGATTGCATCTGTACAGCTTTTATTTTTTTGAAAGCCCATTTGGACGTTATTGAGCTGTGGTTCTATATATGTGTGCATCCTTCTCTCTAGTATTTTGCTAAATATTTTTCCTATATGGCTTAAGAATGATATTCCTCTATACTTAGTGCAGTCCCTCTTACTGCCTTTTTTTTCTTCCAGATGGGAACAATCATCGCTGTATTCGACTCTTGTAGTGTCTTCCATATCACATTGAATAGTTTGTGTAGCCACTTCATACCTGTCAGTTAGCATTTTTATTAGTTCTATAGGTATTCTGTCTATTCCTGGTGCTTTGCTGTTTGGTGCATGTTTAACTGCATCTTCAGTTTCAGATTTCAGGATGTATGGTTCTAAGTCTTCTTCTTTTGTATTTATTGTTGTGATCTCTTCTTCTTCCTTTAAGTTTAACAGTTGCTTGAAGTAATTTGTCCATCTTTCCATGATTTCTTGGAGCCTATTCAGTATGTTGTAGTGTTCATTGTTGATTATTTCTGTTGGTTCATAGATGACTTTTTTACTTCTCATGTTTTTTACTTTCTTGTAGAACATCTTTGGTGTGTTTTGTCTATCTTTAAGCATTTCTCCATATTCTTATCATGACTTAATTTTTACAGATTTGATGATTTTCTTGGTGTTAATCTTTGCTGTCTTGTCTGTTAAGTAATCTTCATGCCTTTTGCTTGTTGCTTAAACATGACTGCTTAAACATGTCCCTAGAGGAGGTAGGTCAAATCGCCCAGGATCACGAGGTGTTAGATCCATAAAAAAGACTGTTCCAGGAAAGAATATGTCACATGATAATGATGAAGCAATGAGAGAGTACTAAATGTTCTGTTCCCTCATTGGGCAGTGAATATTTTGTTTCCTTATGTAGCTGTGAATGTATGTCAAGATGTATATAAAACTGGTTTTTTATCATTTTTTTCTTTAGTTCTCTCGATGTTTGTGGATGCGAAGGTGTCACTGACGATGGTGTTCACATCCTCGTCAGTAACTGTTCATACTTAACCACTCTGGACATCAGCTCAACCAGTTGCACCGATATGAGGTTAGCACTTTGATAAATGTTAATTGGAGATTTGAAGGGAGACTAATGTTCTTTATAGGGATTTTGAAAAAGGCCTTATATGTCTTTGGTTTGAAAAATGACATGCTGCTATTGGCCATTGAATAACTTGATGCTGTTAGTAAATCCTAAATAAAGTAAAACGGTTACTGTGAATACCTTAACTATTACTGTAAAACTAAATAAATAACAATAAAACAAAGAACAAAGACAATTACCCACATATCGATCAAATCTGGACCTTTTTCAAGACACAAATAACGGTCAAGAAAACAACATACATTACATACAAATATATGTATATATCTATGTTAATGCTTATTTGTTAATGAATGTATTTTGTGTCATTATGTACACCTATTCTTGTGTATATATCTCTTATGTGTGCAAATGTGTTCTTTTACATGTATTTATGTAAGAAAATGTTTATGTGAATGAATGTATGGTATGTATATATTTATGTTAATGCATGTATTTGCATTTTGTGTCATTATCTACATCTATTCTTGTGTATATATCTCTGTGTGAATGTTCTTGTTACATGTATTTATGTAAGAAAATGTTTATGTGAATGCATGTATGGTATATATATATATATATATATATATATATATATATATATATATATATATATATATATATATATATATATATATATATATATATTTATGTTAATGCATGTATCTGCATTTTGTGCCATTATGAACACCCATTCTTGTGTGAACCTTTATTTGTGTGTGGATGCATTTACATGCTTGTGCATTATGTGTGGGTATCTTTCTCATATCTATGTATTGATCATGTTAAAGATATATACTTGTATGTGTGTTTCCTAAATACTTGTATATGTATATATATATATATAATGTGTTATGTGTATGTATGCACATGTATGCTTTGATAGTTGTTTGTACTTTTATATATATGTTTAGGTATTTGTATGTATATGTGCACATATATATAGGTAGTGATGTTTATATTCAAATGGAATGCATATATTATATGTGTTTAGTTGATGCGATTTGTATGTGGATGTGTGTATATTTTGATGCAAATCTATCACAGACGCTGTCAATTGCTATTCTCTCTTGTACATTTCTATGTTCTATACATTTATTGGTAGCTCCCCCCCCCCTTTGCGATGTTCTTTCTCTACCCTTTTCCTTTTTATCTTCCTCCCCGGTTTTAGGATTGCTCATTGGTGGCTCCTTTCTCTATTTCAGCATTTTTCATCTTTTATCTTGGGCTTCCATTTGATCCTTTATATATTATCTTCTACTTTTTCACCACTGATTGCCCTTTGAGCCATGCCCATTTGTCTATCAATATTGCCCTAATTTTAGCCCACATATTGAGCTCATGCATGTGTGCCATTTACACGTGTTGTGCATCATTACTGGGCAATGTTTTTTGGTGAGGAAAACAATGTCCAAGTCAATTTAAATTTCAATATTTTGATGGTTGTGTTTTCTTGACCATTATTTGTTTCTTGAAAAAGGTCCTGATTGGACCGATACATGGATAATTGTCAGTGTTCTTTGTTTTATTGTTATTTATTTAATATTTTACATCAATAGTTATGTAATCACAGTAACCTTTTTATTTTATTTAGAATTTACCATTTATTCATTTAGTTGCATTTTCCATTTTGTCATCTTCTGATATTTTGGTTATTTATATTAATGATGTTGGATGTTTAATGAATTGGTGCTGTTGGAAATTGAATGAATTGATGCTGTTGGCCATGGAATTCTGGCTGTTTATTTCATTGCACGGAAATAATGACCAATATGGAGTATTTTTTCATATTTTCATTTTTCAAACTAAACCATGTTTTCCACCGCATGTCCAGGGCAATAATGACCAGTATATAGGTTTCCTTGTTCCCCCCCTTGCCCCAGTATTTATCTACTGTTCTCCTCTAACTAATGAATCAGTTGTGACAACTAGTGCCGGTTGCTTCTGCTTGTGCCACATTCCCCTAAGTCTAGAACCCTTGGGATCCTCTGATATTTCATTAAAGTGGGTACTTGTTGCCACTGATGACTGGCATGTATGTAATGTCTTGGCCTGGGTCTGCAGATTTTATTGATACCAGACTGAGCATGTAACTAGTTACTACAATGGGGGCATCTCTAGTGCATCCTGGGACTACTTATATTCTTTAATTCTGTCTGTGCTCCATCAGCTAACATGGTGTGCTGGACAGCGTTACAAGTTCCAGTTCAGTCAACCACTGACAGGACCAATTGGTTACAAATTAAGATATAGTAAGCAGTTGTTGTTCTGTGTGCAACTGCCATTGTTTTTAAAGCTGCCAAGTGACATTTACTTTTCTGTAGAATGTAATCAGCATGAAACATAACAGGCTTTAATTTAAAAAAATTGCATCCAGTCACTCCTTAGAATATCTGGACCATTAAAGTTATTTGGTGTATCTGCATTGTACTATTAAGTTAGTTACTAAGCGAGAACCACATCAAGCTTGCTTTGTGTGACTCAACTTTTGCACTAGTATCAGTTTGTCTTGTACCACCAAATAGTTTGTAAGTAAATGTTCTGAAATGTTTCAATGGTTTTTAAAACAATAATAAGTTTGTATATTTGTTCTCTTTGCCAGACATTGAAGCTTGTCAGGCTGTGAGGTTTGTCTGGCTGTGGAGTTTGTCTGGCTGTGAAGTTCATCTGACTGGACTTATCTGGCTGTGAAGTTTGTCTGCTTTGGAGTTTGTTTGTGGGGCTCATCTGGCTGTGGAGTTTGTCTGGCTCTGTCCAGCTGTGGGGTCTGTCTGGCTCTGGGGTCTGTCTGGCTCTGGGGTCTGTCTGACTGTGGAGTTTGTCTGGCTGGGGTTTTTCTAACTATTGAGATTGTATGACTGTTGTTTGTTTGGCTGTTGAGTTTGTCTGGTTGTGGGGTGTGTCCGGTGAAGGAGTTTATCTTGCGAGGGAGTTTGTCCAGATTTTTTTCAGTTCTAGAACAGTATTTTGACAAATATGTTTTATTGACATATTAGCTTCAACAAGTCACAACCCTTGTTAAGTTGTTAATCAGATCTTGCTGTACAATCTTATCGACATACAGCAACTCCATGAGAAGAACCTCAGTTGCCATGGGTTTTGCCTGAGATTCTTTCTGTTGATCTACCAGATCTGAACCCATGCTGACTGCAAGTATGCGCTCATTTAGCTTATGTAGCTGCTTCAGTAGTATATGTGCTGACACATTCCCTACCACACTTAATAATATTTCTCTTACCATCAAAAATGTCAACTTTGTTTCTATATAGTGTAATAACTCTTGAATATGCATGTCTTGATACTTCACCCTTTCTTCAGCACGGCAGTGTCAACTCATAATTGTGTGGCATGAGGACTGCTTGATTTTCTTTGACCTCTACAGGAACAATGTCTTTGCCTGCTGTTTTACTATCAGAAAGTCTGTTGATGGCATCACTTAGTTCATACTCTTGGTTCATCATCAAGCAACAATTATATTAATAATAGTAATAATAATGGCGGGATGTGGTGGTCTTTTTTTTTGTTGCTGAATAATATATAAGTAATATTAATAATTATATTGCTTTTGCAGTGTACAACACTTGGCAAATGGCAGTTGTAATAAAGTCTTGGAGACGGTCAAATTGAGTTTCCTGTATGGATTGACAGAGAAAAGTATGCTCAGTTTCATACGTCAGTGCCCCAGGTAAGTGTCAATAGTGTCATTTACCTGTCCCAGGTATGTGTCAACAGTATAAGCATATCTGTGTAGTCCTTCCTCAGTCACCTGCTTGTCCCAAATACTTTATATCCATCCACTGATAATTAATCGGCCATAGAATATCTACTCCTATAACATGTTTTGACTGCGTGTTCCGTGTGTATATTCTGAACTATTTGGCATGAACAATACATAGGATTCATGAGAGAGGACAGGTAGTAAAGACTTTCCATAAAATGAAGAGCATCCTGTACAAGTTTGTTAGTGAAGTTGTATTTTTGTTTGTTGCATAGACATATCTAGTCGTGCGATACCATGGTTGCTGGTGTACCTCTCAGCCTAGTATCTCTGTCATATTAAAGTAAAAAAAAAAGACATTAAATATGTAGAAGAAAATTATGGACAACAATGATGAGGCTATGCAGAAGAATTCTGTGAATCACATCCACAGGTAGAAATGCTAATTAGTCAAGATGACAACCAAAAGAAAGTTACTTATCAGGATAAAAAACGTACATTTTTTTGGTCACATGAGATAAGGTTTGGAAAACAGTGTAACAACTGCAATTTTATTGGTCACATCATGAGATAAGGTTTGGAAAACAGTGTAACAACTGTAAAATTATTGGTCACATCATGAGATATGGTTTGGAAAACAGTGTAATAACTGCAAAATTAATGAACAGGAGATGGGGGTTGACAGAGACAAGATAATGGGATAGTGGAGAGTCAGAGATAGTTCATACAGGTTCTGCAGGTGGTATGTTGTGTAAATAAATGGATGCAATCACAGCAACACTATAATTGGAATGTTACAAATAATTTGCAGTAAACATCATTTGCACTCCAGATTGAGGTTTGACAAATGTATATTTCCAATTTATTCCTGCAGGTTGAGATATAACAAATGTATAATTCTAATTTGTTCCTGCAGGTTGAAATCACTTCATGTGTTTGCCTGCTTGACTTTAAGAAATTTGAACAGACTAAGAGCTGCAAATCCCAAATTATCAGTGCAAGGAGATTTTGAGGGTCAGAAGGTTGTGGTCGACTCCAACTAGGCCTAGTCACAATGTCTTTATTTTATCAATAATCTGTTTTAAAAATTGCCTTAAAAACTGAGACTATCATTGGTTGTATATATAGCTATGAAAGATACATTTTATTAAACAGCACACACAAAATTATTTTATGTAAACATTAATTTAGAATCTTGCACATCCTGGTATTACACATCCCACAATTACATTCCAGAGTTATAGACATACACTTGCAGATAATTTTAATGTACATATATCATTCTTGATTCAACATGCAAGCCGAATTCCTATATATTCTAATGTCATGATAGTTTGCATGACAACTCAAGTCTTATTTGGAAAATAAAATGTTCACACTTTGTGGACATTTTTACATCTTTTTCTACAGATAACATGAAAAAATGCTTATTTGTTGTAATACCTTGCTTAAATAACAATTCTTTTATACAGTCGAGCATTTTTCCTGAATATTCAGATGCCAATGATTATGAAATACTCGAATTTATATTGGGAAAATTAAAATGATGCAACAAGGAAAAATTGTATTAGTTTAAAGTTTTATTGCATTCTCCACTCATGTCACATAAATGTGGTTAACTCACTATGTCCACTGAGCCGCTAATATCTACATTTTGGAGACCCACTATGCCGAAAAGCCGCTCAAATCTACATTTTAATATAAATTTACTATCGTGTTTGGCATAGCAGGAAAACTGTACGGAGACAAAGAGTTAATAGACACACAAATTTATAATTTGGGTCATATTAAACGTGGTTATTTTTGGTTTCTTAATAAGTGCATTGTCAAAGCTTAACAATTAGGCTGAGGTAAGACATTAGCCTTAATTTTAACCATTTTAAAACCACTTTAACCATTTTAAAACCAGTTTAGACCAGCAAAGAGATTAATTACATTTTTTGGTTCATTGAGCAAAAATATTTACTCCAAATAAAATACAAAGACATCATTTTATTTGTGTATGTATATCAGCGCAGTCAAAAAATTATGGGTTAATATCCACATCCTAAATAGGATATGCTACCAGTTTCTATGTATGGCTTTTATTTTAAAGGTTTCATTCAGAAATTACAACAATAAGCTCTTATAAACAGTTGAGGTATTTTAATTTGAACATTGTCAGTAACAGGAGATGCCGGACATGGTATCTAAGCTAGAGGTCATCATGTTTGAATTACCAAAACTGTTACCACTATTAGATTTTGTATTTTTTTAAGCTTTGATATCTTCTTCTTCTGTGTTCGTTCTCAATCTCCTGCAGATCAGCAGGATGTAGTCCGGAGAATGGAATACATTGTGTCATGGTTTACAGCATTGCTGCTATATCTGCGCCATTCGGCCTGACAAATCCAACTTCAGCATGGCTTTGGGTCACTGAGCCTATAAGGGATGGGACAGCCAACTCCATCCCATAACCTCCATCCCATTAGTCGCCTCGCATGACATGCATGGAAAGTAAACAGTGTTGCTATTTTTTGCTCCCCATTTGGGCCCCGGCAACACACAGGCTGGTTAGATATAACATTGAACTAATATAAAGTCCACAGTTGAAAGGGGTGTACCATAAGAGGAAATTTTACTTAACCAACAAAATATGTATTATAAGGATTAGGTGAGTCAAATATTTTAAATAGGTCTATACTACATTGCATACTATAATAAAGTAGAAATAAGAAAAGAAAAAATGAGAAAAATGTGTGCAACAAGTGACGGTAAACTTCTGTGTTTACGTTTATTTGTAGCCTATGCTGTGTCTGCAGCTTGTTGTCATGATGGTTCATTGCTATCCCAGATCAGTGAAGCAGGCCCATAGCTAATGTGTCAAATCTGCACCCTCTCACATCTGGAAGTATAGATCTCTGTAGCAGCCGTGAAGGATGTTCCAGATTATGACAGATCTAGGTAGACACTGTGTCAGAGGCTGGTTAGTTCACTAAGCAACAGGGTGATTTACTTTGGCTTTTTTTTTAAGTGTCTGCTCTGAAAATTCCCACTATATCTCTCTTGTAGCAGGACAATGTTCCCATTATATCTCTTGTAGCTGGACAATGGTCACAACTGATGTACAACAGGATGTTGTCCAAAACATTAATATATGCCTACATCATTTTATTTGGTCCAATGGCACAATTCATCAGACTTTGGCTATGCTTCTGGCTTCAAGTTGGTAGACTTGATCATGCCATCACATCATAAGGAAAATTGTTTACATGATGCTAGTCAGTATGCTACAGCATGAAGTGAGATGTAGTAATCTCTTTAGCTGTGAGCAGATAGCTCTAACAACCAATAGCCTTTCTGACAAAAGCACAGGTCTCCTTAGAAGAAACTGAAGCGACACCCGAACTCTTGTAAAATTTGTTGTATCAAAGTAAGATGAAGTGATGTAAACAAGTGCAGACATAATAAACAACAATGCTAAACATGCCGCCAAGTCTTGAGATGTAACACGTGCCGTCAAGTCTTGAGATGTGACACGTGCCGTCAAGTCTTGAGATGGTAACACGTGCCGTCAAGTCTTGAGATGTAACACGTGCCGTCAAGTCTTAAAATGTAACACATGTCTCCAAGCCTTGAGATGTAATATGCCTCCAAGCCTTGAGATGTAAGACATGCGCCAAACCTTGAGATATAATATGCCTCCAAGCCTTGAGATGTAAGACATGCCACCAAACCTTGAGATGTGACATGCCTCCAAGCCTTGAGATGTAACATTCCACCAAGCCTTGAGATGTAACAGTCTACCAAGCCTTGAGATGTAACATGCCGCCAAGTCTTGAGATGTAACATGCCTCCAAGCCTTCAGATGTGACATGCCTCCAAGCCTTGAGATGTGACATGCCTCCAAGCCTTGAGATGTGACATGCCTCCAAGCCTTGAGATGTGACATGCCTCCAAGCCTTGAGATGTGACATGCCTCCAAGCCTTGAGATGTGACATGCCTCCAAGCCTTGAGATGTGACATGCCTCCAAGCCTTGAGATGTGACATGCCTCCAAGCCTTGAGATGTGACATGCCTCCAAGCCTTGAGATGTGACATGCCTCCAAGCCTTGAGATGTGACATGCCTCCAAGCCTTGAGATGTGACATGCCTCCAAGCCTTGAGATGTGACATGCCTCCAAGCCTTGAGATGTGACATGCCTCCAAGCCTTGAGATGTGACATGCCTCCAAGCCTTGAGATGTGACATGCCTCCAAGCCTTGAGATGTAACATGCCATCAAGTCTTAAATGTAACACATGCCTCCAAGCCTTGAGATGTAACATGCCTCCAAGCCTTGAGATGTAACATGCCACCAAGTCTTGAGATGTAACATGTGCCGTCAAGTCTTGAAATGTAACACATGCCTCCAAACCTTGAGATGTAACATGCCTCCAAGCCTTGAGATGTAACATGCCTCCAAGCATTGAGATGTAACACATGCTACCAAGCCGTGAGATGTAACCACCCTCACTTCTGGTTTACATGGGTCTATGTGAACATTTCATTCTAACAAAATGTAGGCATATTAAATCTACCTGTTCAAGCTTAGAATTCGTCCTCATCTATTTCAACATGTTGTTAAATTATTTTTAACCACACTGCGGTCAATTATGGGTACAGATCAGAAGTTAAATTTTTTACCACACTGCGGTCAATTATGGGTACAGATTCAGAAGTTATAAAATCTCACCATGGTAAGCAACAAAATAACTAAAATTTTACATTGAGTTTATAATGGCCTTCCATGTACTTGATGTTTATAACTTATGACAATGTACAAAATTTCAGCAGCTTGCCTTTGACTATTCTATAACATAACATTCCAGTTGATTCCATGAATCAAATAATTCCTGACTGACTCTACCATCTATGATCCTGTTTATAACTGCTTCCTTATGACCAGAACAACCTGTGAATACCATTTTTAAAAATGTATTTCTATTGATGAATAGTTGTTGCATAATTTTCACCTCTGCTATAATTTCATAACTGTTGAAATGTAAAATTGAGATTTTTAACCTTCATAAGTAGTGTCACCATTTGGGACATATTACTGTCACCATTTGGGACATATTACTGTCACCATTTGGGACATATTACTGTGAATGTAATACATCATTTACCCAACTAATCATGCAGTTCTGGTCGTTTCTTTTGGTTGAAAATGTATTTTAATTTGAAGATTTAGTGTTATGGAATATGTGGTTTCTTTCTGTATATGTTAGAGATCACGGTGTAGCCATGTGAATTTTCTGATACAACACTGAGACAGGATTAGCAAACCGTCAGTGAGAACACAATGGCTCATAGTAAAATGAAGAGTATTTTGGAGACCGCTAGTAATACTAAACAGACCTAGAGGCCGACCAAGAAAGCGATGTACCACCAAAATCAAAGAGGTGACGAACGCCACAATATACTCAGCACACATGGGGGCCATCTCCAGAAAACTCTTCTACCCATGATGCTGAAAGGCAACAAATGTTTATGGAATAGTCAGCAGCTCATCTTCATTACACATTAAATGTCATACAGGTGTTTACATATCAAATTTTTGGTTTTACAACTTCACATACCTTGGCAGCAAGCTATCAACAACAGGAGATTCATCAACAGAAATATCACACCGTATTGCACTGGTTACTAACTCATTCAATAAACTATTAAATATCGGGCATTCAAATACACTAAGAAATAACATTCCACTAAGAAATAAAACAAAACTCAAAATCTTTAACTCCTGCATAATTCCAACATTAACATATGGATGTGAAAGTTGGAAAGCAATATCAAACTTAGAACAAAGACTAAACCCCTTTGAAAATAAATGTCTTAGAAGGCTACTGAACATACGTTGTCCAGACTTCAAATATATGGTAGCCGGGGGCAAAGTTGCACAGCAAGTATTTTTTCCCTGGAAGTATGGGTTTTCCCCCACACACCACATGACAATGTCCAGCGATAATATCCGCTACTTTCACATACCAAACTTTCATGGTCAAGAGCATATCATTTTTCACTATTTCAAATTTTTATTTTCAACTTCTCACTCTTCGTCTGCTGCTATCATTACTGTCATGTTATTTTACATGTCTAAACTGAAACATATATTGTATTGTTAAGTTATTAAGCACGTTACCTTGTCAGGATACTTTTTTTCATAACATTTTATGAAAGTTGTTAAAATGTGATTGTGATTTAGGGTAAAGTCGCGCACCGTTAGTGGGGCAAACATGCACTCTGGACTCTCTGCGTAAATTTGGCCCTTCATGATGCATAATATTTAAACCAATATTTTATGAACACGTGATGTTTTCTTGTTAGGAATTACACACGGAAAAATAAGAACTGAAGCCGCTAAATGAAAATTAACCGTCGCTGCCATAGATGCACGCTCTCCGTCGGTCAAAGTTGCATTTTCTCCACTAGTCATAGATGCACGCTCTCCGTTGTTCATCCCATGCAACAGAAAACCTTAGTAGATGACATGTCGTTATAATGAAGTTGTCTTCTTATAGACGCTTCATGGCACATCACCTATACAATTATGCTTCTCGTGATTTTGTTATGTTGTTGCAATGTGTTTTAATATTTGTATATATGTATGCACCCTCTGTGGATGGGAGGGAGCCAGAGATGTACTGTGCGGCACTGGGGAGGAGGAAACTGATAGCACTGTTTACTGGATGAGACCCATCATAGAAGCACAGTGACTGAGGACGTGACAATCCTTTTGACTTGAACATTTGTTTGCATGCCTGGAGCAATAGAGAAGTTCGGCATAACCAGTAGTCAATTGGTGGCGGGGAATGAGCACAATGAACCCTATCTTGGCTGCAGTGCCTTGGAGCAGTGCACAGGTTGAAACCTACCTTCCTGGAGGTGTGATATTCTCTGGCTCTGTCCCGGGGTTGGGCCGAAACTTCAGACTTCCCAGCAATATAATGGCATTGGGTCAAAGGGCATGAGCCCATGGACTGCTGGATCAGCAACCAACCGCCGGTTATAGGTGCACGACCTCCACCAGTCATATGGAGATCGCTACCTATGACGTGGGGGATGCGCTCTTTTTTATTGTAGATCTATTCTGTGCAAGTTATTCCCATGTACTTATATATCATATCCCTGCATATAATAATAACTCTGAAGACATCTACAAAACTAAAACAGTAACAATTATGTACAGTAAAAATAATATCACTCAATGTGTAGGCCTATTCGATTTTACTTTATAAGAAATGTATGAATTTTTGTTCAATTAATTTTTGATGGTCTGTTTTCACAGATCTAATATCCCACGTAGGCCACATCATAAAATATCTAGAACATCACATTTCTACACGGAACTCTCATAAAACGGCATTCTTTACAGTTCTAATTCTAAACATAATTCTACACGAGACTATCAAAACTCACAACACTGAAAAACTAACTTCTGTTACACAAATTACGATGTTAGTTGATTAATCCAACGATCTACAGAATGACTCAATATTGATTAAACACCCTCCATAACAGACGTCACTACTTTAAGCATGTATACAAGTCATAAAAGGGCACGAGAACCTACCTCCTCAACAAACCAAGGACTATATACAAACACCTGGTAAAATTTCAAGCCAATCAAGAGATAATACAACTATTTTATAGCAGACTACACAAACACACACACACAACCTTAAAATCATACTCAGTGCTAGAGAAGTCGCATACAGACTCATCTACAACATTACAATCACAAAAACACTAACACCACTTCCCAAACACACACACAGCGCTGTACTGTGCAGAACAAACCAACCAGAAACAGAAGAAAACATATTCTCTACATGTAGAATAATCACACAAATAAAAGGTACTCAAAAAGTTCATAGAAACAAACAGGAAAAACAACAGACATCTACTCATGCTACATACATTACCAAAAACAACTCCAGACATATATACAAAATTGTTGAACGTACTAGCGGTTTTAGACTGCCAGTATGGGACTGCAGAAATGCGGGCGCGTCTGTGACTGCTAACGTATTGAGTTCGATCCCCACCACATGCAGTTGTGTATTGGGACCGTTCAGAAAGCAATGGTAAACTACTGAACGTATTTATATCTATACACAAAAGTATAGTGGAGTTGTTTTAATATGATTTTACATTGGATATTTTTTTAAGCGTTTACATTTTTTATGAGAGTATATTTAGTTCTGTAAAAACATATGCCATATCTGCCTAACATGACTTATTTGCCATGTCTAGAAACGAGGATAATTTAGCAATATCTCCAGTACCATATCTATATAACAATATCTTCAGTACCAGTACTATCTTCACACTTGTAATCTAATGTTTACTTGTACTTCGTGTCCGATATCTTTATGATGCTATACCGTATTACATCCCCGATCACCATCTGTTTTTTTTTAAATAAAAAAATAGCAAGTTGCATCTCATCAACATAAAATAGCTGATATTCATAGATATTATTCGCTTAACTCGATGGTGAAGTTTTCAAAGTTGCTATATCCTGTATAGTTGTGAAGAAATTACCTAAATCACCCATCAAAACAGAAACTCAAGTTCTGTTGTGCTCATAAAATAATAGTAGAATTGTTTTAATATGATCTTACATTGAATATATTTGATCTGTAAAAACAGATCATCAAAAATTAATTCGAAAAAAATTCATAACTTTTTCATAATCTAAGACAATTTATACATTGGGTAATATGATTTATACTGTAAGAAATTCTATATGTATGTGCAATGTATATATCTATTGATGTATTATTATTTGCAGGATTATGACATATTGTTAATGGAAATTATGTAAGTGTACGTTATAAAGCATAAATGAGTGCAAATATTATAATATATTTTATAGCTCCAACATTTTATACTACATCAGATTTTAAATAACATTTTATGTTACCTCCCTTAATCATGTTTTATGTATCTTCACATATGTATTTTAAGCAAGATTATTCTCCCTTTGAAAAAGGATGTACCAGATCAAGTAGGCCAGATAGTCAGAACTATTTTCATGAAATCTTTGGTTAAAATAAAATTGCTAAACTCCAAAATTGTGTATAAAGTACTAAAAACACAGACTCTGCTTCATTTCATGCTTCGGTTCAGTGAAATGAAATTCAATGTAATTTTGCTATCACCTTGTATTCACAAGAAATGTGTATTGGAAACAAACGGCTGCGATGTCAAAAGGCAAATGCAGTAACATACCAATTGTCACCACTTCTTCTTCGCCCCAAGATCGAGATGGAAGTTAAGAGACAAATGATCTACAGTATATTCCTACCAACACTGTGTTACCAGTGCCAAACCTGGTCTCTCTCATCTTTACATTACAGCAAGATAGTGACGTGAGATTAAATGCTTGAGGAAAGCTGCCTGTGTAACCAGGCTTGATAGATTGCGAAATGAATATATCAGGGACATAATATGTATAATATCTTGCACAGATTACATAGAGAGAGAACAGATCAAGTGGTTTGGCCAAATTATGAGAATGCATCACGAAAAGTTGCCAGTAAGAGCATATAACGAAATGAGATCAGGGTACAAAGCCAGAGGACGACCACGGAAAAGATGGATAGAAAACGTCAGAGACATCCTTCACAGACACGGCCAATGCACAACGGAAGCCACACATCTGGCGATAGAACGCAAGCTCGAGCTCCAATCACACCTACGCTTAACGGCAACAGTGGATCACAAACCACCTGGGGATAGACAATAGACAAATATATTTATTCAATGTAAGATCACATTAAAACAATTCCACTATCATCTTATGAGCAAAACAAAACTGAGTGTCTGTTTGATGGGTGATTCAGGTAATTTCCTCACAACTAATCAGCAGAAGGGTAGAGCTGGTTTTTTTTACATAGATATCCGTAGATTAAATCAGGGTGATATGAAGCAACGTTGAAAACTTCACCATCGAGTTTAGCAACTAATATCTATGAAAACCAGCTATTTCATGTTGATGAGATGCGACTTGCATGTTTAAAAAAATATCAGATGGTGATCGGTGATGTAATAAGGTATAGCATCATACAGATATCGGACACGAAGTACTAGTAAACATTAGATTACAAGTGTGAAGATAGTGATGGTACTGGAGATATTGTTATATAGCTAAATTATCCTCGTTTCTAGACATGGCAAATAAATCACCACTATAAAAGATGGTTCATGTTAGGCAGATATGGCATATGTTTTTACAGAACTAAATATATTCTCATAAAAAATGTAAACGCTTAAATAAAAATATCCACTGTAAGATCATATTAAAACAACTACACTATACTTTTGTGTAAAGTCCTGATACATCCAAATTGGACTAAAACGTTCTAGTTTAAATCGAAAAGCCTGGAACGAGGTTTTGCAAATTACTGGGGACATACATATTAACACAAACAAATCTGATTAAAAGGAACATACTTAAGCTGACTTATAAGCTGACTTGAGAGTCGACTTATTGACAGGCAATGCGGTGATAGACATTGCTGAGGAGAGATAAAGCAGACTTAATGAAGGCAGTAATAAATTCATTTCAAGATGAAGATGATGTCAATAAGACTGAGAACGTACACAGAAACAACTCCACTTACACAAAAGTATAGTGGGGTTGTTTTAATATGATCTTACATTGGATATTTTTTTAAGCGTTTACATTTTTTATGAGAGTATATTTAGTTCTGTAAAAACATATGCCATATCTGCCTAACATGACTTATTTGCCATGTCTAGAAACGAGGATAATTTAGCAATATCTCCAGTACCAGCACTATCTTCACACTTGTAATCTAATGTTTACTTGTACTTCGTGTCCGATATCTTTATGATGCTATACCGTATTACATCCCCGATCACCATCTGTTGTTTTGTTTTTTTTAAATACCAAGTTGCATCTCATCAACATAAAATAGCTGATATTCATAGATATTGGTTGCTTAACTAGATGGTGAAGTTTTCAAAGTTGCTATATCCTGTATAGTTGTGAAGAAATTACCTAAATCACCCATCAAAACAGAAACTCATTTCTGTTGTGCTCATAAAATAATAGTGGAATTGTTTTAATATGATCTTACATTGAATATATTTGATCTGTAAAAACAGATCATCAAAAATTAATTCGAAAAAAATTCATAACTTTTTCATAATCTAAGACAATTTATACATTGGGTGATATGATTTATACTGTAAGAAATTCTATATGTATGTGCAATGTATATATCTATTGATGTATTATTATTTGCAGGATTATGACATATTGTTAATGGAAATTATGTAAGTGTACGTTATAAAGCATAAATGAGTGCAAATATTATAATATATTTTATAGCTCCAACATTTTATACTACATCAGATTTTAAATAACATTTTATGTTACCTCCCTTAATCATGTTTTATGTATCTTCACATATGTATTTTAAGCAAGATTATTCTCCCTTTGAAAAAGGATGTACCGGATCAAGTAGGCCAGATAGTCAGAACTATTTTCATGAAATCTTTGGTTAAAATAAAATTGCTAAACTCCAAAATTGTGTATAAAGTACTAAAAACACAGACTCTGCTTCATTTCATGCTTCGGTTCAGTGAAATGAAATTCAATGTAATTTTGCTATCACCTTGTATTCACAAGAAATGTGTATTGGAAACAAACGGCTGCGATGAGAGTTAACAACACTATAGGTAGATTTAAAAAGATAGAATTGGGTGTCAGGCAAGGTTGTGTAATGTCACCGGACCTTTTCTCCCTGTATACAGAATACATGATGCTAAATATAGAAGATATGCCAGGAATAAAAGTGGGAGGATACAATATAAATAACTTGAGATATGCTGATCCCTAAATTACTGGGGACATACATATTAACACAAGCAAATCTGATTAAAAGGAACATACTTAAGCTGACTTATAAGCTGACTTGAGAGTCGACTACAGATCAGTAGTCAAAGCAAGAACCGGTCAACGCAAAATATCCAATCAATAGTATCCAGGATTATCAAGAAAACAAGACACCAGACAAAAAGTATCCAGAATGACCAAGAAAGCAAGTAACAGCAAACCAGGATCCCAAACACCATTCAATGATTTATCAAAACAGTCCATTTTAGGACTAACCACTAATTCCCCCCCCCTCCCACTATTTAATGTCCTTTTCAGGACAGACCAGAACGCAGGTCATTCCCTCAGTCCCTAACAGGACAACACCCAAGTCATTCGACCACCAGATGCGCCCCGATATAAAAAAAAAAAATTATTTCACTGTTATAAAGGGCGTGATTTTCTCAAGAAATGCAAATCCAGTACTAAACAAGCAAACAAATAATGTATGAAAAAACATATACATTTTTTTATGAATTAATTTTTGATGCAGTGATATATAACTCCTATACTAACATATGGGTGGGATTCGTGGACAATAAACAAACAAGAAAGTAGGAAATTAGAGACAATAGAGTTGTGGTTTTACAGAAGAATGCCAAGAATACCATGGGCAGCCAGAAAAACTAAGTGTGGAGGTGTTGACAGAGTCAAGCGCGAAAAGGACCTTAATCAATAATTTAAGTAAAGATAATCTTCATTTTTTGACCACTTCAGGAGACATAGAGGTTTGGATAACATAGTCACAACATATAATATTGAAGGCAACAGAGACAGAGGGCGGCAACGTAAGAAAATATTAGTTTAACAACCTGGCACGGCAGGGAAACAACAACGATCTTGTTACATAATGCTAGTGATAGAGAGCTGTGGATAGTCCTGATCGCCTACGCCAGTCTGCATGGCACCTGATGATGAGATATTATTCTCTAGCCCACAATCTCTGCTTAATTTGTCAACTTGATATAGTTGTCTTTGTAGGTGCTGTTAACTTTCTGCTAAGAGAACCCTGACATCTGCATACCTTAGATTATTTTTTCCCCACTGATCGTGTGTAAATATTATTATAGACATTGAACAATTGCAGTGAATACAATCAATCAAGTGCCATGCCGAATGGCGTAGGCGATCATGTTTCTCCAGGACTCTCTATCTCTTGTGTTGTCAATAAGCTCGGTTGGCGAGCTTCTACCGTGCCACAATACAAGTCCATCTAATAATTTTTTATCTTTATCGTTCCCTATCTCTTCTCCCCATGACTGTTGCAGTAGTTATTAAGTATTCAAGCTGTGTTCTTCTCAGCACATGCCCTATAAACCTTGACTGTCTGCCTCTAATGTTTGATATGATTGATCTTTTTACGTCAGCATCAATGAGAACCCTTGCATTAGTTTTCTTACCTGCCCATGGTATTTTCATCATTCTTCTCAGAAACCACATTTCTGTAGCCTCTAATTCGCTTTGAATTTTCTTGTTTACAGTCCATGATTTACATCCATAGAAAAGAATTGGTTCGATATAACATCTCAGCACTCAAATCGGGTCTGCATTGATAGTCTTCTATTGCATAAAATGGTTCTCATTTATTGGAATGCTGAATTGGCGTGTGCTGTTCGGCACTTTATTTCACTTGAGCATCTACATTCTGATGTTAACAGGGTGCCAAGATATTTCACTTTTTCAACCTGTGCTAATTTTGCGGCATTAATTATTATGTTGCATCTTGGTGGTGTATGTCTTTTCGATACGACCATTATTTCTGTTTTCTTCTTGTTTAAACTGAGGCCTTTGTTTTCACTTTCTTTCACTTTATCTAATAGGGCTTGTAGTTTCTGTTCGCTTCTGCGTTCAGTACTGAGTAATCAGCATATTTCAAGTTATTTATATTGCATCCTCCAACTTTTATTCCTGGCATATCTTCTATATATCGCATCATGTATTCTGTATACAGGGAGAAAAGGTCCGGTGACATTACACAACCTTGCCTGAAACCCATTTCTATCTTTTGATATCTACCTATAGTGTTGTTAACTCTCATCGCAGCCGTTTGTTGTGAATACATATTTCTTGTGAATACAATGTGAAAGAAAAAATACATTGAATTTCATTTCAATGAATGAAGCAGAGTCTTTGTTTTTAGTACTTTAAACACAATTGTGGAGTATGGCAATTTTATTTTAACCAAAGATTTTATGAAAATATTTCTGACTATCTGGCCTACTTGATCTGGTACATTCTTTTTTTTTTACAAAGGGAGAAAAATCTTGTTTAAAATACATATGTGAAGCAAAATAAAACACTGTAAAGGGAGTTAACTACTAATTGTTATTTATAATCTGATAAAGTATAAAATATTGGAACTATAAAATATATTATAATATTTGCACTCTTTTATGCTTCACATGTTAGACTAAACTAATGTACATGAAAAGTATGTCATAATCCTTCATAAAATAAGAAAGATATAGATACATACAGTGCATATACATATAGAATTTCTTACAATAAAAATAATTTCACGCAATGTGTACATTACTTTAATTTATTAGAAAAGTTTGAATTTTTTTTCGAATTAATTTTTGATGGTCTAGGTTGGCAAATATTTCTGAGTACTCGGTTATAAAGTGAACATAGCCTCGTTTGATTCTGTTGATAAGGGATGGTTCTTGTGCTGCGATGAGGTGCTTATAGATGTTTTTTGTTGGTTCATTGACTAGCTGCTCATTTCCCTTGAGATATTGGATGCATTGTTGGTAGAAAGGTGGTAGAGTACCCATTGAGTGGGGATGTGTGTTTCGAATGGTGCATAAATGGGATATTTTTAGTCCGATGTAATAATGTGCCAGCGTGTATTCTTTTGGATTATCTATTATTTCTGATATGAATTTTATCCTTTGTGCTTGAATTTTGGTCTTTATGTCATGTAGGGAGACTCCTCCTCTTTTCTTGTCCTGTATTAGTGTTTTAGTTTGTATTGCGTGTGTCGAAAGATGAAACGTCTAATGTGCTGATATACATCCTTGAGTATGTTCTTTGGTGGGTAGAATACATTTGATGTGTACAGCAGTATTGGTATAACGAAGGTGTTTACAATCAGACTTCTGCCAAAAATTGTTGTTGTTTTGTATTTGTATCGTTCTAATCTATCTTTGATTTCTATTGTTATATTTTTCCACGTTTCTCTGTTGACATTTGTTGGTGTGCTGTGATATAGGATGCCGTATATTTTAATCTTGTCTACTGGGATCAGTTTGAGAGGGAAATCTTTTTTATATCTCCACTTTCCTATACCCATTACGTATGACTTTTGTACGTTTACTTTCGAACCACTCTCTATCCCATATGATTCAAAATCCTTAAGGATATTTTGTATGGATGCTGTGTTAGAGGGAAAAAAGACAGTGTCATCCGCGTAAGCTACTAGTTTTTTGTAGCCCAAAAGCAAAGGAAGTTACATATAGACTACTTTTCAACATCACACCGCTCTCACATAGACTGACACACAGGCCACACGAGAGATGCAAGCTCTGTGGATTCAAAACACCAGAAACAGAAGATCACATATTCTTCCACTGCAACACAATATCCCTCGCATTGAATACACTAAAACAAAAAATAACCCCGGACACAACATCAGACACAGCCATGTACAAGGCAGTCATGTTAAACGTACTTCCGAATGCAGACACAAGTTTACAAACAAAATCCCTCATTCTTCTAGCAGAGTTTAGAAATCTCGTGTGGTCATGCAGGAATAGAGCAAGACATGAACACCAAAAATTCAATGCTCAACTTTTCCAACTCCTATTTGTAAAAAAATGCAATAAACTACTACTCAACACTCCAGATACATTATAAGTTTCCAGTTTCGACTTTTCTAACTTATTTTGTAAAAGAAATATTCGGACCCTAAACCGAACGAATGTATACGTATTACAAACTATGTATCCAAAGTGCTTTATATATACATACATATATATATACATATACATATTAACCCTGAATGTAAGAGTGTGAGGACGAAAGGAAAATAATATAATGTTTGACTATAATTTTTACATCCTACATTTATCACTACACTCCCATTACAAATTTCCATGAATGTTGTTAAACCATATCATAACACAGTGCATACTACACAATTAACATGTCTATTGGTTTTGTAAATATTTCATTGATGCAAATAAAGATTCTTTAAAAAAAATAAAAAAAAAAAACTTCACCATTGAGTTACGCAACTAATATCTATGAAAACCAGCTATTTCATGTTGATGAGATGCGACTTGCATGTTTAAAAAAATATCAGATGGTGATCGGGGATGTAATAAGGTATAGCATCATACAGATATCGGACACGGAGTACAAGTAAACATTAGATTACAAGTGTGAAGATAGTGCTGGTACTGGAGATATTGTTATATAGCTAAATTATCCTCGTTTCTAGACATGGCAAATAAATCACCACTATAAAAGATGGTTCATGTTAGGCAGATATGGCATATGTTTTTACAGAACTAAATATATTCTCATAAAAAATGTAAATGCTTAAATAAAAAAATCCAATGTAGATCATATTAAAACTACTCCACAATACCATTGTGTAAAGTCCTGATACATCCAAATTGGACTAAAACGTTCTTGTTTAAATCGAAAAGCCAGGAAAGAGGTTTTGCAAATTACTGAGGACATACATATTAACACAAACAAATCTGATTAAAAGGAACATACTTAAGCTGACTTGAGAGTCGACTACAGATCAGTAGTCAAAGCAAGAACCGGTCAACGCAAAATATCCAATCAATAGTATCCAGGATTATCAAGAAAACAAGACACCAGACAAAAAGTATCCAGAATGACCAAGAAAGCAAGTAACAGCAAACCAGGATCCCAAACACCATTCAATGATTTATCAAAACAGTCCTTTTTAGGACTAACCTCTAATCCCCCCCCCCACCATTTAATGTCATTTTTAGGACAGACCAGAACCCATGTCATTCCCTCAGTCCCTAACAGGACAACACCCAAGTCATTCGACCACCAGATGCGCCCCGACAAAACCCAAAAAAATTATTTCACTGTTGTAAAGGGCGTGATTTTCTCAAGAAAGGCAAATCCAGTACAAAACAAGCAAACAAATAATGTATGAAAAAAGACATAAATTTTTTATGAATTCATTTTTGATGGTAAACAACAAATGGTGTCTGTTTTCACAGATCAAATACATTCAATGTAAGATCTATTAACCTTTACAGTTTCACTATAATTTTACGAACACAACAAAACTGAAGGTTGATTCAAATAATTCATCAACAACTAATCAACAGATTATTTGTTTGATTATATATATATATATATCCCAGAAAACGGCGAATAGAAAACATCATGATAGTCCTGAAAAAAATATGGACTTAATGCAACTAGGGCACCACATCTGACCGTGAAACAACAACTTAAGCTGCTCCCCCCCCCCTTTTACGCTTAATCAAGTGTGAATACGGTCAACGATCACTCACCTGGAACCAGACAATAGCCAATATAAATAAGAATTGGTACACTTAATATGAAGAAAGAATTATTAAAGGAAATAAATATCAAGCAAATAAAATATTTTTGATACATTAAAAGATATGACACCTTGTTGAAGATCTTACTTGAGGGTAAAGTAGAAGTGAGACGAGCAAGAGATAGGCATAGATACAAGTGGGAAAATAACACTACAAGATGGACAGGTTACAGTCTAGCAGAGTGCACCACCAAAACAAGAGACAGGGGATGTTGGAGGTCTGTTGCAGCCAATTTTCGTGGCGGCACTTGATGATGATGACAGGAACTGGGCTCTTTTACCTTCAAAACTGGGGATTTTTCAAAATATAGAGTGGTAACGCTGGGTTGATAACTTCTTCCGGACTGGGAAGTCTGCACGATGGTAGAGGATAAACTTTTCTTTCCAGTCCCAGGAGTAACAACTCATGGTAAATATACATGGGAGTACAAACAATATACATCTAAGTCAAGTTTATTAGCTTAGGCCGTATTATTCATTAATAGTGGGACGACTAATTAAATTAATATTTAAATATCTTATCAATACATAAAAAGTAGATCCAGGCAAATAAAATATTTTTGACCAAAAAAACATTCATTATTCAAACGTTACAAGGCAATAGTAGTAGAGTAGTTGACTAGTAGTAGTTTT
Source organism: Meghimatium bilineatum (assembly GCA_034231615.1). NCBI lineage: Eukaryota > Metazoa > Mollusca > Gastropoda > Stylommatophora > Philomycidae > Meghimatium > Meghimatium bilineatum. Next base: position 46,022,549 of record CM067318.1, on the reverse strand, counting down.
AATGTGTTACTGTTTGCCTCTCTTTTCTGACAACAAAGTCCATACCGGTTAGGTTATATCAGGACACACTACCATAAAATATTAGAGGTAACAAAGACCCCAAGGTTAGTTTTATTCTACTAAAGTCAACTTCTTTTACTAAACATTAATTCATGATTAAAAGGCATGACACCTTATCATGCCTTATGAGATAAGGCAGAGTATTATAGTAATAGTACTTTACTTATAATTATTGAAGACCTTACTTGAGGGTAAAGGCAAGCGAACAAGATGTAGGCAGAGATACAAGTGGGAGAGTAACATTACAAGATGAACAGGTTATACTTACAAGTAAGTTACTAACTTACTACTTATAGTCTAGTAGAGTATAATAGTAGTCAGTATGTATACTATACCACCAAAACAAGAGACAGGGATTTTGGAGGTCTGTTGCAGCCAACCTTCGTTGCGGAGATGTCACTTGATGATGATGAAAAAACAGGTCTGGGAGGCTATAAAAAAATTAGCCTATCCAATAACAGGCGAAGCTTGGAACTAAAAACACAAACTGTAAAAATTAAACTAAATTTTACTAAATACATTCCCATTGTGTGTGGCATCCTGATTGCTGTCGTGCGCCTCCTGATACTTGCTTAACTTGCTAGGACAGCCGGTGGTCTTGCTCAATAAGAGGCCCTGGAGGGGCCAGTCAGCCAACAACAGTGGAAGAAAAACTCTATGGACTTCCGTGTGAGTTACAAAAACACTAAACACTATACACTAGGTATATACATAACTTCAGATATAAGAATGTTCCAAACGAAAGAAGGGCAAAAAATGAAGTTTACATTCCAGTCATTATTAGAATTGAGTTATTATTAGGCCTACCTGGCTGAATCCTAGTTTGATTCTCCACTGACTTACTTTCTACTTTCGAGGTATTACCTGACCTTTGCAGCGTGATTAGTAGAATTTGTATTTAAATTTAAGGTATATTAATTTAAAAGGCATAATTAATTTCGTATTATTATTTACATTAGGGATGGGGGTAAGGGTTAGGATCAGTTATAATGAAATAATAAAGTAGTTATAATAATTGTAATTATAAGTGTGCTTGAGATGTCATTTGTATCGGGAGATGTGACGTCACAGCATCCATTACTTTCGATAATTTCATTGGCGTTAACTGAAATCTGTGACAACAGTGTGCTATAGCACAACAGTGGCTTAAACTAGGATTCAACCGGCCTACCCTACTCCAAGCTTCCCTGCAGTGAGCAGACCTACATAATTATTGATGTATTATTCATCAGACTATCACTGGAATGATCACTAGGCCTGTCACTATATGATCTAATATTATCATTAGAGTGAAAATTATATTATGGTTAGGTACTGTGTCACATGACGGCAACCTGCCGTCGGGATGAAGATAATACTTCATGTACTAAGCCGCAGAAAATATTAGGTGGGGTAGCCATTTGCAGCTGGGTCGTCTGGAGGAACAGTCATGTCATGCAAGAAATCATGATCCGTTATTTTGTTTCCAGAAGTGGTTTTGAACCTGGCATGCTATAACCCTTGTGACAGTCAGCAAGCTCACTATCAACTAAGCTACTGAGCTTCTCAAACTGATAGTAGGGTCTAACTAATAGAGTAGGCCTAACTTGATATAGTATCATATAGTATATAGTCATTATTATAGTAATGAGGGATCAAGTTACCAGCCATGTTACATTTAATTTCTGTCCCAGTCAGTTGTGCATGCTTATTACAGTTCATAAAACAACCCAAGGATAAATTACTGATCGTAAATATTGGATTGATATTGACTAGAAAATTACTGCAGGTCAATATGATAGGTTGATCAAAGTGATGCTATGATTAAGTTATGATATAATTAATAATACTACTAATAATTACGATGAGCTCTTATTGTATATATCCGTATTATTATCATACATAATATGAGATATGGAAGAAAAGATGAATGATGTTAATCACAACAAAAGTGATGTACCTAAATTAGTAAGTTATATTACATATGTTATTCTATTTAGATTTTATTATTGTTGCAACTGCAAATAATAACTAAAATACAAATAACCAAGAATTATATATCGTGTTTGTCGACCAAGAAGAAGCCTTCAACAGAGTAAACAGAGAACAACTGTGGAAAATACTATAAATGTATGGGTTGCACAACACCAAATCAAATTGTACAGGAGTAGTTACACAGGTAGTCAATGTGCAGTTAGAACGAAATCTAGGACTTTCAGATCAATTTCACATTGACATATACTCTGGCATGTGACTAGGATGTGTTCTGTTTCCCATGCTATTCATTATATATATTGATTGTATGTGTAAAATTGTCAACACCAATGAACCTAAACAACCTCCTGAGTGAACTTCCTTTGCAGATGATCAAGTAATGATGTCAAAATCATAAGGTTTACAACAACATATAAATAGTCTTCAAATATGTTGGAACATTAATATGAAGATAAACACAGAAAAAACTGAGGCAATGTCAATCACAAAAACAAAGAAATACCTACCCGGTACTATTTTCATCGATGACCAACAACCTAAATAGGTGAAAGAATTCACTTATCTTGGAAACATCATATCAAATGGGAAAAACACCAAAGAAATATCCATTGATGCAACATAGCATACCAGATCTTGGGGCTGATGTCTCCTAATTTCAAAAATTAAAATGTTAACATGAATACCAAAACTGCACTATATAAAACTATCATGCCATCACTGTGTTATCTATCTATTGTCATTTCCACTTGTGCTGTTAAGCGTCTTGGGGGAGAATTTGGAGTTTTTTTTTTAGAATTTCCCTCTTGCAAATACTCACTGTCCACCATCATGAATACTCTATGCTACCAATGTCAAAATTGACACTAACGGCAAAAGAAAACTTTTTACAACAGAAATGACTTGTTTATGTACAGTTCTCAGAGTAACAATAAGAGACAGAATCAGAAATTAAAATATCAGAAGGCTAACAAACACAATGTAAATTCTACATCAGAAAACAGATTCAGTGATTTTCACATGCTTTCAGACTATCATCAGATACTGCTGCTCAAAAAACATTCCTATTCAGACATGATGGGTACAAAGCCAGGGGCAGACCATATAAAAGATGGATTGCTGAAATGTGAGTCCACGAGAACAAACATATATGAAGTACACAAATAGGCAGTCTTCTGACAACTCTTCTACTCCTGGCGCTGCAAGGCAAAAAGGGGGTATAATGCGAAAAAAAGCAAATTTGTGCTTGCATGTTGATGTTGACAGATCAAGTTGTAGTTGATGGTGATCAGTGACAATTCGAAGGATAGTGATTTGATTATATACAATGATGGTATATCTGGACATAAAGCCAAAGGTAGACCAAGAAAACCGTGAACATACATGGACTCAACTAGAATAAAGAAACTTGGTTTGAAAAATGGTGTCGCTAGAAAAGAGTGGTTTTGTGGACGAGAAAGAATGATGGTCAATCAACGGCGTACTGGGACCATCGGTCAATCTGTAATGGCGGATACACTCAAGGAGAGATCTGAGCACCTATGGACTTGTCCGGAGTGCAATGATGATGATCCAACAACTAATCAACTCTTTACTAGCCTTATAATATCCTTTGTAAGATGTAAAGATTACAGGTGTGATGTGGACACATCATGCATTGGTACGCCATCTGTCAAGATAAACACTGACCTAACACTGTATTCCATTACACGTCTAAATGGTGTGAGCAAGGATAACAACTCTTCTAAGATGAAGTTTGCTTGTTCTTATATCTATTGTCTTTTCTATGCTTGTGCTGTAAAACATCGCAGGATTATTGAATGCTGATCAGTGTTTTGGTTAATACATGTTTTGTTGCTTGATATGCAACATTATTGGGATGTCTCAGAATGTTTATAACTCCTTCAATCCACCTTCTTTTTGGTCACAGAGTATCTTGTTTTGATTTTTATATTCTATGCTCTTACCACTGGCCAATAAGGGTTTATTCTCATTAGGTGACCAAACCATTTCAGTCTCTGGTTTTCATTATATTTCACCACAGATGATGTTTCAAAAGTTCTTGTAATCTCTTCATTACTCACATGATCTCTTCTTGTTCTGTTTACTACTTTTCTTAGGCATCTCTTTTCATACGTAGTAAGCTTTCTCTCTTGTTCTTTTGTTAGTGCCCATGTCTGAATTTCATAACACAGTGTTGGTATGATGATTTAATTTATGATTTGTCTTTACTTATTCTCAATACGGCATTTGGAATTCAGGGTATATTAATACGTTTTAATTTTTTCAGATCTTCTTAACTGGCAAGATGTGGATGAACGTAAGCATCGTGTGCTCATTCACCGAAACAAGAAGAATAAGCTGAGACAAATATCTGAGTTTAATCTTGAAAATAGTCTAGTACACAAGAAATGTTTTGGCCATAAAGTAAAAATTAATGATGTACAAATAGCCCTGTTTCGCTTTGGAGATGAAATTTATGCTGTGCAAGCGAAGTGTCCTCATGCTGGTATGTTAACCTTTCATGTTGTCAATTTTCTTTCCTCTCAGTTTTATATCTTTCACCTTAACAGACATCACATTTTAGCCATTTAAAAAATAATTCTGGAATCATTTTAGTAAAAAAAAATGGTTTAAAATGTAAATTAAATGATACAGTATTGTGTCATACATCTATTTGTTCAGAATACAATGCTCTATGTATCCTTATCACAAATGAAAACTTTCAATAAAGGGCTAGTTCCTAGTTTAAAATTAAATTTGTAATTTTTAATACTCAATTTTGCTTAAATTATATAAATGGCACAATGACAAAGAACACAAAAATTCATATGAAATGGAAATCATATAGGTTAGTTTTTATTGCGCCTACTGCATTTATGCAAAGCATAGCAGAAATTTACACCAATAGTGCAAGAAATGTAAGTACAACACATACATACAGAATTATATCTGTGCTGGGATATTTTAAGATACATTTTTTTTAAAACATGGACAATTTAGTTCCTTATCATTTAAGATTGGAAACTCTGATGAATGAAATAAATTAGGAGTTAATTATAAATAATGGTTTCAGGTTGTTAGGCTCTGTGATATTCTGAAAAGCAGTTTCTCTTATTATTGAAACAAGCATATTAGTGTGCTTATAAATTCTGGGTCCATTGTATCGTGCGAGAAAGTAGCCTGCTTTCCTGCGACTGGAACACCATCATATATTCCTTAACTAATCCTTCTGTAAAATTCAACTGATTTTATCTGTTTGATCTTTTTTAAAAGCCTCTGCATTTGGATTTTTCCGACTTTCTTGGAACAATTTATAAGCATTTACTCTAGTTACAGCAATGTGATTGGAAAAAAATTGTTTTCCATTATTTGTTTGTTCTCCTAAGACAGTTGTATCAACTGATCACTTTTATCTAACCCTTTCATATATTTATTGTAATATTTAACAACATTAGGCTGCTTGACTTGAATCTCCTTAAAAATCCCATTTATGTAAATTTATTTGCTTTATGGATTGTAGAAATTAATTAAATTGTTTTATTATCTATCCACTGTACTATTAATTGTTTTATTATCTATCCACTGTACTATTAATTGTTTTATTATCTATCCACTGTACTATTAATTGTTTTATTATCTATCCACTGTACTATTAATTGTTTTATTATCTATCCACTGTACTATTAATTGTTCCCCAATACTCATCCACCTCATAGCTCCTCTTGTATTTCCTTTTTCAAATTTATTTATATTTTTAAGTTTTACAAGAAAGCCTTTCCTATTGCATAACATGGTCCCACGAGCAAGGACGCCTACTTTCCATAAATCTTTCAGTAACTATACGAAGTATAAAAATTATCAAAGTAAACCCTATACCCCTGCCTCACTAAAGGTTCTGTAAAATTCATAACTACCCCATAAGCTGAAACAAAACCTACATTTGTATAATTATTATTCTTTCCCAAATAAATTTCAAAATCATATGTATAACCACTAATAGAATCAGCTTCTTCTTCTTTCGTTCACTTGAAACATGTCTATATCTGTAATTCTGTGCATACATAAGAAAGCCACAAAATCTATAGAATTCTTCAGGAATACAGCAATCAACGGATAGAAAAAAGTCCACGTTTATTTTATCACATGAGATTGAAGGTGTGGAATAGAATGTGATAATTGGCAAAACTGAGAACACTTCTTCTTCTGCGTTCATTCTCAAACTCCTGCAGATTAGCAGGATGTAGTCCGGAGAACGGAATGCGTTGTGTCATGGTTTTACAGCATTGCTGCGATATTTGCGCCTTTCGGCCTGACACATCCGACTTCAGCATGGCTTAGGGTCACTGACCCTATATGGGATGGGGCAGCCAACTCAATCCCATAACCTCCTTAGTCGCCTTTTACGACATGCATGGAAGGTAAATAGTGTTGCTATTCTTTGCTCCCCTTTCGGGTCCTGGCAACACACAGGCAACTGAGAACACAAAAAGAGAATATTAAGAAGAGAAGGTGCTGGATAGTATCCACATAAAGATGCATGGGAGCACAGAAGAGCTTTCAAATACTGCAGCATTTATTAAGAAAACCAGACTTACAGTGTAGACATGTCAAACTGTGAACGAGAAGAAGATCAAGAAACAGAAATATTGTGTGTGTGTATGTATATATATATATATATTTCTGTTTCTTGATCTTTTTCTTCTCGTTCACAGTTTGACATGTCTGCACTGTAAGTCTGGTTATATATATGATTATATATATATATGTTATTCACAATTTGTCATGTGTGTATTTACAGGTGGGCCACTGTATTTGGCAGATATAGAAGAACTGAATACTGGTCAACTTTGTCTGAAATGTCCATCACATAAATGGACATTTGACATCAACACTGGACAGTGTATCATTCCAGGAGATAGAGGTGTCATTGCCAAAACATATCCAGTCAAGGTCAATAGGGAAGGTGGTATTTCCATTGGATTTGATTCATTTGGTCCATCAGCGTTTATGATGGACAACTAGTTTTGTTATGTGTTTGTTTTATTCTCTCAAATGTTTTCATTATAATTCTTTATCAGTTGTAGTCATCAGGTCACAATAACTTAATAAATTATGAGATATGCTTCAGGGCATCCTTGATTAGGAACAAGTGTCACAGCACTGGGGGCATTCCCATATATGCTCTGCTTGCCGTTCCGTAAACCATCTAAAAGTGTATAAGCTCAGTGTCCCAGTCAGTTGCTGATTACGCATTCTTCTGATTTTTCCGGAGAGGGAGCACTTTCTCCTATTGCCTGTAGTCACTCCCATTTCTACCATTCTCTGAATATGAACATTGTCACGTTTAACTTCCTTCTCGTCTTCTCGTAGGGTATCCATGACTGCTCTAATCAATTCAATCCTGTCTATTCTTCTTATCTCTGTGCCGTTCACCAAAGCTTTACCAGCCAACACATCGGCTCTTTCGTTTCCCCTGACCCCAGCATGACCTGGACAGTAAATCCATGTAATGCTCTGCGCATTCAGTTCTAATCATACAGTTTTCTATCTTGCGCAGCATACTTTAAGAGTCCGATAGAATCACTGAGTCTGGTGGTGGTTGCATCGCCAGCCAAGTGATAGCTGCAGTCACCGCTTCTGTTTCCATTCTCATACTCGATGTTGTAGTGGGGTATGCAGCTGACTTCCCAGTTAATTTCTTGCCATTTTGGTATTCCACGAAACCCCAACCACACCTGTTTGTTTCTTGCGTTACTGAGCTGTCTGTGTAAATTATTATGGCTTCGAGTGCTGCAATATGAGTTCTTGGATCATTCCCTCTGTTCTGTTGGCAGCCTAGTCACGGCACTCTCTTCCCATCTGTATCACCAATGTTGTCAAAAGCTTTTTATCTTTGCCAAATGTCACCCATTCACAGCCTCTTCCTACTTCCTCCAGCTCACAAACTCTGAGTAGGGTATCTTCTGCCATCCATGACCTTCCTCTCTTGATACACCTTCCTTTTGTATTGTCTAGAGATTTCAGGACATCCATTATGTTCCACCCTTTCCCGGTTCAGAAGTAGCATTATCTCAAAAGGGACATAACTGATACCTGTATTTCTCTGAAGATAGAGCAGAGGTAGCTTGGTTGTTATTGAACTGGGTTCTTATTCTGTGATCTATGGTTATATTGCCAGTTCAAGTGGAAATATTTTAAAATCACTAGCAGCTCATAGTTTTTTTTTACATGGTTTGCTGGTGAATCTTTTAATAATTGTGATTTTTTTTCTAGATGATTGTGTTCATACGTTGAAAATAATATAACATTGAGCCCAGCATTATAATAAATACTATTTAGCTCTTGAAATAACTCTGGGGCTCTCTCATTCAATCTTCTTCTTCACAATTTAACATTTCTAGACAGCAACTCTAGTTTTCTTAATGAATGCTGCTGTATTTGAAAGCTCCTCAGCTTTATGTGGATACCCGTCTCTATGGGCCAGTTCCTGCCTTAATTAGTTTAATGTAATATGGTCTTGCAGGGTATGTTCCACTGCCTGTGCTGCCTGCCCACATAGATACAGAGGTGATGAAACCAGTCTTAGCATATTTAACTAGCTGTTTAGTCTTTGCCCTGTCGTCATGTGAAAGATATAACCCGTTCAGCTCTGTCAAGATAGTGACAGTTGTGTTTTGGGTGGCTGACTATCCTAATAGCTTTGATAAGGGTCCTCTTTTCTTGGTAGGGATTTATTTGTCCTTTTTGTTCCTGTGGTGCTCCATCTTTTGCCAGCATATCTGCCTCATCAGACAATGAAAATATTCATTATGACGCATTGAAATTTCCAAATCTGCATACTGATTTCAAATATTTTTAAAACACATTATTTTTCAAAATGATGATGATTCAATCACTTTCGCTGTGAGCAGCAAGCTCTTGACAGCCCATTTTTCAAGATAGAACTGTCATTCTTTCAAAAATATGAAAATATTCTTGGTAATCAGAACTAAGTAAGCTCTGTATTGCTGGTCAGCCAATTGTTCATTCAAATGTTTGTGTAAAAATATTATGAAGGTTGTAAATATTGCCATAACTTCTGGTCATTACCGTTAGTGATATTGAACATGATGATATTAATAGTATTTAAATGTTTGTGAAGATAAGTTATATATGTAGATCAATCAATCCCTGAGACTTCTCCTTTATATGTCACATCCTCACATACATTATGTCACATCCTCACCCACATTATGTCACATACAATGATTATCCGTTATCTGTTTCATCAATATATTCTTAGCAATACTTCACATTAGTTTTATTGTGTCAAGATGTTTCATTGTGTTCCTTCAACATATGTGTATAGGTCTTCTCTGTTCTCATAAGAAGATTGCATAAAAGTAAGGGAGTAGCAGTTTAGTTTAAGTAAAAACAGAGAAACCAGAGAAGCTATATTCAGCCTATGATTATTGGTAGATAAATTATAACTAATTATAACTAATAATTTATAGAAGCCCAAAAACATAATATATATAAACTTTGTAGGCTACTGCAAAACCTTGACAGAGTTCAACACAAAAAATTAATTGAATGCCTCCAAGAAATAGGCTGTCAGAAAATATATCAGACTGATCAGAAGTATAGATTAGGAACACACAGTAACAATGAGGTGTCATAGTACCTACTCACCATACATATATTTAAATAAAAAGAGTAGTACGACAAGGATGTATTTTTTATCACCCAGCTTATTTATACATCTACACATGAGCATTTTTATACATATAGAAGAAATGCTAGAATTTAAGATCAGTGGGAAAATAATAAACAAACTGAGGTCTTATCCCAAAATAAGTGTCTACCTTCACACTTTTTATAAATTCTGCACAGATTCACAATTTTGTGTAGTTTTGGTATGTCATTTACTGCCTGTTTAATCCTAGTTACAAAATGGCTACTGTAATCGTAGGTTTGTTAGAGATATACAATTCTGTTACATTCGCAAGTACTGCTGCCGGATTCTGGTGATTTCCACACTATCCATTGAGAGCCCCCCCCCCCCCCTGCATGCCATCCACTGAGAGACCTACACATACAACACTCCTAAATTAAATATCTCAACCAAGAATGACTGATTGGTAATTAGACAAGGGAAATCATTTGTGGGAAAATGTTCATTTCTCTTCCTGGAAAAAAAAAGTAGATCCTTATTTTGGGATAGGACCCAAACCAACATAAAGATTACACAGTTATACAAGAACTACCAAGACTAATAGATGAAGTAGACAAATTCAGTAGGGAATTTAGTCTATTTAATTAGATATTAACATTCAAAAAAGTAAGAACAATGATAATCATAAAAACTGAGGAGAAACCAACACTTAACATAAAAATGCATGAAAACATTGTGAAATAAGTTTTCTTGAACACACATTCTTGTCCTTTTTAAATCTTGGCTGTTCTCCCTGCAATTCCTTAACCTTAGCAAGCCAGATTAAAAAGTACAAAACGTCTCCCTGCCACCGGATTCTTTTTTGAAAATTTGCGTTATTGATGGTGACTGTTTTGAAAATGTGATAATTTTTTGGTTGTTAGAGATATTGAAATAATATTTGCACATATAAATAAAGAATTGAATTGTGCATATATTGGTGTAATTTATGTACGTGTGTGTGTGATACCAGACGTATGAGAAAGTGGTAAAGACGTTTTTCACAAAAAACATATATTTTATAACAAATAAAGAGGGAAAACATAAGGAAAAAAAATAACTTACCTTACATATCGAATTCCTTGGCAACACTGTCAACTAAATCACGCAAATCCGTTGTATTTATGTTCTTTCACTGCGAAATTATCAAAATATAGCCGGGGGAACTGTATAAAACATGTAGATTTGCAGTAAAATCGTTCTTTGAGCTTAGGCCTAGAGTTATTTTTTCTGCCACTTCAAAATATTCGATATCGAACGTACAAGTCCCCAAACCAGCACGGCATTCTGTATATTCACTGCTGTGAAACTAAATAACCTAATAAGCCACGATTCAATGTTATTTTATTCGAAATACGATGAAATAAAGGTCTGTAAAACCGATCCATCATCATGGCATCATACCGGTGTACAGATGTGGTCAGATTAATTGCTCTTAAACTTTTACGAATAGCTAGCCATTCTTAAAAACGATCATGTCGGAAGTGGTGGATGTACCGGCTTCGATTGCGCATGTCCCCAGCTATGTGCACGGACTGTGGTACGTGTAAATCTCACGATATTATCGTTGGGTGGGCCGGACCGCCAAAAGCGCGCGCGGCCATTTTGTTTCTCGGCGGCTGCGATTGATATAGGCTCGGTGAAGGTTAACATGAGACATGCTTTATTGACAGACAGTTAACTCCTTAGCAAGAAACATGATTGATAGATAGTTCACCCCTGTTGTATTATTCCTGTTACAGTTCTGTTTTACAAAATTTGTATTGCCCTCTAAACAGGAAAGTACCATGAACAACATAGAAATTTTAAGAGTTAGTTTTCTTTGGCAGGGTCAATAAATATAATAATTGAAGATCAAGTACGTGTTCCTAAAATAACATCCATCTCTGAAATACGTGTACATGGATGGGTTTCCGTAGCAAACATTATTGGCTAAGTGCAGATGATGTAATAGTTGTACATTTTGTTTTTGTTTAGAACGCAACTTGTAGAATGTTAATTATTCACTGATTTTTATTAATATGAAGGAATACATTTAATATAAAAAAGTAATCAATGTAACACTAGCATTTCTTGTTTGTTTCAACAATTAGCAATAGTTCATACAAATTCATGATGATGTGCTAGCATGTGTTTACAATTTGTAGCAGAAGTGACATAGAAAATAATGAACCACAAATTATTCTATGGAAACCCATGTAGACACATTTTAAAAGTTGGTTGTTATTCTATTAACATGTGCCAAAGAATATAAAGATATAGTAAGATATAATATTGATGTAGTCATTGGAAGTTTTAAAACAGAAGAGCAGAAAGAGGTCTTTATATACATAATTTCATTGAACAATGTGTATTTATTTACCTGTGTGATATTGATCTGCCTGTGTGATAATGTTTGTGTGATAAATGTTTTTAATGACATGTATGATAAAGATATTTGTAAATTATATTCAGTTTATCTGGAGAAGAAACATTCTCACAGATGTATATTTGTTAAACACTTTTGTTTCTTCGCTTTCTTAATCCAGTGTTTTCCACCGCCATGACATTTAGAATTTATGATAAAATCAACCAACAACAGTAGGCTATAAAACTAACAGAAGATGTTGGACAAGAGTAAACTGTTCTCAAACGTTCTGCTTTTATTCCCACGAGATCTATCATGTAACAATGGTGATACTAGATTTCCAGCAGGATCTAGCCCAGAGAATGGAAATATTTTGTCTAGCAATGACATTCCTGTTCTCTTCATAGTCCTTCTGCATCTGCTCTCTGATAACCAACAAAAAACTCAGTGTGATTTCCGCTAGGAGGCCTGGAGTATGTTGTGTTGCAAGTTTACAGTATAACTGCATTATTTGTACCTTCCAGTCCAGCGCGTCCTTTTTCGGTAGGAATCATAGTCCAATTCTGTATCTGATTCCAATTCTATTTCATTTTTTTAATTCACTAAAATGGCAGAATCTGAGTACCTTTCTACCGGCGTCATCAGATACATCTCCATTATACTCATAAAAAAAACAGCAACAAAATCATTAGATTTCCAATCATTGCTTAATCAATCTACTGACATTTTGAAATAAACGAAAAGTCCAGCATTAAATAAAACTGGTGTAGATTTGACAAAATTCCCCATGAAAAAAAAAATAATGTTCACGGATGCAATCTGCTGTCTATTTCACTGTGAGGAATATTGTATTTCGATGACAAAAGTAATTGATGGCAGCGGAAGTGTTAAACCTTTTTCTCTCTCTTTGATGTGGATACTTGTCAAGTATCATTCTCAAAAGTAGACCTCTATAGGTCACAGTGTAATCTGATGTAACAGTCCTCCATGGGTCAGAGTGTAACCTGATACAACAGTAGACCCCCATTGGTTGCAGTGTAACCTGATAACTGGCCGAAGATTGATGAAGAAAAAATTAATAGTTACTAGATTCCTGGAATTGTTTTCTTGATTTGAGATACATCAATATTACTTACATATATGTATATATATATGTATGTTGTGATATATATGTACATAGAAGACATATCAGAAATCCATATATATGAGTATCAATGTTATGTCTAATTTAAATTCAAGAATTCTCATCCGCCAAAGATGGATGTGTTGGGCCATTGGCTCAAATAAATCAGCAACACAATTCATTTCCATTCTCTGGACTACATCCTGCTGGAAATCTAGTAGGATCATTGTCCTGCTGCAAGAGAGAATCAGCAGGAGTTTGAGAATGAACGCTGAAGAAGACATCTGAAATAAATTTGACAAAGTTGAAATTACAGTTTTTGTTGGTTTTAATTTTTGTCTAATATGCATTGTCATGATGGATATAGAATTTTAAGTACATGAGTTTTGACTGGAGATTTTTTAATTAATATGTTTCTGATTTTATTTTCATTCTCACTCTCCTGCATGGGAGCATGATGTAGTCCATAGAATAGAATGATGCCCGTGTGTTGCTAGGTCCCAAAAGGGGAGACTAGAATTTTAAAACTGTTTACCTTCCATGTATGTCATAAGAGATGACTAAGGAGGTTATATGGGTGGAGTTGGCCTGTCCTATCCCATACAGGGTCAAAGTGACCCAGAAGCCATGCTGGAGTCTGATTTGTCAGGCCAAAAGGTGCAGATTTAGCAACAGAGCTGTAAACCATGACACAACACATTCCACTCTCCAGACTACATCCTGCTAATTGTAAGAGTTTAGGAATACATGCACAGGAAGAATGAAATGCCTTTTTTTTAAATTATTATTTTATTACCTGATACATCCTACTTAACAGATTGGCTGCAATCTCCGCACTTTTCAGCCTGATACATCCTACTTAACATATCATTTTGACATTCCAAGACAACCAAGCCATGTCCAGTCTTCCATATCAGTACTCCCGTGTTACAGCATAAATGCCTAGTGGTCTTTGCTGGATGCTGTGTTTATTACCTGAGAAATTATACCTGTGCTATGTATGGGTTGTTGAGTCTGGTTTTAGATTTACCAGTCTGTCCTTCAAATTATATGACCATTTGAGCTGAATTTAGACACGACAATGATGATTGCAGAGAATATGAGCAATGAGCTTCAACAACGTAACTTGATTGATAGTAAGTAACAAGAGATTACATACACTTAAACAACTTGACTGAGTTTGTAGGTGTGTGGATTCAAATTGTGGAGTGAATTGGGTTCCACTGAACAAATTATGATCATATTTTTTCTTGCAGATCCAAATGAAGCCAAAAGTTGAACTTTGAATAGAATTACTTGTGTTGTGTCCCTTTGCATATTTGAGAATGTTTTAGAAGGGCTGAGGACTGGATGAAAACAACTCATCAACTTCTGCTTGATAAAGTAACTTTGTAACATTTATTTGTCTTTTTTAAACTGGGTTACAGCTTCATTTAAGGAGGAACAGTTCTCTCAATAGCAGACAGGTAGAGCACTTCTAGTGCCTTCGTCAACAATTGAAGGTCATTGGTTGCTGATCCAGCGGTTCATGGGCTCATGCCCTTTCACCCACTGCCATTGTGTGATATTTGCATGTGTTTGTTAGCTGTTGTTTTGTTTCATATAATGTGTTCCATTTATCTGGCCCTGGAAGGAGAAGCATTATTGAAGGTCGTAGATCTTAAATAATTTGTGTAGTTTCTGTCCGCATGTATACTTATCCATCTGCACAAATGTTGCACTGTTTTTCTCTATAAGAATTCATTGTGCAGAGTCTGGAGATAATCACTTGTTCTTTGCATAGAAATTGGTATGCTTTAGGTTTGTATTTTTGGTGTTTAATCTACCAGAAAGGGACGTGCACTTTCACCAGATTTGTTCTGTGCACAGAAAAAAAATATTGTGTGAAAATGATAGCATTCCTGAAATGCTATCATAACAAATTTCCCTATATAACAACACTTTTCAAAGTCCTCAGTTATATTTATTCTTTATTGTTTTCACTGTATATAGCGAATTTCTGTTATTACATACATTTTTTCAGAAACAGCTAGATACAGAGGAAGATCAAGAAGAAGGTGGATTGAAGGAGTTACCAACATTCTGACATGGCACAGTATTACTGCACATCAAGCGATCAAACGTGCAGTAGCCCGAAAACTGATTTTCATTCAATCATGCGATGCCTCACAGCACAAGCAGAGAAAAGACAATAAATAGATAGGTAGACGGACACATTTCATTGATATGGACCAAGTTGTTATAATGGGATTCCATTCCACTGTATCATTGGGTGGGCATAATATAAATAATTTGATATGCAAATGACACAGTTTTGATTGCCACAAATGAGAAATATCTAGAACTAATTAACATAGTAAGCAAAAGCAAAGGTGTTTTCTTTAATAACAGTCAGAAGTGATGGTTGTTTGTAAAATACAAAATCTCCCAGCATGCAAGATTCCAGTTAATGACTCAATACTCAAAGAAGTCCACCAAATTGAAGACTTTGGGAACAACAAATTTTAGATGAAAGTAATTCAACTGAGATGAGAAACAGAATAGCGCAGGCAAGAGACAGCATTTGTAAAAATGAAGATAATACTTTGTAACGTGTGGTGCTGTACCCGAAGTTGTATGGTGCTCTATTGACAGGGAGAGTTCTCTAGAGCTACATAACACTGATTCTAACATATTCATGTGGGTCTTGGACAATAAATACAACAGGATAGGAGAAAATTATAGGCAACAGAGATGTGATTCTATAGAGAAGTGCTGAGAGTAACTTGGACAGCTATACTGCCTAAACTTATGAGAAGACGCTGAGTCAACTACAAGATGACAGTTACTTAATATCAAAAATAGACAATCGGTTTTGGTCATGTTATGAGACATGGAAGTCTGGGGAACTTAGTTACAACATGCTAGAGAGATAGTAGACGAGAAAATATTAGATAATCTGACATTATGGCATGACAAAGAGTCAACAATTTTAATAAAAAATAGAGGGTTGTGGAGATCCATGATGACCTACGCCAGTCGGCACGACACCTGATGATAAATCTACCACTGTTTCTGACATTCTTTTATGCAAAGTTGTAAGGGCGGGAGTATGTGAATAGTCAACCTTCCATTATTAGAACCTATTAGCTATTCATCTGTTGCATTGCGAATATCATACAGCGATAAAAAATGTCACGCATGCCTGACACAGGTTAGCTTTGAGTATGGTAAGTACAAGAATCAGTTCTCTCGTATGGCAGGCTTACTTCTAGTGATATGGCTACATACGTTCAGCAGAAATGTATTTGTTACCACAGCCCAAGTTGGATGTGTCAGGCCATTTGTGTAAATAAAGCGGTGACAACGCATTTCCATTTCTCTGGCATACATTCAAGGATCTCCTCTGTCCCCAGTACTGTTTAATGTGTATACATTGAGAATTGCTCAATTGCAAACTCCCAGCAATTGTAGAGTTCTAACATACGCTGATGATATCCTACTATACAACATGGGCAGGAACAGAAGAGATATCGCTGACAGTGTACAAAATGGACTAGATCAATTGTCGATATGGTGCAGAGCATACAACGCTGTGATCAATCCCTCGAAAGCAAAGGTCGTCTGGTACTCCTTAAATAATAATCTGGTTAATGACACGCTGTTAGTTGCATGGGCTCATTCATTGAAAGAGAACAGGACCTTAAATATCTTGGGATAATCTTTGATAGAAGTCTCTCATTCAACAAGCCCGTCACAAATATGATTCAGAAGGCTAGAAAAGGGATCAGTGTTATCAAGGTTATGGCGACCTTCGACATGCAGCAATGGGTACTTTTTCTGCTCCTGCAAGTGGTGGTGCTATCTGTAATAGATTATGGCCTCAACTACTAACTTTGACACAGACACAAGTCGATAGATTGGAAAAAGTTCAAAATGAGGCAATGAGAGCGGTACTGGGGTGTACTAGAGATACACCCATTTCTGCTTGATCTCCCCAGCATTAGAGTGCGACATCAAGTAGCACAAGTTAAGTTGTACCTTAAAGTGACATAATACAACCACCACCCATTACACCATCGTCTAGATGAATCAAAGGGAAAACGTATTAAGCGTGGCAGATCATGGATGGCAGAGGCTGAAGACACACTGCGAATAGTATGTGAATTGGAAGAAATAGGAAAGGGCAGTGAATGGGTGAATGTAGACACAGAGAAGACATCACTGACTAAAGTAATAATACAATTAGATAAAGCGTGTCGAAAATGGACAGCAGTCAGGGCTCATGAAACAGTGCAAGAACTCGCCCAACTACACTCGAAACCACAAGACATAATTATATACACAGATGGATCTGTTAGCAGAAACACAAATAAAAGCGATTGGGGTTTTGTTGCCTACAGAAATGGCGTGAAGTTGGTTGAGAAATATTCAGCATATTCTACTGTCACATCGAGCATGAGGATGGAGATAGAGGGAGTTACAGCAGCTCTTAATTGGTTGATAACTGATACATCAACACACGCGGTAATAATCACAGACTCTCAAAGCATGTTGCTCAAGATAGAAAAGTTCATGCTAAGAAAAGAATTGTGGGACTTATTGAACAATTCAGTTGTCCAAAGCATTACATGGATATTCTGCCCTGGTCATGATGGGGTCAGAGGAAATGAGAGAGCCGACTTACTTGCAGGCAATGCGGCGATAGACTGCACATTGCTGAGAAGAGATAAAGCATATTTAATAAAGGCAGTAATAAATTCATTTCAAGATGCAGATGATGTCAATGTGGTTGAGAACGTACACATACAGAGAATGTTAGAAATGGGAGTATTCAGAGATGAGGGGAGGAAAAGTAAATTTTTTGGAAAGTCCCGAAGATCAAACAATAACACCTGACCGGAACTATGAGTCTACATACACTGGGATGGCTGCTGGAGCGGAGGGCGGAGCACTTATGGGAATGTTCCGCGTGCTGTGAAGCCATTTTCTAATCAAGAATCAAGACGTTCTGCTACAAAAGAAATTTGATGGGAGTTTGATAACAAACAGTAAAAGAATATTGAAGAAGTAAGGAAAATATTTGCATCCTCTTCTCTCCTGTAAGCACCACATCATACAATTTTGGTTACATCAGTTGTATCATACAACACTGGTTACATCATACATCACTTATATCACCACATCATATGTCATACAACATTGGTTACATCACCACATCATACAACATTGGTTACATCACCACATCATACAACATTGGTTACATCACCACATCATATGTCATACAACATTGGTTACATCACCACATCATACAACATTGGTTACATCACCACATCATACAACATTGGTTACATCACCACATCATATGTCATACAACATTGGTTACATCACCACATCATACAACATTCATCACCACATCATACAACACTACATTATGCAACACCGGCTACATAACCACTTAAACATCGGTTACAGCACTTAGCTATACAACAGCAGGTACATCATTTAACACTTTACATGACCACATCATACATCATCAGTTGTACACGGCTCGACGACATACAAAGGTTGCTCACTTATGCCCTAGATTTATTGTAGCTAACTTTTCTAATCAACACCGAAAACGCTTGTCTATAGTTGACGTGAGATCATTCATGATAGTGTTTGTGATGTATGTTATGTCATCTAAAATTGGTTTTGCGCCAAAATGTTGTGTCTCCATTTTATGGTATTTATTTATGTATATAGGTTTATGTCTGATGTTATTATGTGTTACCAGTGATAAACAAATCTTCATTACCCAATTCCAGGTTTCGTCTGTTGAATCACTGTTTTGCTACATTTAGTACATATTACCGATTTTCTCTGTTTTATGCGCTTTTGTGATGTTTTTATTATGGCTCTCATTTCTACATTAAATTGTCCACACAAAAAATAATTAAAATACAACTATATAAAAGATAATCAGATGTAACGTTTCTTTCGATAGGTCTTAATCAAGATAGAGACTCTTTTGTAGACCAGTTCTACGGGTGTCTCCATCCCATGTGTTTTCAATTAGTATACACTTACAGAAAATAATTCGTAGATTATTTTATACTCTGTCGTATTTATTAATCTTATCGAATTTCTGACTGGTTGCTGTGTTGGCTAGAACTATTGGCAAATTTGCGCATGAAAGATAATATAACAAAATATCGATAAATTTTTCCCACAACTCTGAAATAATTTACAGCAGGATCGACTACGTTTGTGATGATGGATTCCAGCGGAGCTACATGACAGAATTTTAGGTCACACTACTTTGCACAGAATCGAAATCCAATAATCAATCCTCTTTTGCCAGGTTTGCTGTCCAATCGGCAAATAAAATAATAAACAAAATTATTTTGGTTTAACTTTCACGCGATTGTTTACTGTTTATTTTTTTTTAGCTTTCTTTTAGAATATAAGCGAAAATTGGTTTCAAAAACTTAAACTTGATTTGCTCTATCAATAACCAGTACTCGCAATAACATAATATTTTGCACACAATCTTATATTTTACATGTCCCCATAATTATATTATTTACATTATGCGTTTTCTCTCGTTTTATTACATCATTTTTAACTGTTAGAATTATTTTGCCCATAACTTGTAACTTATAGTACATTAACTATTACATGACAGTTATTGTATAAACCGTTTTACAGTAGGAATAAATGTTCCAGTGTAGGGTAACAATCCTAAACAGGAAGTAGGTGGCTTGAGTAACACAGGCAAATATAAAGATATACAAATATAGGTAGATGTGTTACCAAAATAAAACAACCTAACAACGAGATATAGGGACAGACGACGTTTCGACTAAAAAGCTTTCATTGGGAAAAATAAACGACCACAATAAAACAAATCTTACATGCAGACAAATATGATTATAATGAGGAGAGGAGAACAATAACAGATAGGTAATGGGGGAAGCAAAGATGTAACAGCATGACAGGAGAGAAGAAGTTATGGGGAGGAGATAGTAGTAAGTGGGGAGGGGAAAGTGGACAGAAGAAAGTGAGATGGCAAAAGGAAAAGATATAATAGTAAGTAAATTAAAAATACTTACCTCATTAGTGGCAACAGAGAATAATTATTACAGACAATCATAGTGTAAGGGAAGAGCAAAATGAGATGGTACGAGAGAGAAAGAGGCCAAAACTACAGGAACAGACGAGGAAGAGCAAACAGCAGGAGGAAAATATGAGCAGATAATGGTGATGATATATGAGAGTAAAATAATGCAATAACTTAACTGAGGCAGCGATTGGTCCGAGCTCCTTACATACGAATGGTCACACACAGTATGGCAACAAAGTAAAAATGGACAATGAGGCCAGATAAAAGTGTAGGGAAACTCAGGTGGCACAGGAACGTGATGAGAATTTCCTCAATAACAAATGATTTTCTTTAAGGTACGGGAGATGTTGGAAGACGAGGTGGAAAGAAGAAGACAGGATTGGATAATATCAAGGACTGGACAGGGTGTGAAATTTCCAAACTCATCTATATGGTAATGGATAGAGATAAGTGGAAATAAATGTCTAAATTTGACAACCCCTACTATGCTAACCGGTTATATGTGCCGTATTATAGGCGTAATATTGTATTGTATACGCCGGCCGGCCACGACAATGATGGACCACCGAGAAAAAAAAAGCAGATTTTTGATGAAACCATACGAGTCTTATCCTTGCCAGTTGACAGAGGAAACAATTCAAACAAACGTTTAAGACAGTACTGTATTTCAGCGTAGAAGTCATTTCAAGGGAGAGTCTGACACAATACAGCTTCGACTGACGTGGTACACAAAGGATTACTGCAGATGTTGCACAGAACTTCAGAGACGATTCTGCTCACCAAAAATGTGATAGAAAATAACTGCTGAATATATCACAAATTCTCTCTACAGATGCTCAGAAACATTGGAGGCAGGTATATGACTGATTAGTCATAGTTGGACAAGCCACAGATATCTTCATTGTTGTCTTTATTCCGATTAAACTCGACTGATCTTCGTCGGTGTCTGCGAACGAATAACCCTGACCGAAATGGAAGGAATTAATAGTAACATTGTCACTTACAAATCATTTCGTAAGAGTCGATTAAGTAGTTTGGGGGTGGAGTTGGCAACACCGCCCATGATCTCCCTTGGAGGTTACGACCTCTGAAGAAGCATATCTATTTTTGTTGGGAGGGAACCAACAACTGTATCTCTCAATATTGCAAGAAAATCACGATATAGTTACTTTGTAGTTGAAGCTAGCCCAGCTCGTAGCATTAATACCCCGTTATTCCTTTGTGTAGTACTAATACTAACCCTACAACCACTGAATATAAAAATCATATGAGAATTGCTGTAGATCTGAAAATGTCCCCGTGAAAAAGTAATACTAGAGAAAATTAAATATAGAAAGTAAATCTCCAACTCCTGGCACAGGATATATGCGAGTTAAACCTTATTTTCCCTGCTCGTCTATTAGCAGAAAATGTTATTATTTTGATCTTAATTATAACAGTACACCCCATTTTTTCTAAACTTAAAATCAATCTTTAACGTCTGACAGACTAAATATGCGAAGTCTCATAAAAATTCAGGTAAACATACTTATAAATTGCTCTGTACTTTTGATTCTTCATTCAAAATAAAAATCAATAAGGAACCAACTCAAATTGAGTTGGTCTCATACAGAAAATAAATACGAGTTTATTATTATTATTATATGCTCGATTAAGTGCGAATGTTTTTCACGATGTGCAAAAAAAAAACTCATTTCGTGGATCTGAGATTTTGTGACGAGGTCGCCAGGACAGATTTTATTGTTCACATTTTTCCCCCTCAATATTCCGGCGACAAAAGGGGAATTAATACAGAAAAATAATGGCGGGTCTGCAATCAATGTTGGAATATGAACACAATGTCTGTAATAAATGTGGCTCTATCTCAGTTTCTCCCCTCCTTCACACACATACAACAACAACTATTTCAGTCGCAAGATCAAGGATATAGCACCGATATTGAAGAATAATTAGTTGTGAAACTTACGCCGAAGACGTATGTGCCGGACTTCTTTCGCGAGTAAAACGGCGACACAACGCATTTCCATTCTCTGGACTACACTATGCTAGAAATCTAGTAGTGACATTGTCGTGCTATGAGAGAGATCCGGCAGGTGTTTGAGAATGAACGCTGAAGAAGAATAATAATTTGTTAAATTACGACACGTCCCAGTTTGATCGTTATTAGTTAGTTAGTTAGTTAGTTAGTTAGTTAGTTAGTTAGTTAGTCGTCGGATCATCATCACTGTAAACTGGACACGTCTATAGTTGCACCAATCTCTCATTGAGTGTATCCGCCATTACACCTCTACTGACAGTACTGGTCCTATGCTGGTTGACCATCATTCTTCTGCTCCCTCCAAAATGTTCATTTCTAGCAACACCGTATTTCAATCCCTGATCTTTAATCCTAGCCATTGAAAAGGAATCATCATCCACACTAGTCTCACTCTCGCGTGCCTCTTAAGGAGTTCAAAACGTCAGCACGATCCATTGCTCCGATCCGTTGGGTGATAGCATGATTGTTATTGTCCTGGTTTAGCGGCTATGTCCCTACATGTTTTAATTATGTCCCGGCTTTTATGACAGTTCACAGAATATTTATGCATTATGAGCACATTGTCCTAATTTCTTGAAACTAAATTAATTATTAAATAAATCATTAAAACCTTGTGCTTACCCGGCAAACACTTCCGAAATAACCGGATGTTACACATCTTGTGTCATTAACAGGCATGCCTAGACTACACACACGGACCCACCCCCTCCGAACACGCTTGTATAGACTCCACCTCTCACATGGCTATGATTGCATATTGGGCCCGACGGCATTAATGAGCGCCTGTCTCATGTATGACTCTAGTCGATCCATAGTTTCTGTTTATTTCGTGTCACATGTTTGTGGTCATTTTTGTATTTTACTTGTCCGGTGTCATTTCACCTCTTCCGGTCAATCTATAGTATACATACCATTGTGACCGTCGATGTCATTACGGTTTTTTTTCTGTTATATGTTTTAATTTTATTTCAATTTTTGTCTTGATAAAGGCCTTTTGGTCGAAACGTAGATTTATGTGTGTTATTATGTTTATCTAAAGTTATTAGCAAAACTTTATTACCCTATTCATGGCATATATCAGGAACATGCTTCCATAAACTGCGTTAATTGATCTTACTATATTACGCCATCATCGAGGCCAACTCTTTGATGTGGAGATGGGACTTAGTCCAGCTAACAGAGACTGCAAACTAAGATTGGTAGGTCCAGCTAACAGAGGCTGGAAACTAAGATTGGTCGGTCTAGCTAACAGAGACTGGAAACTAAGATTGGTCGGTCCAGCTAACAGAGGCTGGAAACTAAGATTGGTCGGGCCAACGCTGACATCGAGCAGGGCTACAGTCCTACCCAAGCAATCACTAGTGCTGAAGTCGGAGATACCAGGCCGAGATGCGCACCAACAACCATGGTATCACCCAACGCGACTAGATAACGTCTTCACAACAGCAAAACACTACATTACGAAGCTAGAGGTGACTGAACTACCAGAGCCGCGACCTCGACTACCTTTTTATGGTTGCAATCCTCTAATATAACCAGATTGGACTAACGGCCGCGGTTGAAAAAGGCGTATCTCACAATAAGAGATGTATTTTATTTCACCTACGTTGTTGCTATGGTAATATCCTTCGGCTTGTAAACAAAAAACGTCTGAACATGGAGATGATACAAACTGAAGACTGATAAAGGGGGAATATGACAGTGTGGTTGTGTTTCCTGGCTTATTATAATCTACCTTTCATGGTGCTGTACGCGACTTTCAACCACAGGCGGTACTCTAATTTGGTTATATCAGATATTCATAACAATAAAAAAAATAGTGAGCTCTGATAATTCAGCTACCACTAACTCCATAGTTCATGATAATTATTAAACTACCGAAATAATATCGTTATGATAATGTCTTATCTGTTTATATTGGTATATATGGCAGCGTTAATATTACATGTGATTGCCCATGTTCGTGAGTGCTCATGTTCGTGAGTTTCCGTGACTGCTCATGTTCGTGAGTCTCTGTGACTGCTCGTGATGGTGACTTCTTGCTATATCTTGCGGAGAGTCTACGTCTTTTCCAATGCGGGGATCAATGTCTTCAATTCCCGACCCCCTTTAGGATATCAACACTTAAAGTTTAAGTACTAGGAATTTAGCCAAAGAGGGAGTAACCCCCCCCCCCTGATGTCATCAATTTTCTCAAGAAAAGAGGGAATTACGAATACGGGCGAATGACGTCATTCCCCTTACAGAAACCGTACCTACGGCATTGGCCACGGTTCAAAAATTATTGGAAAACACCGATCTACAGTGACCAAGATGACAGACAACTAGTCGCATAATAGGACAAAAGAACGGGCGTGCCAAGATACATTTCCCCAACAATGTATTTACAATTGCTTTCTTTGAAATGTAGTGCTTCTAGCAAACTAACAATTTTTTTAAAACTGATAATTTGGTAAAATATTAGTTTACAGGGAAAACATATTTTATTTATTTATTTATAATGTCACTATTTTCATATGTACTGTCGGTGGTGGCTAAGTTGTTAGTGTACTGGCATCCTAGTGGAGTCATCTAAGGCTTAATTTCCAGTTCAATTATATTTAAATATTTATTAATCGCAAATGGCTCCTTGGTCAACCCAGGACTAAAGAAGAAATGCGTACCAGACCACAAAATCTGCCCATACATTACATTAGCAACGTATTGTCAATTTTTATGCCCCTTCCCCCTTGTCAACAGCTGTCGACGTAATAAAATGTTTCACACTCATATAATGTAATTGATGTATAAAATACAATATTGCTGACATTAACTTTTGTTAACTCTCACCCCCCCCCCCGACCCTTCCCTCTTATCATCAACTGTAAAACTTTTTTTTAGACCCCACACCCTTTCCTAATTGCCGGAGTAATTAATGGACAGCCCTAAGAGAGTAAAGGTGGCAGGTTACATGCAAATTCCCTAGGTATGCCATTGGTCAATGAAAAATATAGCCACAACACCGTTAACCTCGTTACTCTTCAATGTGGAAAATAGAAACTTACTTTTACTTACAGATTGCAACTGTCAATCAAACATCGCTACAAAACTCCATATACTCTGTTCACTTTAAGAACGAAGTTGGTCAAACCCCCCCCCCCCCCCCCATATTACTCCGCGACAACAGGTGATTTTTAAACAGCTGATGACATATAACAACAATATTATTTACAAATAATTAAAAACAATATTTAAAAACGAAATTTTAAAACAATATTGTTGGGCACTTAACAATCGATTAATGCGTTCTGCGTCAAGCAATCAATCAGAAGCACTGACCCACTCGATTCTTAAAGTGACAAGAGTATAAATGAATATACGAGTAGGCTCTCTATTATTTCAATATTGCCAGGTGAATTTCTAGTTCTACGTCCAAAACAGTCATGACATATCTAGATCAATTATTATTAAACCACTTATTACAAGCATGTTAAATAACATCTGTTGTTTGTCCATCACAAGTGACGATGACCATTTATTACATTCACGTTATGTAATTCGGTTAGAGTTAGGTCTATCTCATTGACTATGAGTTTGTAGCTAATAAGTAGTCTTCTAACCGCAAATTCCTTTAGACAGTTTGGGCATGTGATAACCACAGTAGATGGTATCTGATCTTCCCGTGACTTTCTAGCTGCTCTACGCTGTTGAGCTGCTGCATTTATAATCTTTTCACAAGATGATGCACCTTTTTTTTTTTTTTTTTTTTAAAGTAGAGCGTCATGAATCTCTATTTAGTGCAATGCATCCCCATTAATATCCGTTTATTTCGAAAGTTTTCAGTGAAGTCTTGAGTCTTTGTAGAGCTTATTTGGCCTCCTTGATAATGTATGCCCTTCTGCAACTCGCTAAAGAGTAGTATTTTTGGTAGGCGTTGATCTAGTATTCGTGAAATATGACATGCCCAACAAATCTGTGCCTGCATCAGAATCATGCAAATACTAGGGATATCAACTCTGTCAATTAGAGTGATATCCAGAATCTTTTCGTGCCATCTGATGTTCATAACGTTTCTGAGGCAAATTGTGTTAAAATCATTGCGCTTCTCACATATCGTCTGTACACAGTCCACGGTTAAACATCTAACATGGTCGAGCAAACACTATTTTTTTAATAGATAACACACGGGGGTCTATGTCATGGAGAAAATGTCCATAAACAAAAAGGATGTATTAGTCATTTTCAAACATCAATTACCGCAGAAGACGGATGTTTCTGGCCATTGGCGCAAATAAAACAGCGACACAACGCATTTCTATTCTCTGGACTACATCCTGCTGGAAATCTAGTAGGACCATGGTCCTGCTACAAGATAGATCCAGCGGCAGTTTTAGAATTAACGCTGAAGAAGAAGAAACATGAACTTACGAGGAGGTTTAAACACATGATGTACTCGCAAGTTTAAAGTTTTAATCGAACAGAAACAGACATACTTGCATTAAAATAATCCAAGTATTGGAGTCGAATACATGAACAAGGGACGCAACTGTTCACGACTAACCAAGAAAGGTAACTGCGTGAATCAGTGTTATAGCTTGACAATAAACTTTAGAACCATATAAGCAACTCATTATTATGTCGAATAATTAACAATGATTCAGATACTCCGTTGCCTTCTAAATACCATATTTGCTTCTAGTTATAATACTTATTTGAAGAACGCGGTAGCCGAGTTGATAGTAAGCTTGCATGTCAGGTTCGAAATCACGTCAAGACACAGAAAAATCCGGGTTGTGATTTCTCGCTTGACACGACCACTCATCCAGTCGACTAAGCTGTAAATGAGTACCTGACGCATGAGTTAGAGGAGGTAAAGACAGCAAAGAAGGGAACTGGCTACCCCACCTAATTGTTGCTGCGGCTTAGTACATGAAGAGTTATCTTTATCCCCGACGGAAGGTTGCTGCCATGGGACAAACCATTACCATTATTTATGTGGACAATGTCGCTCCTTGTGTACTAAATAACCAGTAACTCTCTTGTGTACTAGATAGATACCCCATTACTCCGCTGTGAACTAAGAAACAGCAACTCTGTTGTGAACTAAATATCCGCTATTCCGCTGTGAATTAAATACTCTGCAACTCCGCTGTGAACTGAAATCTAGTACTTACATACAAACCCCCCGCTTACTCTGTCAAACACTTAAAACAACCCAGCTACTATCCCGAACATTGAAATGCAGCCTCGCTACTCCGTGGTAATAAAAACAAAAACCAGATTATTGAACGTCGTAAAATCGTTTGCTAGTGCAGAATCTTATCAAATGTCGTAAAAACAATTAACGTTACCGAATTATGTGAGATGTCGTAAAACTTGCTCAACAGGAAACTAGCCCAGACTCGGCACAGTAACAGCTCGTTAATGAGCAAGGAGCAAACAAACCTAACGACATCTGTGATTGCTTGAAGAATGATGGAATGGTGTGTTCCGTTTGGGCATTCTAAAACGCTACATTTAGCTAGCTAAGTCAGAGAGAGAGAGAGGAGAGAGTACTCCTTTAAATACAATTTGCTTACTCACCCTCGTCAACATTACTATAATCAGTGGTGAGCATTCAGAAATTTACAAGCGGCCCGAGGAAAAATATAAGTTAAAAAGATAGCAGAGGAGAACAAATAAAAACATGGCCAGACAATATCAAGGACAGAACAGAACACGATTTTTTTCCTAACTCGCCTGCATCGTTGACGATATAAATCGATGAATGACTCTATGCGTATGTGTTGATGCATTCAATGCGGTACAGCTACGAAATACGGGTATTTATATATATAATTTACCTCTGACGGCAAGGAAAGAAGGAAAGCTATTCTATTCAAAATATCACTGTCCCTGGTGGTCCACTACCATCTTACTTTTACAAGTGTACTTTTTCTTCTTTCTCAAATTCTCGCGGGTTGGTAGGATGTAGTCCAGATAATATAATACGTTATGCAATGGTTTACGGCTTGGCTGCGAAATATGCGTTTTTTTAGTTTGACACACACGACTACAATCAAGTGCCGTGCCGTACCGTGTACTGTATGTGACTATGCTTCTTCACAGCTCTGTCTCTTATGTTGTCACTCAGTTGGTGGCATTCTCTTCTACCACAGTGACAACTCATCTAGCAACTTCTCTCTTTGTCTTCCTCTGTCTCTTCCTCTCTTGATCTTTCCTGTGGTTACTAAATGTTCAAGTTTTGCTCGTCTTATCACATCTTGACTGTATGTCTGCTTCTAATTTTTTCTATAATTTGTCTTTTTCTCCAGTATCTCTAGAAGGACTTCTACATTAGTTTTCTACATTAGTTTTCTACATTAGTTTTCTACATTAGTTTTCTACATTAGTTTTCTACATTAGTTTTCCACATTAGTTTTCTACATTAGATTTCTACATTAGTTTTCTACATTAGTTTTCTACATTAGTTGTCTACATTAGTTTTCTACATTAGTTTTCTACATTAGCTTTCTACATTAGTTTTCTACATTAGCTTTCTACATTAGTTTTCCACATTAGTTTTCTACATTAGTTTTCCACATTAGTTTTCTACATTAGTTGTCTACATTAGTTTTCTACATTAGTTTTCTACATTAGTTTTCGTTGCTGCCCATGGAATTATTATCACTCACGTCTACTGTATCACTCACGTCTACTGTATCACTCAGGTCTACTGTATCACTCAGGTCTACTGTATCACTCACGTCTACTGTATCACTCACGTCTACTGTATCACTCACGTCTACTGTATCACTCACGTCTACTGTATCCA
This sequence comes from Meghimatium bilineatum, assembly GCA_034231615.1. Taxonomy (NCBI): domain Eukaryota; kingdom Metazoa; phylum Mollusca; class Gastropoda; order Stylommatophora; family Philomycidae; genus Meghimatium; species Meghimatium bilineatum. The sequence continues at coordinate 45,993,434 of CM067318.1, read as the reverse complement.
GTCTGTACATTGGGAACCAAAGGCACAACAACAAACTTGATGATCACGGTTTTGTCAACTATATAAAGCTTGCCGTCAGACATGGACACAGCACAATAGTCATGATAGGGTTATGGATACGTCCCTTCAGTAAGGGGGATTGGGCTTTACCTTAACAAAAAACAACAGCTAAACACCTTAAACAGGTAAATGAGTTCACTTACTTAAGGAAGCATTATATCGAGAGAAGGGAAAACCAGAAAAAAGATACAAAATAGATGCAACAAAACATACCAGATCCTAGGACAGATGACACGTATTTTCAAGAACAAAAATGTAAACATAGACACTAAAGTTGCATTATATAAGACTATTATTATTCCATCACTATGCTACCAGTGCCAAGCCTGGACAATAACAACACAAGACAAAAGAAAAATAGTAACAACAGAAATGACATGTCCACGAAGAATACTCGGAACGTAATTAAGAGATAGAATTAGAAATGATAACATCCGACAGCTAACCAAAACAATACCAGTATTGGAACACATCAAAAGACAACAGATCAAGTGGTTTTCACACGCTTCCAGACTACCGACAGATATCATATCATAAATGGCCATGACACATAGGCTTAACAGAAATCAAAAGAAGCCACAGGAACAAGCTTACAAACAGCACACAAGAAAGCCATCTCCAGAGCTCTTCCACCCCTGACACCGCAAGGCAAATAAGGGCCACAGCGTATAGATAGATAGATAGATAGATAGATAGATAGATAGATAGATAGATAGAAAAAAACATATTTTCCTGTGTAATTGCATATATTTCATGACAAATTTGACGAAAACTATATTCAGTAATACTGTTACTATTAATGCTAACAAATAAACAAAAAAAAAACCGATGTAAAAAAAAACAAAAAACAATAAGCAAAAGAACAATGGCTTTTTTCCACGTTGCGGCACAAACGGGGTGTTTTTCAAGAAACGAATACCGAATAAAACACTGATGATGTTGTACTATATAAAACTACACTATATAAAACTACACTATATAAAACTACACTATATAAAGCTACACTATATAAAACTACACTATATAAAACGATCATCATACCATTACTGTGCTACCAATGTCAAACGTGGACACTAACGACACGTCACAAAAGAAAACTTGTTACAACAGAAATGACTTGTCTACGAAGAATTCTTGGAGTAATAATAAGACACAGAATCAGAAATGAAAAAATATAAAGACTAACAAGCACAATGTCAATCATGGATTACATCAGAAGACAGCAGTTTAAGTGGCTTTCACACGCTTCCAGACTACCATCAGATAGAACATAACATATGCCGCTCCCTATTTACTTCCTCCACTATCTATTCGCTATCTCTCCTCCTCTTTCCTCCCTATCAACCACGTTTGTTTCCAAGTAAGATTCGTTGTACCGTTGTCTTTCGTTTGTCCTGATGAAGGCTTAATAGTCGAAACGTCGTCTGTCCCTGTATCTCGTTGTTAGGTTGTGTTATGTTCTATTTTGGTAACACATCTACCTATTTTTGTTTATCTTGACATTTGCCCGGTGTTACTCCAGCCACCTGCTTCCTGTTTAGGGTTGTTACCCAACACTGGAATATTTATCCCTAGCATCAGGTAGTACCCCTCAAAAAGCATTACTATACAGACACGATGGATACAAAGCCAGGATAAGATCATGCAAAAGATGGATTACAGAAAGAAAAGAATCAACGAAAACAAACATGTAAGAAGCACACACAAAAGCCATCTCCAGAGAACTCTTCTACCCCTGACGCTGCAAAGCATTAAGGAATATAAAGCGAAAAGAAAAAAGAAAGAAAGATGTCACGGGAAAAAACATCATTTACAACAGATTAACTACTCTGCTATACTTAATGAAACAGCCTTCCGATTATCAGCGTTGAAATTTTGTTGAAAATAGATTGAATATCAATAGTATTTATAGTGATGATTACACCCAAGAACCATAGTAAGATTGCAAATATGCAATAGCTTTATCCTTAACGATCATTTACAAATTGTCTATTGTCTTTCCTCAGGTGAATGATTGTTGATCGCATTCACACTTGCCGTTAAGCGTAGGGGTGGTATCTTAAGCTGTCGTTTCAAGGCCAGATGTGTCGCCGAGGTTGCATTTAGTCCATGTTTGTTCAAGGTTATCTTGATGTTTTCTATCCATCGTTTTCTTGGACTACCTTTGGCCCTACGCCCGGATATTCTTGTATTATATGCTCTTATTGGTATTTGGTTTGGCTTCATTCTCATAAGGTAACCGAACCATTTTACTTTATGTCTCTCAATATGTTCGATACATGATATTATACCAACTCTTTTCCTAATTTCTTCATTTCTTATTTTATCTAGTTTGGTAACCATTGCAGCTTTCCTACGACACTTCATTTCACATGTGACGATTTTTCTTTGCCACGAAGCTGTTAAAGACCATGTTTGACATTGGCAGCACAGTTTTAGTATAAAAATTGTAGATATTATTTGTTTTTTAATTTCCATCTTGATCTTTGGATGAAGAAGTAATGGTGAAAGTTGGTAAGTCATTGTGTTTGCTTTCTGGCACCTTGTTTCTATTTCTCTGTCTAGTCTTCCATCTTCGGAAAAAATGCTGCTAGATATTTAAATTCTTTGGCTTGTTTCACTTTGGTGTTATTGGTTTCACTATTTACACATTAATTCAGATCAAGTGTAGTCTAGCAAAGTCACAGATAGCATGGTCTTGCACAATTGAAAACGGCATCTCTTTTCAAAATATGTACTCACTGCAGAAAAACTGAAATCCAACAGGTAAAGCACGAAACGGGGTAATGAAGTTTTGCTAATAATGAGAAACACACAAAGACGCACATACAAATCGACGTTTCGATCGAAAGACCTTTATCAGGAATAACGTACACATATACAACAAAAACAAGTAGGAACGACACAACTTGCTTTCATATGTCTAGCGAAATGGCCGAAATTCTTCCGTGTGAAAGCAAGTTGTGTAGTTCCTTGTTGAGTTCCTTGCTATCTTTACCTCAATTCATGCGGTAGGTACTCATTTACAGATGAGTCCCTGGGGGAGATGTCGTGTCAAGCGAGAAATCACAAGCCGGATTTTGTAGTTGTCCGGACATGCTTTCGAACCTGCCACGCTGTAACCCGGCGATAGCAAGAAAGTTCACTATCATCTATGCTACCGAGCTCCTCAATATATGTCTAATGCAAACTACGGGCCGCCCCACCATTGGATATTTTGCGGCTCTCAAACACATTTTTAAATACACGAACATTGTTAAAATATTTGCAAAACCTTTTATCCATATTAGAAAATATACTTTTATAGTGTAGGTCTGTTAGAAAATGTAATTTATTTCAGAAGTTATCTACATTATGTGACACTACCTTTCTTTACAATACAAATATTTAATTGATTACTTACCGAGAATTTTAAACAAAAACATACATAATATTATATGCGGCCCTCCAATAGCTTTACAATTTTCAATGCGGCCCTCTGCACAAAAAGTTTGCCCACCCTTGGTCTAATGTGTTAAAAATTCAAATGATACATTTAAAATTGTTAACGGTGTTAAGTCAGCAGTTTCCTGATTAATAAAAAAAAACCTTGTCAAATATGTGTTTTCCGTTACAGATTTGAAGGGAGAAATTTTGCAGCTGTGTACCAAAGGCCTCATGTTCTTGCTGTCGATACCGACGCTACGACATGTACATGGTGAGATTTTAAATTTACCACCTGACAGAAAAATATAAACCCAGCTCTTACCGGAGAAAGAACTCTGGACATCACAGTCTTAAATAGTATCGGTACAAAATGTGCTCCCGATTGGTTGGTAAACGGTGCTAGAAGCCTATACGGACCAGACAAAATGAACAGACACACGAAGTCCTATGTGTCTGTGTGTGTGTGTGTGCGTGCGTGCGTGTGTGTGCGTGCGTGCGTGTGTGTGTTCCGATATAGATACAACAGCCACTGTTGCAATATAATACCAGACAGTGAGATATTGATGAAAACTGAATCTGTAAGAGTACGTACAATGTTTATGAAGTCACAGACACACTGGACATGCCACGCACATACAAGTTTCGTAAAGCTGGTGTACTTTCATTTCTCATTACTTAATTTATTCAGTGTATTAGCGGTGTATTCGGTGTATTAGCGTGTCATAGCATGAAAAATCCAACATGAAAAATTGATCAAATGTCTTTAGAAATAGACATAGATGGAAACGACTTCAGACTGATTAGAAATATATACTGGGAACAGACTGCATCAATAAGATGTGAAAACAGCTACGTACCATACATATTAATAAAAAAATGGGTAAGACAAGGATGCATTTTATCACAAAGCCTATTTAATAGTTACACAGATAATATCTTTAAAGATATAGAAGGAATGACAGGACTCAAGATAAATGGGAAAATAATAAATAACCTGAGATATGCAAATGACACTGTTTTTTTTTCCTTTTAGCAGAAAGTGAACATGAACAAAGACTATTTAGACCAATTCAATAAATCATGTAAGTAATATGCACTGGCTATAAATGTCTAAAAAAACCCAAAAACTGAAAATCAGAAAAAAACAGAACACCTAGAGCTAAACATAAACATACATGGAGAGAAACTACAACAAATAAAACATTATCAATGTCTTGGACATATAGTCACAAATGACGGCAGATGTGTAACAGAATTTAAAAGGAGAATAGGAGTGGCTAAAAGTACCTTCCTCTTCTTCTTCTTCTGCGTTCGTTCTCAAACTCCTGCCGATTAGCAGGATGCAGTCCAGAGAACGGAATGCGTTGTGTCATGGTTTACAGCATTGATTCGATATCTCCGCCTTTCGGCCTGACACATCCGACTTCAGCAGGACTTTGGGTCACTGACCCTATATGAGATGGGACAGCCAACTTCATCCCATAACCTCCTTAGTCGCCTTTTACGACATACGTGGTTGGTAAAAAGTGTTGCTGTTCTTTGCTCCCCTTTCGGGACCCGGCAACACACAGGCGAAAGTACCTTAAATGGCATGAGGAAAATAGTAACATCTAAATAGATGTTTTAACAAGTTAAAAATGAGAATTATACAATGCTACATCTATTCTATATTAATGTATGGCTCAGAAGCATGGACAATAAACAAACAATTAGAAGACAGAATTGATGCCTTTGAGATGTAGATATATAGAAGAATAGGGAATAACCACGGAAAGAGAAGAAAACAAACAAAGAGTTTATAAAAACACTTAATATGAAGAAAGAATTACTAAGAGAAATAAAGATCAGGCAAATAAAATATTTTAGACACATCACAAGACATGACACCTTATTGAAGACCTTACTTGAGAGTAACGTCGAAAGGAAGCGAGCAAGAGATATGCAGAGATACAAATGGGAGAGTAATATCACAAGGCTATGGTCTAACAGAATGCATCCCCAAAACAAGAGACAGTGGATATTGAAGATCTGTTGCAGTCAGTTGCGGAGATGGAACTTGATGATGATGACAATAACACTTCACGTTAGCGGTTCTCCTAATTTTTAATTGATGTACACAATAAATAATCATAATACAGTAGACATTCGATTATCCGAATCAATTGGGGATTGGTCCCATTCAGACAATCGAAAATTCAGATAATTGGATATAGTTCAGGAATGAAACAAAACAGTGTGCATACATGTAATTATACATTGAAATGAATGGAATTTTATTGATAAAAGTACATTAATATGTAAGCAACTATGTATTGCAAATAAACTATATAGTAACGGCACGTGCGCACTGTCCTGGGATCTCTCTACTGCGTCGCTAACGCTCTTCAAATAATATTACGTTACCCAAATTCGATTCGGATAATTTGGATTTCGGTTATTTGGGATTCGGATAATAGGATTTCTACTGCATTCATTTCAGGCGACCGTCTTCCCTCCTTACTTTTCACATAACAATACTTATATATATATATATATATATATATATATATATATATATATATATATATATATATATATATATATATATAGATAGATAGATAGATAGATATATAGATATAGATATATATATATATGAACAGCCTAAGAATTCCCCAGCAGTCACTATATTGGGTGCCACCTGGAGTAAGAAGAAGAGGGAGACCTAGAGAAACTCTACGAAGAACCATTAATAGAGAAATCATGTCAATGAACCTAAACAACACGCAACAATTGAAAGACCTGGCAACACAAAGACAGAAATGGAAAGCGATGTTTTCTGCCCTATGCGCCGCCTGTGACCCTGGAGGAACATAACATAACATAACATACATATATATATATATCTATATATATATCTATATATCTATATATATATATATATATATATATATATATATATATATATATATATCTCCCTCCCCCTTCCTGCCAACCTTTTCAACCCACTTCCCCGAATAAACAGTTCATAAAATTACCAGTGAATTAAGAAATAATGCTGCCATATAGAACTGCCGCCTGAATCTACGCCTGTGCGAGTTTTCAATAGCTCTGATCGAAGAATCTACTTTTGTACACGTTATGAATCGTTGAAGTGTACCCAGCAGTGCTTGCATGAGTGACTTTCCTTTATTAAAGACAATGGACTAATAACAATTCACACGAGTCACAATTACAGTGAAAATACGCAGAAATTGATACGAACAAACAGACTTTCTTAATTTAAACTTTGGCAAAAAGGGAAAGATATATGAAAATGGCAGGAAGGGTTCGATCGTGTATCAATGCACCAAAGTTGATTAATTAATATAACAGAAGAGCCACGTGAAAGCAGCTTTGAGTTTAAGCAGTCATAGTTGCCAAGCTGGAATGTCAAGTTTTCCACAACAGTAAATACATGGTTTAAAAATAAGCATGTATGATGATGATGGTGGTGGTGGTAGTAGTCGTAGTGATGGTGGTGGTGTTGCTACTATGATGATATAATCAGTAATTGAAGACGGAGATATATGGTTGAATGGATAGATGGATAGAAAGACACGCAGATAGACAACAGACAAAAATGGACGGGCAATTAGCCAGACAGAAATATAGTTAGATAGATTCACGGGCTGAAAGATAGATCGATGGATATATAAATAAAAGTAGAGAAAAATTGAATGATGAATATATGGATGGATGTATCCATCAGATGGATGGATGGATGGGTAGATAGATAGAAAGACATATTGATTGGTGGATTGATGTCTCCATCAGATAGATACGTAGATAGATTGAGAAACTGACATATTAGTTGATGAATAGTTGGTTGTATTAACCCATCGGATGGATGGACGAGCATATACATAGAACGACAGACAGATTCATTGATAGATAGATAGATGGATGTATAAATCCAACTGATAGATGGAAAGAAATATACTTTAATGTATCGATTAGTAAATCAGATTGATGGATGGATGGATAGATGTATAGTTTAATGTATAGATAGTAAATGAACAAGCGCAAAAACCGGTATTTCGGACCACGTAAATGCAACGACGACAGAGCTCATCTCCGTTCTCTGGCCTACACGCTCATATACACCTATAAAGACGTTCGAACTGCTACAAGAAAGAATAAACGGAAATTTGAGTCAACATTAACAAATTATAAATGGACAGATGCATAAATGGATGCATGCATGGATATATGATTTGATGGATTAATAACTGTACTTTTAAGGGCTCACAAACTACAAGTAAATGCACCATTCGCGAGAAATTAGCACAAATGAACTGCTAAAAATGCAGACATAATAACGCTTCGTTATAAAATAAATCGTGAGGTTTATTTTATCTATTCGAAAGCTGGAAGCAGGTTTGAAATCATGACGTTGTCCGTATAAATGAATGCACAACTAATGCTGAAAGTAATTATGTGAAAGCATTAAGTTTAGAATCGGGGGCCTGTTGATGGTTCTAGACAATGCAGTCTTATGTCTGGGTTTCGTGAAACTAACGGTCGGGTATACAATACTGAATCATTCTTCTTTGTTTGCAGGTATAGATCGTTTCAAATGGAACATAAACACCAACACGCAAACACACTACACGCAGAAGTTGTGTGATAGAGATTTGATGATGATTGAAGTAATGTGTTTGTGGTGATGGTGTTGATGAGGATGATGACGACGATAATGGTGATATTGATGATGATAATGTTGATTATGATGATGATAATGGCGATGATGATGGTGATTATGATAATGGTGTCGATGATGTTGCAGGCAATGGTCATGATGATTATGATAGTGATTGTGATGACGACGACGATGGCGATGATAATGTAATCCCTTTATCTGTGAGCAGGTAGCTCTTGACATCCTATATGTCCTCAGTTGAGTGACACAGGTCCTCATTTGGATGACGAATGTTCTCAGTTGAGTGACGAAGTTTCTCAGTTGAGTGGCGAAGGTCTTCAGTAGAGTGACACATGTCCTCAGTTGAGTGACACAGGCCATTATTTGAGTGACATAGGTGACACAATTTCTTGTGACAGGAAATTGTGACAAGAAATTGAAAAAACAGAAAGTATTAAAAAAAGTAATAAAGTACGCTTAAGAATCAATTTTAAGCATAGTAAATGATGATGTTTAAAAGAATTGATTCAAACATACATTTAACATATGAGCAGGGGACAACAGAACAAAAACATGAAATATTTAACATATGAGCTGGGGACAACAGAACAAAACTATAAACCATTTAACATATGAGCAGGGGACAACAGAACAAAACTATAAACCATTTAACATATGAGCAGGGGACAACAGAACAAAAACATGAAATATTTAACATATGAGCTGGGGACAACAAAACAAAAACATGAAATATTTAACATATGAGCTGGGGACAACAGAACAAAACTATAAACCATTTAACATATGAGCAGGGGACAACAGAACAAAAACATGAAATATTTAACATATGAGCTGGGGACAACAAAACAAAAACATGAAATATTTAACATATAAGCTGGGGACAACAAAACAAAAACATGAAATATTTAACATATAAGCTGGGGACAACAAAACAAAAATATGAAATATTTAACATATGAGCTGGGGACAACAGAACAAAACTATAAATCATTTAACATATGAGCTGGGGACAACAGAACAAAAACATGAAATATTTAACATATGAGCTGGGGACAACAGAACAAAAACATGAAACATTTAACATATAAGCTGGGGAAAACAAAACAAAAACATGAAATATTTAACATATAAGCTGGGGACAACAAAACAAAAACATGAAATATTTAACATATGAGCTGGGGACAACAGAACAAAACTATAAATCATTTAACATATGAGCTGGGGACAACAGAACAAAAACATGAAATATTTAACATATGAGCTGGGGACAACAGAACAAAAACATGAAACATTTAACATATGAGCTGGGGACAACAGAACAAAAACATGAAACATTTAACATATGAGCTGGGGACAACAGAACAAAAACATGAAATATTTAACATATGAGCTGGGGATAACAGAACAAAAACATGAAACATTTAACATATGAGCTGGGGATAACAGAACAAAAACATGAAATATTTAACATATGAGCTGGGGACAACAGAACAAAAACATGAAACATTTAACATATGAGCTGGGGACAACAGAACAAAACTATGAACCATTTAACATATGAGCTGGGGACAACAGAACAAAAACATGAAATATTTAACATATGAGCTGGGGACAACAGAACAAAAACATGAAACATTTAACATATGAGCTGGGGACAACAGAACAATAACATGAAACATTTAACATATGAGCTGGGGACAACAGAACAAAACTATGAACCATTTAACATATGAGCTGGGGACAACAGAACAAAAACATGAAATATTTAACATATAAGCTGGGGACAACAAAACAAAAACATGAAACATTTAACATATGAGCTGAGGACAACAGAACAAAACTATGAACCATTTAACATATGAGCTGGGGACAACAGAACAAAACTATGAACCATTTAACATATGAGCTGGGGACAACAGAACAAAACTATGAACCATTTAACATATGAGCTGGGGACAACAGAACAAAACTATGAACCATTTAACATATGAGCTGGGGACAACAGAACAAAAACATGAAATATTTAACATATAAGCTGGGGAAAACAAAACAAAAACATGAAACATTTAACATATGAGCTGGGGACAACAGAACAAAAACATGAAATATTTAACATATAAGCTGGGGACAACAGAACAAAAACATGAACCATTTATGAATGTTAAGATGAATGATGCAGATATTTTCAATGAAAGAAAAACCTCTCTATGTTGCCTTATTATTCTCACGAACCTCTCTATGTTGCCTTATTATTCTCACGAACCTCTCTATGTTGCCTTATTATTCTCACGAACCTCTTTATGTTGCCTTATTATTCTCACCAACAATACTCTTGCATGGTGGTACATCTGAAGAGTCAATAGTAACACTCGTAGACATTCCTTCTTTTGCTGCTAAGTAAATACGGAACGATTTTTTTGAGTAAAGATATCAGCCATGAATAACTAATGAGGTCTCCCAAACAGACCTAACACAGTAGGGCTAAATATCAATATAATCTGTACTCGACGTTTTACGTGTTTCTCCCTATAGTGAAGTGAAAACTATACAAAGAGAAACGGGCTAGCTGTAAAATACTAGATAACAGAATTATCAAGTTTTTGTATATGCGATATCAGGTTTAGATTACCATGAGCGTTTTGTGGTGTAGTTACGCGTGCCACAAATTACATGCCATTTTGTTATCACAAGTCTACGAAGCTCGAGTGTTTTAGTGAGATTTCGTGGTCCTGACTGTTGACGTCATAGCAGGACTATTACAACTTCGGTGGCTCTTGACTGAATATTACCAAGTGGTTTAATTTCTGTTAGAAACATGTCTGGTTCTGTGGCAGTAGTACAACGTTTAATCCAGGAATTTATGCATTTGGTCCAGAAAAAAAGCAATTGCAACCTATTGGATTTATATTGCCTAAATGTTTACTACAGTCAAAAAATAATGGGATTATCGAGGCAAAGTGACCAGGAAGTCATGCTGAAGGTTGGATGTGTCAGGCCGCTAGACGCAAATATAGCAGCCAAGCTGTAAACTATGACATAGTTCACTCCCTTCTCCGGACTACATCCTGCTATCCTGCAGGAGTTTGAGAACAAAAGCAAAAGAAGTTAGCTATTTAGTCGCTGGGTCATCATAACTTGTACACAAGACACGGCTATTGCTGCTCAAATCTCTATTTGAGTGTATTCACCACTACGCGATGACTGGATGACTGACAGTTCCAGTTCTTTGTCTGTTGACAAACACTCTTCTATGTCAAACCCATACAGTCGCATGTATTCAATCTCGTAGTTTTGCACCCTAAAGTCTCATTTACCCAGTCTCGTAGATTTGCAACCTGCAGTCGCATTTATCCAGTCTCGTAGTTTTGCAACCTGCAGTCGCATTTATCCAGTCTCGTAGATTTGCAACCTGCAGTCGCATTTATCCAGTCTCGTAGTTTTGCAACCTACAGTCACATGTAGTCAGTCTCGTAGTAACCTCGTACCAGAAAGACGCGCTCGACAAGCGTCTTGGCGAAGAGACACTACACACCAGCGTGCCCGGCGACAGATACACAGGTTGTCACGGACTAGGGACCAAACCCGAAATAAAGGAATGACAAAAACGGATGTGCTGGACCTCGGACTTCGGGACCACAAGTGGTCAACAGGGGTGCAAATAATCACAGTTCTACTGTGGAACTTGCAGCACAACGTACTTCACGCTCTCCGGCGGAAATCACACGAAATACTCGTTGTGGTTATTTGAGAGCTTACGCTGAAGAAGAATAAGAAGAGGAAGTCTCGTAGTTAAAAAAAACTCTACTGTCACATGTAGTCAATCTTGTATTTAAAAAACCCAACAGTCACACGTAGTCGGTGATCTATGACTTCCTAAACCTGTGAAAATCTTACCTATCAAAAAGAATGTCAAGAAAACATCAACCTGGAGCTGTACAACCTGTATCTGTACATCATGTACCTGTATAATCTGGAGCTGTACAACCTGTATCTGTACATCATGTACCTGTATAATCTGGAGCTGTACATCATGTACCTGTATAATCTGGAGCTGTACAAACTGGAGCTGTACAAACTGGAGCTGTACAATCTGGAGCTCTACAACCTGCTGTACAACCTGGAGCTGTATAACCTGTATCTGTACATCATGTACCTGTATAATCTGGAGCTGTACAACCTGGAGCTGTACAATCTGGAGCTCTACAACCTGCTGTACAACCTGGATCTGTATAGCCTGGAGCTCCACAACCTGGAGCTGCACAAACTGGAACTCTACAACCTGAAGCTGTATAATCTGGAGCTCTACAATCTGCTGTACAACCTGGAGCTGTACAACATGGAGTTGTACAACCTGGAGTTCCACAACCTGGTGCCGTATACCCTAGAGCTGTACAAACTGGAACTGTACAACCTGGAGCTGTAAATAAAACTCTCATACCTGGCATAGAAATGAAGAGTAAAAAGCTCACATTGCTTCAGGGTTCTAAATAATGATAATAAGGATATTAATAATCGTCACTATCATCATTACCTGCATCATCAAGATCACTACCACCATTATCAACATCATCAGCATTAACGACAATATTCTCATTATCGTGTCTACCATCATCGTAACCACCAACTTATCGTAACCAACAACTTCAAGCCTGTTGAGTCTTATACCCTGTGGAGCCTATGTGGAGTCTTATACCCTGAGATGTGGAGTCTTATTCCATGAGGTGTGGAGTCTTATAGCACAAACCTGAGATGTGGAGTCTTATAACACACCAGTGATATGTGGACTTATAACACAACCCTGAGAGTGGAGTCGTATACCCTGAGATGTGGACTCTTATAGCACAACGCTGAGATGTGGCGTCGTATTCCCTGAGATGTAGACTCTTATAGCTCAATCATGAGATGTTGAGTCGTACGCCCTGAGATGTGGAGTCGTACACCATGAGATGTGGAGTCGTACACCCTGAGAAGTGGAGTCGTACACCCTGAGATGTGGAGTCGTACACCCTGAGATGTGGAGTCGTACACCCTGAGATGTGGACTCTTATACCCTGAGATGGGGAGTATTATACCCTGAGATGAGAAGTCTTCTGTGTGAAATATATCTCTGTGAAAACTCCCCAATTTAAGAAAAGGATACACTAGTTCTAGTACTGATAATTCTTGCGTATACCCCCACACAAGTGTGACATTTCCTGTGTGAAAACATACGAAGCCACTAGTGTAAGAACCAAGTAGACATACCCGATTTAATCATCATTATGTCTATAGTCAACATGTTATACAAGTTTCAATTTCAAAATGCTAATCCTGAAAGGTGCAACAATCTATCAGTTATCGATCTCTCCAATTTAACTATTACCATTCATATATGGAGATATTTCTCTCTGTGTGCAGATTCAGGGAATGGAAGATTTGTTTTCGGCAATAAATAAATTCAAAAAAAGGAACTTTCTTAATTCATAGCTATGACTTTCTAAGCACGCTCTGGTCTTTGATGTATCTACCGATCTCCAGAAGGTAACACTGATTGAATTTGCTAGCGTGTACTGTAAAACATTTCAATGTTGACATTCAATAATGTTTATATCTCGCTCTTCTGACAGTACTATCAATATATATATGTATATAAGTATATCTGATGAGCAGTGCCGGATTTAGACTTGATAAGACCCTAAGCTTTCCGGACGTGTGGCATTAGGACAAATAATGCAGCAATATATTTCAGTATATATGACAATTACTCAGGAAAGTGGGGACCCTAAGCTATAGCTTGTGTAGCTTATGCGTAAATCATGCACTGCTGGTGAGCATATGATGCGTTTTATATCAAAGAAAAAATCATGTCCCAACCGTGGATTTAACCCGGGACCTCAAGGATCTAAGAACGGCGTTTAAGAACTAGTCTAAGAACTAGTGTTGATATCGTCTGATAATGTCATTTAACTATCCCCTGTTCTCAGCAGCTGTCTGCGGGGCAGAGTAAGTTTGACCACAGCTGTTTCTGCACGATTTTACTAATGTCACTGTGTGTCGTGTCTCGACGCCTTACTAATGTCACTGTGTGTCGTGTCCCGACGTCTTACTAATGTCACTGTGTGTCGTGTCCCGACGTCTTACTAATGTCAGTGTGTGTCGTGTCCCGACGTCTTACTAATGTCACTGTGTGTCGTGTCTCGACGTCTTACTAATGTCACTGTGTGTCGTGTCCCGACGTATTACTAATGTCACTGTGTGTCGTGTCTCGACGCCTTACTAATGTCACTGTGTGTCGTGTCCCGACGTATTACTAATGTCACTGTGTGTCGTGTCTCGACGTCTTACTAATGTCACTGTGTGTCGTGTCCCGACGTCTTACTAATGTCTACTATAACGTGATCCCCAATGGATGCCGAGGAGATGCAGGTCAGTGGACATAGCATATTTGTCCGTTAGTGGCAGAAACCGATGTGGTGTAATTTTAGTTCTGATATATCTGTGGATAAGATGACACAGCTGACAGAAGAATGATGAGATAGTTAGCCCTGAAGAGTGTCACATGTGACAGAAGAATGATGAGATAGTTGGCCCTGAAGTGTGTCACATCTGACAGAAGAATGATGAGATAGTTGGCCCTGAAGTGTGTCACATCTGACAGAAGAATGATGAGATAGTTGGCCCTGAAGTGTGTGTTGCATTCCTGGCAGGATGTGATTATTCTGGAATACTGTCATAATAGACTGCCTCATTTCGCGAACTAAACATGCATCCAGCCCCCCCCCCCACAATAACCATGCTTTTGAGACAGTAAACCTTGTAGAAGACCCGGTGTCACCTCAACCACTCAGCTACCTAACTACCCAGCGACGCAACTGATCAGCTACTCAACTACACAGCGACGCAACTAATCAACTACTCAACTACTCAGCGACGCAACTAATCAACTACTCAACTACCCAGCGACGCAACTTATCAACTACTCAACTACTCAGCGATGCAACTAATCAGCTACTCAACTACACGGCGAAGCAACTAATCAACTACTCAGCGACGCAACTAATCAACTACTCAACTACCCAGCGAATCAATTATTCAGCTACTCAACTACCCATCTACTCAAATACTCAACTACCTAACTAATCAGCTACTCAACTACCCAACTACTCAGATACTCAACTACCTAACTAATCAGCTACTCAAATACTTAACTACCCAGCTACTCAACTTACTAAGCGACGCAAGTAATCAGCTACTCAACTACCCAACTACTCAATTACCCAACTACTCAGCTACTCAACTACTCAATTACCCAACTACTCAGCTACTCAACTACTCAGCGACGCAACTACTCAACGACGCAACTAATCAACTACTCAACTACTCAACTACTCAGCTGCTCAGCTACTCAACTACTCAACTACTCAACTACTCATCTACTCAACTACTCAGCTGCTAATCTACTCAACTACTCAGCTACTCAAATACTCAGCTACTCAACTACTCAACTACTCATCTACTCAACTACTCATCTACTCAACTACTCAGCTGCTCATCTACTCAACTACTCAGCTACTCAAATACTCAGCTACTCAACTACTCAGCTACTCCACTACTCAATTACTCAGCTACTTAACTACTCAGCTACTCACATACTCAGCTTCACAAATACTAAGCTACTACTCATCAGCTTAACCAATCAACTACTCAGCCAATCAACTACTCAGCCAATCAACTATTCAGCCAATCAACTACTCAGCCAATCAACTACTCAGCCAATCAGCTGCTAATCAACTAATCACCTACTAAGCAACTACTCATCTACTAATCAACTACTCAGCTACCACTCTACTACTCAATTACTACTCTACTACTCAATTACTACTCAACTTCTCAGCTACTAATAAACTACTCAGCTACCGCTCTACTACTCAATTACTACTCAGCTAATCAACTAAACTGTTGTTCAACTACTCAGATAAACAACTATTCAACTAATCAACTATTCAGCTACTACTCAGCGACTACTTACCTACTCAACTCCTGAGTTACTCAGCTATTCAAATCAACTACACAGCTACTACCTAACTAATCAACTACACAGCTACTACTTAACTAATCTATTCAGTTAATCAACTACTCTTCCTCAACTGCTAGAGGATGATTTATGCTGTTGTCTGATTTTTTTTCTTTGTCTAAGGACTGTCAAATGCTAAACTAGCGCATAGCTAAATAAATTATGCCATCAACATCATCATTTCACTCACAGCCGTGTATTATCGGGGACCTAAAGAGGAGCTAACAATTGTAACACTGACCCCTGCCATGCATGCCATAAGAGGTGGCTAAGCATTTTGAGTGCGTTGATGATTATCTGCACCATTAATTAATTCGTTGAGCACAACAATCCTATATCTACGTTCACATTCACAAATATTAGACTTATCTTCCCTAATTATTTCCTCCACTTAGTTTGTCGACAACTCAAGCGTTATTATTTTCCAAACACAAAACAAATACAAATAATTTGTACGATTTGTTTTTTAATTAAACGGAAGAAAAATATAGAAAGCCGACGTTTCCAACAGAGAAACTTTATCAAGTACAATATTGCCCCAAATGCACAAATTATAATTAATCTCTGAAAGAATAACGACAACAGTCGTCATCATTTTCAGAACTTTAACTTATTTCGAGATAAGTGACACGTAATTTTCTATTTTATTATCCCCTTGCTACATAATTCTCATCATTCCCTTGTCTATTCTATCAACACGTTGTGATATTTCTGTCCCCTTTTATCTTGCTGAATTCTTCCAGTTTTGATATTTGTTTTCTTTCTCACTTCCTTTGACATTCTTCATACCGTGCTTTAACCTCTTTCTCCTACCGTCTTCACATCATATGTACTTTCTTAAGTCAAGTATGTTGCTGTATTTGTCTGTTTTTAGTTCTAGTGAAGGCTTGTTAGTAGAAATGTCGTCTGTCGCTATGTCCCATTGCTGGTTTCTTTTATTTATAAATATTGGTAACACATATATCCTACCTATTTATGTTTATCGTGATATTTACCCTGTGTTGCCCCAGCCCTCACATTTTCAATATCCTGTTATCTCCCACCACTTGTGGTCTATCTTCACCTAATAAGCCCACTCATTACGCTCTGTTCACTTTATGAATAAAGTGGATCAAAACATTACTCCGCGACAACAGGTGATTTTTAAACAGCTGATGACATGTAAAAATAATATTATTTAAAACATTTAAAAACACATTCATTGGCTGCCTTGTCCAGTCATTCATTGACTGCTGGGTCCACACATTCATTGACTGCTCGGTGGACACACTCATTGACTGCTTGGTGGACACATTCATTGACTGCAGGATCCATACATTCATTGACTGCAGGATCCATACATTCATTGACTACCGTCACTGCCGGGTCAAGACAAGCTACTGACATTACAACATGAGATGAAATTGTCAAAAGGCAGAGATGATTAGACGGTCAAGTTCATTCATGTCAACTCCAGATCAAGCATAAGAAGAAGAAAAATAAGCAGGAGAAAACAAGAGGAAGCAAACAAAGAAGACGGTAATGCGGCTACGCGAATAATACGTAGAACATAAAGCCAAAAAAAATCAGAAGGAAAAGAAAGAAAAAAAAAGAAAAAGCAGAAGAAAATGAAAAAGAAGTTAAATAAAGATGACGAAAAGAAAGAAGATGAAAAAATAAAAATGAAGAGGCATACACAAAGAAAAACGAGCAAAGAGAATAAGCAGATGTAATAAAACAGGAAATATTAGGAAGAGAAGAAGAAAAATAGAAAGATAAATAAAAAGCAGAGGCAGAAAGTTTAAAAAAAGAGGAAATAGAAGAAAAAAGAAAGACGAGAAGAAACAGCTGAAGATTAAGATAAATGACCACCGAAGACGGATGTGTCGGGCCATTGGCGCAAAAAACGGCGACGCAACGCATTTCCATTCTCTGGAATACATCCTGCTGGAAATCTAGTACGACTGTGATCCTGCTGTAAGGGAGATCCAGTGGGAGTTTGAGAATGAACGCTGAAGAAGAAGAAGATAAATGAGAGGAGCAAGCAAAAGAAGAAGACAAAAGATGAAGAAGGAGAAAAAGAGTAGCAGCAGAATTAAAGAAAAAGCAGTAGCAGACGAAAAGAATGAAGAAAAAAAAAGAAACAACAAAAGGAGGAAAATAAGAAGAAAGCAGGTAGAAGAAGAAGAAACAAGATGAAGAAAAATGAAAGAAAAAAGCAGGAAGAAGAAAATAAAAAAACTGGAAAGAGAACAGAAGTGTAGGAATCTGGAAAATTTGAAGAAGCAGACCCCCAAAAAAGAATGGTTTATCTTCTATTCCCACCCCCAACAAATGCCCGGAATACAAAAAATAAAGCAAGCTTAAAACAAACTAATAAAGATTAAAACTATATTGACAAGCATTATTGAGTTCAAGTCGAGACCATCCAGCAGGGAGCTTACGGTAATCCGTTTTAGAAATTCCATTAACATGCAGCGCACCAACACCACAGTACTAGCGTTACGTGTTATGGGAAGAAAATCTCACGCTACACCGGTTGATCTGGCACTGCCCATGAATAAATGAAAAGTCAGGTTGGTTTGAAAACACTAGTGTTTTATAGAACGTGGAGCGACATTATAAGGGACACAGCCTGTGGTTGGTAGATGTGTGCATGTCCGTCTCATCTCAACCACGGTGTGTCCGCAATTTAGAGCCCATGATAATTTATTCTGGATTAAAATATACAGCTAAACGTGTGTTTGTGACAAGGTGAGATTTTATATCATATTTGTCTGTCTGCCTTGCTTGTTGACTATCTAGATTGTTGAATGTCTGGTTATCTGTCTTTTTTGGAGGATTGTCTGGCTGAATGTCTTTCTTGATGTCTGTCTAGCTTGCTGTCTGTCTGGCTGTCTTTCTGGTTGTCTAACTCGCTCTGTGTCTGGTTATCTGTTTGCACTGTCTGTCTGTCCGTCTGGCTGTCTGCCTGGATGTCTGTCTAGTTGATTGTCTGTATATATATATATATATCTGTCTGTCAGGGTGTCTGTCAAGATGTCTGTCAAGATGTCTGCCTTTTTGTTTGAATGTCTATCTGTATGGTTGTCTGCCTGGATGTGTGACTGTCTGAGGCTGATTGGCTGCCTATTTGCCAGTCTCTCTGTCTGACTATCTGTCTGTCTGGTTGGTTGATTGTCTGTCTGGTTAGCTATGTGGTTGCCTGATTGCCCTTCAGTGTGCTTGTCCATCCGTCTGTCAGTCTGTTTATTATTATTATATATATATATATATATATATATATATATATATATATATATATATAATATATATATAAATTCGCCCATTCACCCATCTATATATCCATCCATTCATCAATCTGTATTTATACCTCTTCATCCATCTATGTATTCACACATTCGCCCACCTATATATCCACACATTCGCCCATCTATATATCCACACATTCGCCCATCTAGATATCCATCCAGCGTCGTACATCATTAGTAAGGTCTGAGAACACAGGTTAAATCAACCAAGAATTCTAATGTAGATTTCGTGGAAATTTTTATTGACTTTTTTCGAATATTATTATCAAAAACAAGAAGAAGGTGGGAGATATTTATCACACATTGTACTATCACACATTTTACTACCACATACTGTACTATCACACATTGTACTACCACATACTGTACTATCACACATTGTACTCGAGTTTCGGCTGTGTTTTACCAGTTACTGGATTCTATGTGGACGCCTTTCATTGAGGATTTGCAAATGGCTTTATACTTCAGCATTGGTCTATCGCGGGTTCGATGACCTTCAGCCAGTTTCCCGAATAGTACTTGTTTTGGGATGCGACAGTTTGGCATTCTGCGACGTGACCCATCATCTCACAGCTAACACAATCTATTTATATTGAGTGTTTCCATGGGAGATGGTAGCTGAGTACGGCGCAACACTTTTATGTTGGTGATTTTATCGTGCCATTTAATGTTTAAGATCTTGCGGAGACATCTTTGATGAAAGATGTTAAGTCTCTTCTAAGGTTTGGTGTAGGTAGTAGATCCGTATCTTTGTTGTCACATTTAGCTTATGGTTTTTCCAAGCTCACTTTGACAGTCCTCCAAAAAATGGTAGTTGCTTTCCCTATACTTGCGTCTATCTTATCTATCTGTCTATCTTATCTATCTATCTATCTATCTATCTATCTATCTATCTATCTATCTATCTATCTATCTATCTATCTATCTATCTATCTATCTATCTATCTATCTATCTATCTATCTATCTATCTATCTATCTATCTATCTATCTATCTATCTATCTATATATCTATCTATCTATCTATCTATCTATCTATCTATCTATCTATCTATCTATCTATCTATCTATCTATCTATCTGTCTATCTGTCTGTCTGTCTGTCTGTCTGTCTGTCTGTCTGTCTGTCTGTCTGTCTGTCTGTCTGTCTGTCTGTCTGTCTGTCTGTCTGTCTGTCTGTCTGTCTGTCTGTCTGTCTGTCTGTCTGTCTGTCTGTCTGTCTGTCTGTCTGTCTGTCTGTCTGTCTGTCTGTCTGTCTGTCTGTCTGTCTGTCTGTCTGTCTGTCTGTCTGTCTGTCTGTCTGTCTGTCTGTCTGTCTGTCTGTCTGTCTGTCTGTCTGTCTGTCTGTCTGTCTGTCTGTCTGTCTGTCTGTCTGTCTGTCTGTCTGTCTGTCTGTCTGTCTGTCTGTCTGTCTGTCTGTCTGTCTGTCTGTCTGTCTGTCTGTCTGTCTGTCTGTCTGTCTGTCTGTCTGTCTGTCTGTCTATAAATCTATCTATCTATCTATCTATCTATCTATCTATCTATCTATCTATCTATCTATCTATCTATCTATCTATCTATCTATCTATCTATCTATCTATCTATCTATCTATCTATCTATCTATCTATCTATCTATCTATCTATCTATCTATATTTCTTCCCCACTTCTTCAATCTGTGTCCAGTAGAGTGTGACTTGTACATCTCTTTACTTCAGTCTGTGTCCACTAGAGTGTGACATATACATCTTCCTATTCAATCTGTGTCCCCTAGAGTGTGACTTGTACTTCTCCACGGCTCTTAAATCCAAATACATTTATGTTTCGTAATAAGCCTGTGTTTCTATTAATTATTTTTTCAAAGAATGGACAAAATGCTTTCCAAGTAGTTGTAGATGTAAATGTCAAAATACATTATATTATGTTCCTAGTATTGTTTCTCTTTCTTGTCTTGTATTTCTGCATTGTCTCATAATTATATTTCAAGAAATCTTCTTGATTGGAAAACTGGTCTCACAACACGTGGGGCATTCTCATAAGTGCTCCGCCCTCTGTTCCAGCAGCCATTCGACTCGATGGTGTTTCGAATCCAATGCTGCCGAAACAGACGTCGACATCAGGGCACAACTCTGCCATTGCGACAGGTTTCTTTATTGTTCCGCCCACACACGCCGTGCTCGTACCTAGTTCAAGCACAACGTCGACCTGTCGGAACAACATGGTAACTGTTATCGAAGGTTACTACTACGGAATTGTATAGATGACGTGCCACGAACCTTCTATAAGAAGATAACCTCAATATAAAGGCATGTAATCTACTAAGGTTTTCTGTTGCATGGTTGGTTTGTCTAGTGTGCCATTGGTGAGACCCACAGACACAACCGCATGCGCATTTCAAGAAATGCTATCCATATTTCATTGTCTCGTATTTTTTTCTTTCGTATTTCTTGCATTTGTCTTTTCTTTGTCAGTTATTTCTTCCATGTATATTTTCCTTGTCCCGTATTTGTTTCCACAAATCTCTTCCTTTTCACGTACTTCGTCTTCCTTCTATTTCTTTCGTGTATTTCGTCTCGTATGTCTTGCCTGTGGCGTATATTTTCCTTGTCTCGTCTAACTTCCTCGTCTTCTATCTTTTCTTTTTCTCGTATCTTTTCCTTGTCTGGAATCTCTTCGTTGTCTAGTATTTCGTTTTCAGACTCCTATCTTCCTTTCTCGTATCGTTTCTTATCTGATATCTCTTCGTTTTCTTGTAATTTAATATATAGTCTTCTATCTCTTACTTTTCTCATATCTCATTTCCTGTTCACGATATAAAGTTCCTCAATAACATTCGATCTTTTATCCAGAGTTATTTTGTTTTAGTTAATATTATTAAAACTACGATAGGTCCAGCAAACCCAGGTTAAGCAAACCCAGGTCCAGCAAACCGGTAAGGGATTTAAGCGTTCACTCTTAAATCTAAAACGCAATATCTACTCTAGATATTATGCATGGACTTCAGAAAATTAACCATAGCCTGAAAACCGATTGTCATTCAGTTCTGCCTCGACTTACAGCAAAAGTTGAGAAAAGACAATAGACAATATTCAATATTGTTTATAGAGTTTACTCCAGATAAGGTATGTGCAGAATACGACTCCAGTGCCTGCAAAGCCCTTTTTTACTGAGCCGCCAAGTTTGACTTGAAATTTTATATGCATTGACCTCTAAGCTCACAAAATGTCAAATCACAAGCTATCGCAGGCAAATTGTAAACCATAATACTAATCAACAAAGAGAAATATTATACCAAAAGTTGATGTTGAAAAGTGTTCTGAACTAAATAGACTTAGTATCTGCCGAGGATTTTATGATCGTCTGTAGTAGGCGACAATAACTTTGACTTTGCAGGCATCACATCTACAAATTTATATGTTTATTTTTCTATGTATTCCCCCGACCAGTGACACATATTGGACTGGATTTGGATTATTCCAAAGACTTAAAACATTTGTGTTTATGTCATTCTGATGACAGGTATGACCACCGTCCTAGACAAACAATCCAAAATTGTGTCCACCTATCATAAATATTCTCTGCTATTGGAAACTTGAGATATCTCGTAGTGATGATAGTCAGTTGGACAAGAGATCTCGTTGTGTTGAGAGTCATCTGGGTGAGATATCTCGTCGTGATGAGTCCGCTGTACTTGAGATATCTCGTCGTAATTAGAGTCAGCTGGACTTGAGATCTCGTCGTGATGAGAGTCAGCTGAATATTACGTAAGAGTATCAGCTGCGCAACCAAAACGCGATGAAGAAAGGCAAGGGCTGCTCAATATCCCACAGACTCCTCCTACATATGCTCAGAGTGTGGTAGACAATTACAAACACACGTTGGATTCAATAGTCACAGTCCGGCACACTGTAGACATCGTCATCTTCATCACTATCTAAGTGGAGTTGAATGGAACGATTAAGTTACACGCACAACTTGTATGAGTATATTGTGTTGTCAGATTGCTAGAAAAATCTGCGATATTCGTGTATCTTTACTCAGTACATTTAATTTATAAATGTATTTGATTGACATAACTATCCTGACTAAATCAAGTCTTTCAATGTGTTGATAAGTTATAGTGTGTACATTGACGCCACTAGTTCATCACTCTATGCCGCACGACTATAGTGCGTTTCAAATTCTTGACGAAAACTCCATTTAGTATTTTAGCAAGTTGTGCTTGGAACATCACACATGTTTTTGCATACAATCTTACATTTTATATGTACCATCATTTAATAATTTTAATTTCTGAAGTATATTGCCGTTTTCCTAAACCAGTACATTTCCTAAAGGTAATGTAAAAACAAATTGGTAGCATTCAGGATGTAGCCATCAACTCAGCATTTTTTAGCTATAGTGATTTTCTCGGCAATATAAATACTTTCAGTAGTTTGCAATTGTTTTCTGAAAGGTAATAACGAATTAGAATTGTATTATCCCTGAATAAATTCATTTACTATATTTTAACTATTGAACTATGGTCATCCGAAAAACACTGTCGCCATCTGAAACAGCTCTGACGGACAAGCTCTACTGTCCTGTCTCGGTTCTGGTCATCACAGTACAGTTCATTAATGAAATGTAAATAATTGTCGGACTTTGACTGGAGAACGAGAAAGAAGAAGAATAACATTGATCGAAATTTTACACGACATTCTATCGATGAATCGATGATTTTATCGATGAATTTCATGTAAATTGGTTCCAGCAGTGTATCTTGATGCATATCATATTGTAGCAACCATTTATTTCAACTGGACACACATCTCTGAGCAGTAGTTTTTTTATTTAACATCAACCGCTTACATGTGAAGAATATATTGGATTGTGGAACTCTGTCAAGTCTTAATAAAATTCAAGAAACACTTGCACTTTTTGTTTATCGATTACACACCCAATGAACAACATGGGTGATACCGTAAATATTCCAATGTACAGTATGATTATTTTCTTATTTATGTAGGGCGGATAATCCGTATTAAAATGTTTGGTTCAATTTTACTGGAAAAAAAGTTATATAAGTTATTACGATTGTTAGACTGTACAGAAAATGTATTGAATTAAAAATCAATATGCCTCCTATCCCCACGTTACGTGTTTTTTAATATTGGCAGAAGTTTCGAAGCTCACTATATTGCTAATATATATATATATATACACTACAATAATTATAATTGTCATATTGATATTGTCACTAACAACAGTGGTAATACTGTACTAATTACACTTATTCTTGATTAGAAACTGGTCTCACAGCACGTAGGGCATTCCCATAAGTGCTCCGCCCTCTGTTCCAGCAGACATCCGACTCAATAGTGTTTCGAGTCTAATGTAGCCGAAATAGACGTCGACATCAGAGCACAACTCTGGCCCTTGCGACAGGTTTCTTTGTTGTTCCGCCCACCCACACCCGTAACTAGTTCAAGCACAACGTCGGCGTTTCGGAACAACATGGTAACTGTTATCAAAGGTTACGACTACGGGATTGTATCGATGACATGCCATGACGCTTCTATAAGAAGATAACCTCAATATAAAGGCATGTCATCTACTAAGGTTTTCTGTTGCATGGTTGGTTTGTCTATTGAGCCAGTGGTGAGACCCACATACGCAACCGCATGCGTACTAATTACACTTGTCACAATGTAACTCAATGTACTAAATGTTAGGTAATTACATTTGTCACATTGCCACCTCCCGGTGCTATTACTATAATTACACTTGTTAGACTCTGACGTCAAGCACTAATTCTATATTGACATTTATCTCATCGTCCGGTTTCTCCCGCCATACTTAAGTCTGGTTATCTGTAATAGCGACAGTTTGTCACACTAATCTCTGGATTAGCTCTTGAAATTCTAAAACTGAAAAACCAACCAGAACTAAATACTGAGTCGTAATTTTTAGATCTTGTAGTTTTAATCTAAACTTGTGTAATAGACCTACCCGATGCAAAATTGAATTCGAACATGTAAATCGCGCAAATGAAAAACGGATATTGATCGATCATAGAAACTGAATTCAATCTATTTTTTAAATTAGAATTCAGTTCCAAAAGTGGCTGGAATATTAAGTACATGATTGGTGGTTCAATTTGTTGTGTGTATCTCAATAAATGAAAAAATACTGAACTGTGAAATGACGAAGCTGAATAGCGCTTGGGCTGTAATCATCATTTTCCTCTTATACCAAGCTGGGCACATGATGATGTTCGTCCGTCGTGATCGACGATGACCAAAAACTCAACCATAATAATAATAACAATAAATAATAAAATAATAGAGTTAATAGTGCGTTTTTAAATGACTAGCAAGTCCATTGCGCGCACAAAATGTTCTTTTACAGAATTGACAACAATAGAAGGTATCTGTGTGACGTTGAGATGTTTTTTCTTTTCTACGTGTCCGCTTCTGTCTTGCAGTTTCTTGTCTGAATTCCTCTGCCGCTAGTGCTCCCGTTCTAATGCTGTAACGCCATGCTGTTCTATCCTGAGCGAGGCTCTCCCAAGCGCCTACGTCAATGTTAAGATGTTTCATGGATGACTTGAGTGTGTCTTTGAAACGCTTTTTCTGTCCACCAGCTTTTCGAAATCCTGCCTTGAGTTCTCCATAATATATTTGTTTTGGCAAACGCGAGTTCTCCATACGCACAAGATGACCTGCCCAGCGTGCCTGCGCCTTCATAAGTATTGTGTGGATGCTTATTGAGGTTGATTTTTCCAAGACCTCGTAGTCTGGTACTTTGTCCCACCAATGGATGTTTAGTAATTTACGTAGGCAGGTAAGATGGAAATGATTTAACTTTCTTGCATGTCTAGCATACACTGTCCACGTTTCGCAGGCGTATAGTAAGGTTGGTATAACAGCAGCATGATATACTTGTAGTTTGGTGGTTGTTCTTATACCTCTTCTGTCCCATACATTGTTGAAGCTGGGCACATATGGCAGATGTCATAGCTCTCTGTGCTTGTCGATCAACAGTTCCAGATCGTTCGTTTTCATACCAGATGTTGTGATTTCTTTTCCGATAGTTCTTTTCAGTGTTGTTTTTTGGTCCTCCTTTTTTCTTCTGCCACTCGGTGATCATTTAAAGACCATACTACGTGGCACAAGATCGTTGAGTGTTCTATTGAAACTTAATAGTATTATTGTTAACGTTACAAGAAGCGTCGTGATTTCTTTATTGTCTGCTGCAACTTCATTTTGGAGTTGTCTTATTAGTTACTTGGTTAATATGTGGTTAGTTGCTTGGTTAATATGGGGTTAGTTGGTTGGTTAATATGTGGTTAGTTTGTTGGTTAATGTGTGATAAATGAATTGGTTAATATGTGGTTAGTTTGTTGGTTAATATGTGATAAATGAATTGGTTAATATGTGGTTAGTTGGTTGGTTAATATGTGGTTAGTTGGTTGGTTAATATGTGGTTAGTTGGTTGGTTAATATGTGGTTAGTTGGTTGGTTAATATGTGGCTAGTTGGTTGTTTAATATGTGGCTAGTTGGTTCGTTATATGTGGTTTGTTGGTTGGTTAATATGTGATACATGAATTGGTTAATATGTGGTTAGTTTATTGGTTAATATGTGATAAATGAATTGGTTAATATATGGTTAGTTGGTTGGCTAATATGTGGTTAGGTGGTTGGTTAATATGTGGTTAGTTGGTTGGTTAATATATGTGGTTAGTTGGCTGATTATTATGTGGTTAGTTGGTTGGTTAATATGTGATTAGTTTGTTGGTTAGCTTGTGGTTAGTTACTTGGTTAATAAGTGGTTAGTTACTTGGTTAATATATGGTTAATTATTTGGTTAATGTGTTATTAAATGCCCGGTTAACTGGTTTTACTGTTGTTATTATTATTGTTAATATTATTATTTTTCAATGCAATACTTTTTAAATTTTTGGTCTTATAAATTGTCATCACTGTTGCAGAGCAGGATCATCAATGGCTATCACTACAGGTTGAGGTATCGCTGTTGAAAAATACTGGGCAATCAATCACCATTGCTACAGGTTGGGACATTAGTGTTGTAGACTGCTAAACCATCAAAAGCCATCCTTATAGTCTATGCACATATAAGCAGCAAAGACAGTTATGTGAATTTCTCTTTACACTCATACAATTTAAACCCGTACCAGTGCATTGATAAGTGCAATACCAACGTAACTAAGTGGTTAAATGTCAAATCTTAGTTGAGAGTTATTGTTTTTAATCATAAAAGTTTGACGAAATCGAAATAAATACTACAGTTGATCAATAAAATGCACTTAATTCGGTTGAACTACGTGAAAGGGGACTAAACAAAAGGTTAACTAACAGCGACGAATGTACTGTAAAAATAAACGAGTTTATTCCCTTGTCAAACAATAATATTGCTGAAGTGTCATATGACGTATTCCTTCCAGAACGTTGTCTTCCCAATGGACTATCTGAACCTCTCTCTGTCTTGGGCCATGCGGCTTGAATTTTCCAACGATATATTTATATTATCTTTAATATCGTCAATCCATCATCTTCTTGCTCTGTCGTTCCTCTTCCCAGATAAAAGTTGGATTAATCTATTGGAAATAGTATTAAATAGTATTAATAGCTGAAGCATTAAATATAAATATAACTTTACAATTACACATTCAGGCACTCGGAAATATAACAGCAGAAGAGGCAAATAGAAGGGCAAAAGACCGTACACTCACTCTCCCCTCAACACCGAAAGGTACATGAGGACAGAAAGAAGAAGAAGGCTCTGTGGTGGCGCGGAACAGTGCGTGTCTGTGACGGCCATGGTATCGGGTTCGAATTCCGCCATAGGAAATTTTGCATCCGGACCGTTCAGAAAGCAATGGCAAACTATTGAATGTAATTATATTGCTTAGAAAATCACCACAGCCCAAAAATGCTGGGTTGTTGGCTATGTCCTGAATAGTATACGCTACCAAATAAACGTAATAGAAATCATATCTTTCTCTGATTTGTTATAGAAATCATATCTTTCTCTGATTTGTTATAGAAATCATATCTTTCTCTGATTTGTTATAGAAATCATATCTTTCTCTGATTTGTTATAGAAATCATATCTTTCTCTGCTTTGTTATAGAAATCATATCTTTCTCTGATTTGTTATAGAAATCATATCTTTCTCTGATTTGTTAGCGATGATTTTGTTAACAGAACCCCCTCACAAGATGAGTAAGCAGCACCTCATTGATAACTGGTTTGAATATGTCACACAAGATGGGAACCCCTCATTGATATCTGGTTTGATTATGTCACACACGATGGGAACCCCTCATTGATAACTGGTATGATTATATCACACAAGATGGGAACCCCTCATTGATAACTGGTTTGATTATGTCACACAAGATGGGAACCCCTCATTGATAACTGGTATGATTATATCACACAAGATGGGAACCCCTCATTGATAACTGGTTTGATTATGTCACACAAGATGGGAACCCCTCATTGATAACTGGTATGATTATATCACACAAGATGGGAACCCCTCATTGATAACTGGTTTGATTATGTCACACAAGATGGGAACCCCTCATTGATATCTGGTTTTGTTATGTCACATAAGATGGGAACCCCTCATTGATAACTGGTTTGATTATGTCACACACGATGGGAACCCCTCAGTGATAACTGGTATGATTATATCACACAAGATGGGAATCCCTCATTGATAACTGGTTTGATTATGTCACACAAGATGGGAACCCCTCATTGATAACTGGTTTGATTATGTCAAATATCGCGAGGTCCGCTTCTTTCAACCTCGGACGCAAGTCCAATTTGGATATATCATAGCGTTTAACCATGAAAACATGAAAGAGATCGCGGTTCTGGTTATTCAGCCTTTGTTGTTTCTGATAAAATGTGAGGGCCAGGCGACTATCAATGTTTTTTTTATCAGACCTCCGTGACTAAAACAGAATGTCGCTTAGTAAATATTTGGCATAGATGATGATGATGATGATTAGAAGGATGATGGTGATTATGGTAGAACTGCTTGAAAATTGAATGTGACACTTTTGTTCCCTATGCCAGTAGAACTTTACTTTCATCTTCAGATTTGTCTCTCTGGTCTTCCTTTAAAATTTTTTATTTTAATCTTTAATCGTCATCATCTATTTACATCATCTTTTTACATCAACTTTTTACATCATCTTTTTACATCATCTTTTTACATCATCTTTTTACATCATCTTTTTACATCATTTTTTTACATCATCTTTTTACATCATCTTTTCACATCATCTTTTTACATCATCTTTTTACATCATCTTTTTACATCATCTTTTTACATCATCCTTTTACATCATCTTTTTACATCATCTTTTTACATCATTTTTTACATCATTTTTTCTCATTTTTCTCATCATCTTTTTCTCATATTATTTTATCTTTATTTTAATCTTCAGATCTTGTCTTTCTGATCTTTTTTTTTTTGTAAACACTGAGATTTTATGGATTTTTGCAATCAATGGGTGACTATACCTCACTAGGCCTGCAGAATGCGATGTCCAGCTAGGCTGCCTTCTACTTCCAAAGGGGATATAGTAGACCCAGAAGTGTATGAGTTCTCCTGACAGGACATGGTAATACTTGGATAATGGCGCACTTGTATGCCTCTCTTCCGGGACTAAATATGCATCCATAAACCCACTATTACACAACTATACCTGTCAGACAACCTTAACGGTGTCGTGTTATCACCTCAGCTACCCAATCATACCTTTGCGACAACCTTACAGGTGTCCTGGTATCACCTCAGCTACCCAACCATACCTTTGCGACAACCTTACAACCTATCCTGGTATCAGCTGTGTTGTTTGTCTGAAAGACTATGAGCTATTAAGAGAGAACTGCTCACAGGTACATGAATCACTTTATCATTACCGTCATTATCTATTACTCTTTGAACTCCCCGTCGAGCCCAGGTCTAACAAAAATCAATAATATGTACAAACTGAACAAAACAGAAATCCAACAGGTAAATCCAGGAATAGGTAATGAAGTTTTGCTAATAACTAAAGATACACATAATTGCACACACAAATAAAACATACTTTCGATCGAAACGTCGATTTGTGTGTGTTATTATGTGTGTCTTCAATTATTAGCACAATTGCATTACTTTATTCCTGGATCTAACACATAACATTGTGTTTCCTCTTTAACAGCTTCTTCCATCTCTGCTCATCCCCACTTCTATCTCTGCTCATCCCCACTTCCATCTTTGCTCATCCCCACTTCCATCTTTGCTGATTCCCACTTCCATCTCCGCTCATCCCCACTTCCATCTTTGCTCAACCCCCATTTCCATCTCTGCTCATCCCCACTTCCATCTATTACAAACACTCTTTTCCATGTATTTTACAAACTATTCATATTCCTTGTGTATTCCATAATTCGTGCTGTAGGTATACTTTCTTAAAAGAAGTGGAATGAGAAAGGGGGGGGGGGTGTGTTCGTTTAAAAATAATTTTCACTTCGCTTTTAATGTGTTTTTTTTTCAACTGCTAAATATGAGAAGTGTTGTGTACCGCCATTTTTAAAAAGAAATAAGTGTTATTTTCTAATTCTCTAGATTTAGGTGTTTATGTTTAAGTTTAGGTTTAGAAATGTTTATTATCGCCTTTGCACAGAGGTGCTCAGATCTTTGCTTCATTATATTTCTCAGGGTGTAGCGGCTGATGGTTCCTGTTCTGTTTTGGTTGAGTGTTCCTTTTCAATTTTTCAGGAGAGGTTTTTCCCGTGCTATGCCGATACTTACTCCCAATTTTCCGTGTTATGCCAATACTTATTTCCAATTTTTTCGTGCTGTGCCGATATTTACTTGCAATTCATGGTACTCACTCATGCTCATGAACCTCAACATTTTCCGATCGTGCTGACTCTCGTAGAGTATTTGAGTATGTCTCTCTGTCCATAGCTTAACCGCCTGTTATAGAAGCAGAACCAGCTAACTTGTCGGCTCGTTCAATCGCTAGCACCCGCGTGTCTGAAAACCTGCGTAACCTAATTCTTAGACGTCTCCAATGGCTCCAGGCATCTTCTACGCACTTCACCTGCTTTTAATTTCTCGATCATATTGAGTCACTCAGTATAACTGCATAAGGATGGGCTTGCGATTTCAGCCAGTTCAGGGCGTTGGTCAAGACAAAAACTTCCATCGTTAGACTACTTATTGCTGCGAAGGTCCCACTGGCATTGTAAACTGTTCTTCCACATATGATATGGCGTTGACGTGTCTCAGTACACACTTATATGCACTGTTGGTGGTAGATGACCGCATCATCTATGTAAATTGCAACATCTATATCATGAACATGTTTGGAGATGAGTGCCTTGACTTTGGTATCAACACTGACAAAATCGCACCCATTGCACTCTCTCTTAAGTGTAATGATGGTCTTGCAAGCTCCTTGGAACATGTATCTATGTCTCACCAGGATTAATGCCTTCTGGTGCATAAACCTGTCTGACAGTATCATCAGCGCACCCAATTAAATCACTCAGTATGCACGAGATATAAAATGACAGTCATACAACGTTGCCATATATATAATTGTTTAGCTATTGATTATTACAATCTTCTAGTCCTTGGTCTGGTGTAGACTTTACGTGTTTATTACTATTGTTATCTTTGTAATTAAGTACAAATGCAGGGCTTCACTATGCATTTTGTTAATAAATAAATTGTTTCAGACCTTTCTCTATAGTTCTTCTTCTTCTTCTTCAGCGTTCATTCTCAAACTCCGACTAGACTTCTCTTGTAACAGGACAATGATCCTACAAGATTTCCAGTTGAATGTAGTCCAGAGAATGGAAATGCGCTGTGTTGCCATTTATTTGCGCCAATGGCCCAACACATCCGTCTTCGGCGGTCTCTATAGTTCATAAACGAAAGTTCATCACCTAGAAGCCATAGTAAAATGTGATAGTTTATTTGCTCACCGACTCGGCCGGAGATTTTAAGTGGCGATTACAGCGGTTTATAGAGAAGATTAAAGAGTTAAACTTGTGTTGATTGTTTTTATTCCTGGCAGGTTGAAGACAACATTGTGTTTTTCTCTACCTCAGAACAAACAAGCAACAATGAGTTTGATGTAGGCTTCTTCTCTATCTCAGAACAAACACGCAACAATGAGTTTGATCTTTGTTTCTTCTCTACCTCAGAACAAACAAGCAACAATGAGTTTGATCTATGTTTCTTCTCTACCACAGACCACACAAGCAACAATGAGTTTGATCTATGTTTCTTCTCTACCACAGACCACACAAGCAACAATGAGTTTGATCTTTGTTTCTTCTCTACCTCAGAACAAACAAGCAACAATGAGTTTGATCTATGTTTCTTCTCTACCACAGACCACACAAGCAACAATGAGTCTGCTCTATGATAAAGTTGTGACACTTATCAACAAGCCCCCGGAGGAGAGGACAGACAATGAGATTACACAGATCCTACCATGGTTCACCAAGAAGTCGGACCTCTTTAAGTCTTTGCACACAGGTAAAATACAGACAGGATACAGGTAACACACTATAACATATATGTATCACACATGTAACATACAGAATGCACACCGGTTTGCACACATATATCACTTAGATATCACATAGATGACATACATGTTGCACACAGGTAACACATAGATATCACACAGGTGAGACACAGGTAAGACACCAGTAAGATATAGGTGTAACCGTGGAGGTTCTATGCTTGTTAGTTTTCTAAGATTTTATCCGTGAATGTTCTACCCTCATTTTGTAAATCCTTTGTTTTCTTAATATTAAGTCTGAGGTACTGGAGTGAGATTGGTTATCAGCAGTTTAGTGGAGTGAGATTGGTTATCAGCAGTTTAGTGGAGTGAGATTGGTTATCAGCAGTTTAGTGGAGTGAGATTGGTTATCAACAGTTTAGTGGAGTGAGATTGGTTATCAGCAGTTTAGTGGAGTGAGATTGGTTATCAACAGTTTAGTGGAGTGATATTGGTTATCAACAGTTTAGTGGAGTGAGATTGGTTATCAACAATTTAGTGGAGTGAGATTGGTTATCAACAGTTTAGTGGAGTGAGATTGGTTATCAACAGTTTAGTGGAGTGAGATTGGTTATCAACAGTTTAGTGGAGTGAGATTGGTTATCAACGGTTTAGTGGAGTGAGATTGGTTATCAACAGTTTAGTGGAGTGAGATTGGTTATCAACAGTTTAGTGGAGTGAGATTGGTTATCAACAGTTTAGTGGAGTGAGATTGGTTATCAACAGTTTAGTGGAGTGAGATTGGTTATCAACAGTTTAGTGGAGTGAGATTGGTTATCAACAGTTTAGTGGAGTGAGATTGGTTATCAACAGTTTAGTGGAGTGAGATTGGTTATCAACAGTTTAGTGGAGTGAGATTGGTTATCAACAGTTTAGTGGAGTGAGAATGGTTATCAACAGTTTAGTGGAGTGAGATTGGTTATCAACAGTTTAGTGGAGTGAGATTGGTTATCAACAGTTTAGTGGAGTGAGATTGGTTATCAACAGTTTAGTGGAGTGAGATTGGTTATCAACAGTTTAGTGGAGTGGTCAAAAGGATCTGGCTAAGTGATCTCAATGTGATCTCTTGTTGCTAATCTGTTTCTGGAGTTGACCTTCTTCCAAATGTCGGAATTACAACTCACCCTCTCTGAAATTTCGTAAGTTATACCTGCCTGGTAATTCTCCCAACTAATCTAATCTCCGGGTATTTGGTCGAGTCAACTCCAGAACTTAGTATTTGTTCTTCCTAGTTCTACTCTTTTCATTTCGTCTTCCCACTCTTCATCATAAAAAAAAGTAAAGTGAACCCATAGCATTTATTAATGCCGTAGGGGTGTGAGATATTAGCGATCTGACATTTCAGAAGCTCTGCAAATGAGGGCGGAAGCCATCTCCTCTCCTTCGCAGTCTTTACTTCCCGATTAATCCGGTACCTATTTAAGGCTGGCTGGACCCGGGAGCCGTTGCGATCTGAAAAACATTTTCGTCTTGTAAAAGGAAAAAACCAAGGACTACTCATATGCGAAGCCAGTGCGCTAACGCGGCTCCCTATCTATGATACATACATACATTCTTCTTCATACATACATATTAACCACCAGAATACTTCTTGTCGGTTTGAATCAGCATCTATTCTATTTGTTTCTTATACAATATAATTAAAACATCTTTCAACAATTCCAAATGTGATTAATTAACAACTTTCTCATTATAATATTTAATACCTAACTATAAAACATAACTAACACTTGTAAACTAAGAAACAACAAACTAAGAGTATGTTTCAAACATCATAAGAAAACGAAGATGGAAATACCTTGGTCACGTTTTAAGACTAGATGTAAACAGATTAAACCAACAAGCCCTTATGTGGTCACCTGAGGGTAAAAGAAAAAGAGGAATACTTAAAACAACCCTTAAAAACACCATTCTTAAAGAAGGGGAATTAATAGGCTGTAAGACCATCCAGGAACTAAAGCTGCAGGAAGCGGACCGCTTCATATGGAGAACCAAAACCTCTGCCCTATGTGTCGCTTGTGGCACGAAAGGAACAAACAAACTAACTACTAAGAAAAATATTGAAGTAGTACTTACCTTAAAGTTGTTGATGTCTCATCTATATCCACAAGAAAGAGACTATCTCAACTGGTCTCTATGAACATGTTGTCTTGTGGTTTCTTTCTAAAGTTTTGATATTGTCGTATTAACACTTTCTTTACGTATGATCCATCGGGTTCACTAGTCGTAGTTACACATGAATAGTCATTCTTGAAGATCCCAAACGTTAGAAATTGAAGGTTTTTGATTTTCCCAAAGACGACAAATGAGTTCTGATGTAGGCAATAAGAATTCTAGATTTGTTTCGTATTCCAAATTCTGAGCAAAACTAGTGTAAGTTAGCCTTCTGGTAGTTCTGAACGAATGAGAAGATCATATCTGCACCCTCAACAATATATTGTACTATTTTTCCATATCTGGTTCTCCAATATATATATTTATGTATAGATAGATAGATAGATAGATAGACAGATAGATAGATAGATAGATAGATAGATAGATAGATAGAGATAGATAGATAGAGAGAGAGAGAGATAGATAGATAGATAGATAGATAGATAGATAGATAGATAGATAGATATATAGATAGATAGATAGATAGATAGATAGATAGATAGATAGATAGATAGATAGATAGATAGATATATAGATAGATAGATAGATAGATAGATAGATAGATAGATAGATAGATAGATAGATAGATAGATAGATAGATAGATAGATAGATAGATAGATAGATAGATAGATAGATAGATAGATAGATAGATAGATAGATAGATAGATAGATAGATAGATAGATAGATAGATAGATAGATAGATAGATAGATAGATAGATAGATAGATAGATAGATAGATAGATAGATAGATAGATATACCTTTGATTAAGATTCTATGCTTGTTTCTCATCCCACCATGTTGTAAACAACATGCGTAAACAACATGTT
Organism: Meghimatium bilineatum; assembly: GCA_034231615.1. Lineage (NCBI taxonomy): Eukaryota > Metazoa > Mollusca > Gastropoda > Stylommatophora > Philomycidae > Meghimatium > Meghimatium bilineatum. Next base: position 45,957,373 of record CM067318.1, on the reverse strand, counting down.
GTAAACAACATGGTTGTGCTGAGTCTACATTGTTATGTTATATTGGCAGGCATATACAATTTTGTTCTGGTCATAAAACATATGAGGTATAGCATCAAAAAGAAGTAAGTGGCTCACAAATTACGTAGGTTATTATCCCTTCTTGTGTTTGGGTGACCTTTCTTTTAGATTATATCATCACCATCATCAAGTGCCATGCCGGCTGGCGTAGGCGGTCATTGTTCTCCATAGTTCTCTGTCCACAGTATTATGTATCAAGGTCGTTGTTGTTTCCTTGCCGTGCCAGGTTGTCAAACTGTCTAATATTTTCTCACGTTGTCGCCTTCTGTCTCTGTTGCCTTCAATTTTGCCTGTTGTGATTATGTTCTCTAAACCTGCCTGTCTCATGAAGTGGCCAAAAAAAAGAAGATTGCCGTTTTCTTATATTGTTGATTAAAGTCCGATGCGCATTTGACTCTTTCAACACCTCTAAATTAGATTTTCTGGCAGTCCATGGTATTGTAAGCATTCTTCTATAGAACCACAACTTTGTTGCCTCTAATATTCCACTTTCCAGTTTGTTTATTGTCCAAGACTCACACCCATATGTTAGTATAGGAGTTATATAGCACTGCATAACTCTCTTTCTCACGTCTAATGACAAGGTCATATTACATAGTATATTTTTCATTTTTCTGAATGTTGTTTTTGCCTGTCCTATTCTGCTTCTTATTTCTGTTGAACTTCTTACATCTGCTGTAATCTTTGTACCTAAATCTTTGAATTGGTAGACCTGTTTTAATACTATATCCTTCACTTTGATCTTGCAAGGTTTGGTATTTTGTTTCTTTGATTATTGATTGTTTGGTAGATTATATAGGCATTCAGAAAAATGTGAAGATACTTCATAACACAGTGTTTCATGCAATAATCTGACTTTCTGCTATCTTTCTATTTATATTTATTGAACTTGTCTTCTTAGTTCTTGGACATTCCGACTCGTTTTCCAGTTATTTGAGAGATGTTCTCTTATTGTATTCTCTCATTTGGTTTATTCTTTCTGAAGGTCGTCACACCTTCTTGTCGGTTAAGTTTTCTTTTATTCTTACTTATGCTCCCGTCATCGTTTTGACCGCCTGTCTATTCCGGATACGTTATATTCCTTTCATTTCTGGTTTCAGGCTGTACCTTATATCTTATATTCTTCAATTCTGTATTTTCCGTTTGGTGTGAAATGTAACCACCGATTCCTGAGTGACTTCGTTCAGGGAGTTTCTATCATTATCTTGGTACTGAGTATTCATATTTCTTCTATTGCTTGACAATTATTCTCCATATATTATTGTTGCTTGTCCATATTTCGGATAAGGTTCTGTGAGACAAGTGTATCTGATGCCAACTGCTATGAATGTGGTAACGTAGTCTCTCTTCGTTAACTATACTCTCCTTGGAAATTGCCCACGGCTACTTCTACACGGCCCCTAGTGAGTAATATCGTTGTCCTGACGTTCTCCAAGTGACACGTATTTTCTCTTTGTCATTTCCCCTTGGTTTCTGGACACCCCCCCCCCCCGGTGTGTACATGTGTATCTTACTCTTGAGAAATGTAATTTCCTGTGATCAAGTATTCATGATTACAATAAGTAGGTTCAACATAGGTAAATATACGTAGCACGCAGGTAACATACAGGTCTCACACATTATGATACAGATAGTACACCGGTAATATATAGGTTTCACACAGGTAAATGTATGTTGTTCAGTATTTTTTAGGCTGTCAATAGATATATTCGTTTATGTTGTTCTCATACAGTTTCGTTCTTCCATTTATAGTTGGCCATTTATGTCATTTATAGATAACCCAGGTGTATCAGTCACAGATATTCCTGCTTATACCATTAATATACAAACTAAACTTTCTTTTCTGTTTGGTTTTGATTGATCAGACATCGTCCGTGACATTGTGAAGAACTGCAAGTTCGAGGTCACCAAGAAGGATACAGTTATTATTAGACAAATGGACAAAGGCGATTGGTGGGTTTTGTTATCTGCTGGTTCATATCTGATAATGATTAATAAACCAATAAATCGATAATCCGTCATAATCGTGATGGTACTGCATTAATTTATAGACTTCTAGATGCATAGGGATGTATTGCGAATCACAGCTGTTGATGATGAAATGTTCCTTTAGATAGCTTAGATAGCTCTTGCTAGCCCGTAGTCTTTCAGACAGAAACACAGGTTCGTCTCAATTGTGCAACTGAGGTGTCACCTGAACACAGGTACTTCTCAATTGTGCAACTGAGGTGTCACCTGAACACAGGTACTTCTCAATTGTACAACTGAGATGTCACCTGAACATAAGTTCTTCTCAATTTTGCAACTGAGATGTCACCCGGACTCATGGTTGCCCCTCAAAGCCATGGTTATGTAACGGAGAGTGGGAGGGGTGTATGTTTAATCACCAGCCATGCACTAACATTGAAGGGCGTCATTATTCCATGAGTACCACGTCATGCCAGGATCACAACACATACTTCCAGGCCAACCCTCTCACCATCCTTCTGTCAGATTTGCTGACCCATCGCATGGGATGGAACATCTAGTATCCCTTTCATCCAGGAGTCTATCACAAAAGGACGGTGGTGCAATATCCGATGGCCTTCATATCTACCTCATCCATGGGGAAAATGTGTAAAACAAAAGTGGGAAATTGATACAAGATGTGTAAGACACAAGTGGGCAATTGATACAAAATGTGTAAGACAAATGTGGGAAATTGATACAAGATGTGTAAGACAAAAGTGGGAAATTGATACAAAATGTGTAAGACAAAAGTGGGAAATTGATACAAAATGTGTAAGACAAAAGTGGGAAATTGATACAAAATGTGTAAGACAAAAGTGGGAAATTGATACAAAATGTGTAAGACAAAAGTGGGAAATTGATACAAAATGTGTAAGACAAAAGTCGGAAATTGATACAAGATATGTAAGACAAAAGTGGGAAATTGATACAAAATGTGTAAGACAAAAGTGGGAAATTGATACAAAATGTGTAAGACAAAAGTGGGAAATTGATACAAAATGTGTAAGACAAAAGTGGGAAATTGATACAAAATGTGTAAGACAAAAGTGGGAAATTGATACAAAATGTGTAAGACAAAAGTGGGAAATTGATACAAAATGTGTAAGACAAAAGTGGGAAATTGATACAAAATGTGTAAGACAAAAGTGGGAAATTGATACAAAATGTGTAAGACAAAAGTGGGAAATTGATACAAGATATGTAAGACAAAAGTGGGAAATTGATACAAAATGTGTAAGACAAAAGTGAGAATTGATACAAAATGTGTAAGACAAAAGTGGGAAATTGATACAAAATGTGTAAGACAAAAGTGGGAAATTGATACAAACTGTGTAAGACAAAAGTGGGAAATTGATACAAGATGTGTAAGACAAAAGTGGGAAATTGATACAAAATGTGTAAGACAAAAGTCGGAAATTGATACAAAATGTGTAAGACAAAAGTGGGAAATTGATATAAAATGTGTAAGACAAAAGTGGGAAATTGATACAAAATGTGTAAGACAAAAGTGGGAAATTGATACAAGATGTGACAATGATGATTTCTTACACAAGTGACAGGTTCTCATCTTATCCCCCCTCCTAACTTTCTTTAGCCATGCGTTACGACATGTCTGAAAAGAAGACAGTGGTACTATTCTTTGTACCTTGAATTAGAAGTCCGTGGCTCGATTGTGACACGGGCGACGAATCACAGAACAAGACGGCTGTTACTAAAATATCAGTCATTCCACATTTTGAAACAATTCGCATCTGTGTAAGCGGGACCCGAAAGGGCAGCAAAGAATAACAGCACTGTTTACATTCAATTCATGTCTTAAGAGGCAGCGAAGCAGGTTCTGGGGTACAGTTGGCTGTCATATCCCACATAGAGTCAGTGACCCAGAAGTCATGCTGAAGTCGGATGTGTCACGCCGAAAGCCGCAGATATCTCAGAAAAGCTGTAAACCAAGACACAACGCATTCCATTCTCCAGACTACATCCTGCTAATTTTATGGAATTCGAGAACAACAGCAGAAGAAGAAATAGAAAACTCAATTGACATAGAAAATAAGTGCTTCTCTAGGATTGTTTACGCATTGATCTCATACAGTTATCTGAGTATCTTCAACATCTCATGCAGTTATCTGAGTATCTTCAACATGTCATGAAGCTATCTGAGTATCTTCGACATGTCTTGAAGCTATCTGAGTATTTTCGATATGTCTTGAAGCTATCTGAGTATTTTCGATATGTCATGAAGCTATCTGAGTATCTTCGACATGTCATGCAGTTGTCTGAGTATCTTCGATATGTCATGAAGCTATCTGAGTATCTTCGATATGTCATGAAGCTATCTTAGTATCTTCGACACCTCATGCAGCTATATGAGTATAAACATTTTCTCTTTACAGCGAGAATATCTTAAGATCAATCTAGAATATGCCAGGCAATAAAATAGGAGGACACAATATCAATATTCTACGATATGCAGATGATACTGTGTTGATAGCAGAAAGCCAAGAATATCTCCAAGATCTTTTAAACAAGACGGCGATAGAAAGTGAACAAAATGTTCTTAGTTTAAACACAAAAAAGACAGAGACAATCGTAATACCAGGAAATAATACCCCACCAAATAGTAAAACAGTATTTAATGAGAAAAACTTAAAGCAGGTAAATAGTTTCAAATATTTAGGAACATTAATAACTTCAGATGGTAAATGCAAGACCGAAATTATAAGCAGAATAGGACAAGCAAAAGCAGCATTCCATAAAATTAAAAAATATCTTACGCAAAAAGTCCATATTGATGGATACTAGAAAACGTATCCTCAAATGCTGCATTGAACCAGTGCATCTCTATGGAAGTGAGGCATGGACAATAAATAAGACATCACAAAAATCATTGGGGGCAGCGGAAATGTGGTTTATTCGAAGAATGTTACGCATTCCTTGGACAGCAAAGCTAACTAATGAAGTATGTCTTAGAAGGATGGATGTGAAAAGATGCATTATAGATAATATAAGAAAAATACAGTCAACATTTATTGGGCACATAATGAGAAGAGGAGATATTGAGAATATAGTGACATCAGGAAAGATAGAAGGAAAAGATAAATGGGAAGATCCAAAGAAAAGATATTGGACAGTTTGACTAAATAGCTTCGATTGACAACACCAATAGAGATGATAACATATATGAGAGATCGATGTAGGTTCCTACATAAAGAAATATGATCGCCAACGCCATTCGGCACGGCACTTGATGATGAATAAATACAGAAATGATATTTGCGGACGACCACTAAACACAAAAATGTGTGCCTATTATTGACCTAGGGTAAAGGAATCTTGTGCTAAACGCATTGACTTACTGGTATGTTCCATGCGGACAAATTGAATCTGTATGACAATTGATAAATACATCACGATTCGGACAACATCTAGCATGAACCAATTCCTTTGTCAGATATAAGACCTTCTCGATGTACTGTTTGTGGGTCTACATTGAGGTTTTCCTGGTGTTCTGAGATATGGTGTTAAATCAGCAACCTGTGATATAACTTCACAAGCATCCATTCATAGCACAGTAAGCAGAGTCTCTTGAGCATCACACCAGATTATCATCATCTCCAACATTACCAACATTCTACACTGAGAATATATATATATACATACACTGACATTAGATTCTATGTGCACTGACATTATATTCTATGTACATTGACATTAGATTCTGTGTGCACTAACATTAGAATATATGTGCATTGTCATTAGATTCTATGTGCACTGACATTAGATTCTATGTACATTGACATTAGATTCTATGTACACTGACATTAGATTATTAGTACACTGAAATTATATTCCATGTACACTGACATTATATTCCATGTACACTGACATTGCAGTCTAGAACATTCTGTTTCAGTTTCTATATAATTCTGAGCGGATCTGTTGCCATCCACATCAACACTACATTAACAGAAGAAGAATATGAGTCGGTAAAAGAGTCACAACTTGCAGAAGAAGCTTCATGGGCGAAAGATACAACAGGAAGAGCACTGGATAGAACCAAGTATGGAATATATGTAGGCAAAATTGGTAAGTGTATGAGAGAATATGATTGCTAGTTGTTAAATATAAGCATACATTTGAATGGTAGAGTGTAGTTAGCATCGAGATTGGTAGCTCAAAAGTGTAAGCATAAATGTGATTGGTGGATAGTAATAAGTGTATATTGATTGGTAGTTTGGCAGTGTGAGTAATAATGTGATTGGTTGTTGGTGAATGTAATTACGTCATGTTATCTTTCTGCATACACTTCTGGACCAACTAGTTCAGCATTATTTTGTCAGATTTGTTGATTCATCTGTGTAATGGTACAACTAACAGTCCCATTCACATAGGAGTCTGCCACAAAGGGACAAAGGTACAATGTCAGCTGTAATTCACTGCAAAATATCCATGGAAGTAGTATGCTCTGCCGGTGACCCTCCTCGCATGGAAGTAGTATGCTCTGCCGGTGACCCTCCTCGCATGGAAGTAGTATGCTGTGCCCGTGACCCTCCTCCCATGGATGTAGTATGCTCTGCCCATTACCCTCCTCTCATGGATGTAGTATGCTCTGCCCATTACCCTCCTCTCATGGATGTAGTATGCTCTGCCCATTACCCTCCTCTCATGGATGTAGTATGCTCTGCCCATGACCCTCCTCTCATGGATGTAGTATGCTCTGCCCATTACCCTCCTCTCATGGATGTAGTATGCTCTGCCCATTACCCTCCTCTCATGGATGTAGTATGCTCTGCCCATTACCCTCCTCTCATGGATGTAGTATGCTCTGCTCATGACCCTCAATGATACTGTCACGTTTATTGATTAACATGTTGATTCTCTGACTGTTTGAACAGACGCTGGTAAAAGTTTTGGAGAATTGGCTCTCATCAATGCAGATTGTGTTCGTAATGCTACCATTATAGCCGACGAGACTACAGACTTGTTGTCTGTAGATAGAGACCTCTACAACAGGTACGTCTAACATATACAAGCATACAATTCTACAATTCATTTTAACATATTTATATTGCAACTTTCTTGTTTATGTTATCAAAGTAATCGGGATTAGTATCGATGATGTGGAATAATCACTACAATCAATTCGAATATAAATATCGTGCTAGCGCTGATGTCGGTGGACTGTACTTATCCAAACACAATAAGATGCATATTTTGTGGGTTATTATTGTGATTCATGCAATACAAATGTAGGGGCCATGGAATGAGAACCTAGATTTATTAATTTATTTAGTCTCGCCACGATTGCATTCGGCAGGGTAAACCAAATGTTCCTGCGGAACAGAGGTTCTCAACCCTGTTTTATACCTGCGGACTAGATTGTTTGTTTATTTGTTAATTTCTGGATTCAACCAGGCCATATCGATATGCCTAGTCACGTCTCTTTCAAATTAAGTCCTGACAAGGACTATGTTGGTTATATCACGACGCTGGGTACGGACGGGGAACTGACGAAAAGTTCTTGAGCCTTGGCGAAAATGACGAAAAGGCTGTCGAAAGATTGCTTGTGTTCCTGGGACAAACTGCAGATGAGAAGAGTCGATTCTCTCTTGGAAGTTTCCGAGTCCATAGCTGATTCCCACCTCAACTGGGGAACATGCGATCTTCGCTAGCTTAGGCAGAATACTCTGTAACCCGGGGTACTCCGGAAGGAGGACTAGCAAGGTCTGGACACAGTACGAGTTCTGGTCTGGCTTTCCGCTCGCTTCAACGTCTCTGCATGCTTGTTCTGCGGTCCAAGGGTTCTCGACCCCTGTTTTATACCCTGCGGACCAGAGGTTCTCGTCCCATGTTTTATACCCTCATAAAATAATATTACATTGTCTATGAACATTGTTGAGAATAGATTAAGTATGATTTATCCGTGACCAGCAGCTCTGTGATAAGTGTAATGTTGACTAATTCTGTGACATCATTCTACCAGGTCACTGAGAACCTTCCAAGTCCATGAGTTCGAACAAAGAAAGGATTTTGTCAAGTTTTTCCCCATTTTCAACAACTGGGCACCAAGGTATAAGAAAATGATGGCATTCAGTTTGAAGAAACAGACTTTAAGATTTGAAGACATGATAGTTAAACAAGGAACACCTGTCGATGGAATTTACTTCATTATCAAGTAGGTCACATACTTTTACATAAACCTTACTCATGTAAACATTCAATGCCTTATGTCTCCGGGGACGAAAGGAAATAATACTAAGACTGTAACATGTAATGCACTTCGGCAGATGCAACTAAGGAGGTTTGTGGACACAATGATAAAGACACGTGACAGATCGAAATGTTCAGATATCTCAACAAAGCTGTAAACTATGACGGAACACATTCTATTTTGTGAACTCCATTCGTCAGAAAAGACGTAGGCGGATAAAACTAAAAACTATCCGTGTAATACAAGCCTTAGACATTTAAAGAGCGATCCGTGCTGTTATATTAGCAAACCAAGCAGAAGAAGCAGAATTGCTTCAAACCTCAGAGATGTTCGATGCCTGGAGAATAAGCCTTCAACTCAGAAGGGGTTTAAACATTACTTATAGTTATAGTTATAGTACATTAGTTATAGTTTATTGGGGTTTCCACAAGACGAAATCCCCACTAAATAGGTAGGTTGTCTATAAAATAGTAGGGATTTGTAGTTGTATTGTGTTGGACTGGTGAAATATTGGTGAGACATTTATATTTTCTGTATGCGGAGTATAGGCGGTAAAATTAAAAATTGTTTAAATTTAATGTTAGAATAACAGTCGAATATTGAGATCAATCCACCGAAAGTAACGTTCATTGAAATACATATATCAATTTTTCGAACAGTGTACGTTAATCTTAGAACTTAAAAATAATTAATTTTTTAATGTCATTTTTTAAATTAGTATATCTGTTATGCAATCCAACATTGATTGTGGTTTGTTGTTTGTTTTTCGTTCGTTCCATTGTAACCATCACGGATATCCGTGCGATTTCCGCCGGGAGCGTGATTACGTTGTGCCACCGTTGTGCGCCTTGTAGGCCTAGCACATCCGATTTCGGCATGCCTTGACAATTCGGGTGGGCTACTCTTAGCCTGTGACAGCCTCTATATCTGTCTCCAGGCACGCGTAGTGGAGACTCTTCGCCCAGACGATAATTGATTGTGGTGAAATATAGCATTGATTGTGGTAAAATATAGCATTGATTGTGGTAAAATATAGCATTGATTGTGGTAAAATATAGCATTGATTGTGGTGAAATATAGCATTGATTGTGGTAAAATATAGCATTGATTGTGGTGAAATATAGCATTGATTGTTGTAAAATATAGCATTGATTGTGGTAAAATATAGCATTGATTGTGGTAAAATATAGCATTGATTGTGGTAAAATATAGCATTGATTGTGGTGAAATATAGCATTGATTGTGGTAAAATATAGCATTGATTGTGGTGAAATATAGCATTGATTGTTGTAAAATATAGCATTGATTGTGGTAAAATATAGCATTGATTGTGGTAAAATATAGCATTGATTGTGGTAAAATATAGCATTGATTGTGGTGAAATATAGCATTGATTGTGGTAAAATATAGCATTGATTGTGGTGAAATATAGCATTGATTGTGGTAAAATATAGCATTGATTGTGGTAAAATATAGCATTGATTGTTGTAAAATATATTGGTTTTTTTTCTCAATTCAGAGGTCAGGTCAAAATCAGAGTGGATCCAAGTCAACACCCAAACCAGTACACTCATCTGTACCCACTTGGAGACATAGCTGATTTGGAAAAGGAGAAGGCACGAGAATTACTACGCCAGTGAGTACACAGAAGTGCTGTTGTTTTTTAAATGTTTTCTTTACACAAATAAATACTCGTAGAAGAAACATTTTGTGTTTTGTTTTCAATAACTAATGTGAAAATCCATCACAAACCAATTCATCTACGATAACATCCAGTATAAGATCACACCTACCATAACATCCAGTATGAAATAACAACTACCATAACATCCAGTATTAAATAACAACTACCATAACATCCAGTATGAAATAACAACTACGATAACATCCAGTATGAAATAACAACTACCATAACATCCAGTATGAGATAACAACTACCATAACATCCAGTATGAAATAACAACTACGATAACATCCAGTATGAGATAACAACTACCATAACATCCAGTATAAGATCACACCTACCATAACATCCAGTATGAGATAACAATTACGATAACATCCAGTATGAGAATGGAGATCAAGAGTTACAGTTCCATGAGGATTTCATCAGGACGAAAAGCAGAATACAAACAACAGAATTTACAAAGGGACAAATATATGATATCACGATTCTATGAGAACTAGAGGGATAAAAGTAATCAGAGAAGCAAAGTGATATCAAAACAGTGTGAAATATTTTATGGCAAGTGGCGGAGAAATAAAGTGAGCTACTGTTTCGGCCAAGGTACCTGGTTCAAATCCCGCCGTAGGCAACTATGCTTTCTGACCCCTCAGAAGGCAATGGCATAAACATAGGTCAAACATATTATACAACATACGAAGTGAACAGAAGAGCTGACGAAATGATGGAGTATGATCAAGAATAAATGAATAAATAAGTAAAAGGAAACTTAGGGGATGTTTATAAATTACCTCAACAATTTAGAGGGGGAGGGATCTCAAGAGTTGCTGACATGGGGAATGGAGGTATGATGTAGTTGACGTCAGCAATAGTGTTTTTATGCACAAATTAAATTTCTTGAATTTGAACAAGAAAGAAATTTTAATCTGAAATAAACATTTTAAAACTTTCCCCGCAAAAATAGATTTGTAGAGGAAGGGGGTACAACATTTGACATAAATAAACAGGGTGTCTCTGAGTTGCTGCCAGTTTTTGACAAGAAAAAGGGAGAGAAAATATTGTTCACATAAGTTATGGATATCCTTTTAGTTGAAGGTGAACACAGTTATCCCACATCACGATCAGAATCCAGCAGCAAACTAGAGATGTGTATAAAATATGATGTCAGAAAAGCAACGATGCAGCGAACCACATGACCAACACAGACGTGCCCAAAAGGACAAAGAAATTCTAGGGCATAAAAAAGGTGCCAGGCTACGTATATGACAATAGGCTTCTTCTTCTTCATTGTTCATTCTGAAACTCCCACTGGTTCTCTCTTGTAGAAGAACACGACAGTAATCCTAATAGATTTCAAACATAATGTAGTCCAGAGAATAAAAATGCGTTTTGTCGCCGTTTTATTGGCGCCAGTGGCCTAACACATCCGTTGTCAGTGAGCTAGTAGGTTGAATATGACGTACCAAAAACACACCAACAGGAACAATGAGTGGTGAGTCCTTGAGCTGAAATATATACAATAAATTTTTCTACTTTATCATTCAGAGAAATGAATCTAGAACGACAGAAGACTGCAGACAAGAGGTCCATTTATCACCAAAAGAGAGCAGTACCTCAGTCAGACGTAAAAAAGGCAGGACAGAAACCTCTGGAACTATGTTTGGCTGGTTCTACAGATGTCATCGGTAAGATATCACATATCATGTCTTGTCTTGTCTTTGATCCACCACCAGTAAATTGATCGTTAGATCTTGATGAATTTAATGCTACAATATGGTAATGTGTTGTTCCCTTCAGTTGTTCGGATTTCCTGTATAGTATGTTCTAGAATCTAGATACTTGGGTTTTGAAATAAAGACTTTTTATCTTGTAGAGCAGGGTAGAACATCAGGTAGTACGGCTTTATTTAGCCAGTCAGTTGGTAGTGTCTCCATTTTACATTATTATTAAAGTTAAGAAAATAGTGTGCAAGATTCTGTCACAGACTGGACACAGGTGAAAATTGTCATAACCGCCTTGGCGTAGCAGTCCCTAACATATTTTATTAGCACGATCCCCTTAAGAAGACATTGCAAAAAGCTAGGAAAGTAAAAGATATTTTTGTGATGACTTTTTCTGTGATAACATCACTAGCTGGCCCGAAAGATCATTTGTTACCTGTTGCCCTTCCCAAGACATTCTTTTCCATCTTTCACTGTGTCGTAGAAACACATTTTCTACCATACACCGCCTGCATTCTTTGAATAAATGTTGGTTGCTCTACATCCTTCGGTTATTAAACAACAACTGATCATATCTCGTTGGTGTAATTTGGACGGATTCGTTATAACGTCGCCATATTGACGACTCCTGCACATGACACTACGCATAAGAAGAAAATGACAACGTGACCAAGTGTTCATCGATGTGCACTTATTACTTCAATGACGGCATTTTCACGCTCCTCGTGCGATGTCATACGTGACGCAGCACAGGCGGATTTCATTTGAAAACTTCTGAGCATTCATTGAGTATTCGTTGGATGCAGTGAATAATTCCTGTGTGCGTACAGTGATATTTATTTTTGTGCCAGGACATGCGGGAGTCCGGGGTAATGAGAGAGCAGATAGGTTGGCCGCACACGCTGATACTACGGCTGTTGGTGGAGCGATGGATCGGGCAGCCATTTTGAATGCCCTACGGGAAAACGCACGAACAAATGACTGTACAAGTGACGATGACTCTTGTTCCATGATTAGAATAAAGGAGCTTGGTTTGAAATGTGATGTCGCTAGAAAGGAGAGTTTTCGTGGTCGAGAAAGAATGATTGTCAATCAACGACGGACTGGGATCGTCAGTCGACGTGTAATAGCGGATACACTCAAGGAAAGATCTGAGCACCTATTGACTTGTCCAGAGTGCAAAGACGATGATCCAACGACTAACTAACTAACTTCTCGCATATATCTATCCACATTTCAAAGGAATCAATAGTGCCCTCTTACTGCTTGTTAAGTGTCGCTTTTGCAATTATATTACACTTTTCCTGGTCTAATTTTAATCTCTGTTTAGCACAGAAAAAAATCTACTGTTATAGTGTACAAAATATAATGAACTATTTTTTCATTGCAATATGTCTATGTTTTAATGTTTAGCTTTGGTCGTTATTCTAGTCGTACATTTCCAATTACCATAGTATGTTTTAAGTAATTCTAACCATGCTCTGTATATACTTCTTGGAAACAGATATGTATCAGTTTATTTGTTTGTTTTTCAGGTGATCTTGAGGTAGCAATGGGTTTGTCCACCTACACACAATCGGTTGAATGCACCGAGGAGTCTATTATCTTTCACCTGGATCAGAGAAACTATGATCGGCTCATCGAGAAACGCAATCCACAAGCTTTAGAAATGTTACGAGATATTGTCCATACAAAACTGACCTTACATTTCTCTCGACTACATGATGACGCAATACCATTGTACCGATATTTCTTGTACACTATGGACGAAAAAGAAAAAGATGCCAGACGCAATGCCCACATGCCAAGAGCAAAGACAGCACAGGAGACGGAAGTCACTATAGAAAACTTACAGAAGGGACCCCTGGTTGATATGTATGGTCCAGGCAGTGTTTTTTATTTAATTCGAAAACGTGCAAAGGAGATGAAATTAAGACAGCAGAAACGTCAGAATTACCCAGCCACCCCTTTCCAGTCAAATATGGTTACTAAAACCACCCCCATGGCGATGGTAGCTGCCGCGTCCAGGGGAGTACTGACCACTCATGCGTTCAACGCAAATATTTATAATCACGAGGATAATGACAACGACCGTGAGTCGACTACAGAGTCTATGCTTAACTTGTATGGAACACAACAAACAGCAAACATCATCAATGACGTAGGAGACGGTGAATATGTCAATGGTATGTCAGTTTTATTCCCAATACTTATTTTTGTATTTATAATATCATTTTGTGTTGGTGTCAAAGGTGAAAAATTGTATTCAATTATAAATAAAACGTACAAGATTGAATGCATTATCACGGCGGAGGTCACATGACTATACTCATGCATGCATGCTTAGTGACCCAGTGAACATGATCCGCACAGTTAAAACGGGAGTTGTCAGGCGACAAACGATGCAGTTGAAGACGCAATCTCTAACCACAAAAATACTTTTATATTCTTGCAAGGACATGAGAGTGTTGAGGGAAATAAGCGGGCCGATACACTGGCGAGCATAGTCAAAATGCCAATAGGTACATCAATGGATTGATATAACAATTAATGCATTGAGGTACCTCGCCCGCTCAGAAGATTTTCAAAAGTGTGATTTATGGATTAACGTAAAGATTGAAGGTAAAGTCAAAGGGAAGCGAGCAAGAGATAACAGAGATACAAGTGGGAAAGTAACATCACAAGATGGACAGGTTATATTTTAGCAGAGTGCACTACCAAAACAAGAGACAGGGTATGTTGCAGATCTGTTGAAGCCAACCTTCGTTGCAGAGACAGCACTTGATGATGATGATGATGTAAAGATCGAAACAGCATGTAAAGAGAAACATAATAGATATACGAAAATGCTGTTAAATCACATTGAACTGGAACTGTTAAACGCAACACTGATGGGTGTATTATGAAGGAGGTCGGAGCAGCTATGTGCTGATGATAACCTGCAGTACTCAGTCATAACTTAGGCCTATGACATAACTCAAATGCGATGTTGAGATAAGATAAGCCATTTAGCTTACATAACGATCTATAAAATACATCAAATGTAATGTAGGGATAGAGAAAATGTAATGTAGGGATAGAGAAAATGTAATGTAGGGATAGAGAAAATGTAATGTAGGGATAGAGAAAATGTAATGTAGGGATAGAGAAAATGTAATGTAGGGATAGAGAAAATGTAATGTAGGGATAGAGAAAATGTAATATAAATATCAGATTATTGAATGGACCGTGTGCGTCTATGGTCATGTCGATAAAACAACATAAGACAGCGGCAAAATAATCAAAAATGCGTGTTAGTGGATAGCTTTGAACTTGGTGACCAGCGTGTAAGTGCGAAAACCAGTTCTCTCATACAGCTTGACTGTTAGACTAGCGATATGGTTACAAGAGTCCATTATTAAGTAGAAGTTGTCAAAACACTGAATATATTAGTTAAGAACGTCGAAGTAGGATGTGTCGGGAAATATGCGGAAAAAAAACAAAACGACGACACAACACATTTCCCTTTCTGGACTATATCCTGCAGCAAATATTATAGCGCTATTGTCTTGCTGATCCAGTTTGAGACCGATTGCAACAACTAACATAGAATTACAGAGTATGAGATGTGATGTTTAGGAAACGTTAATATGTTTATAGAACGATCTCTAGAATATATCAGAAATATTGTAGAAATAGACAAAAGAGTTGTAAATATGAAAGAAAATGTAGGAACAGAATAACATTTAAAATATCAAAAATAGTAGGGACAGAAGTGAACTACAAACATTAAATAATTTGTAGAAACAGAAGTCAAATATAAATATTAAAACAATTTTAGAAACAGACGAGAAATACAAATATAGAAATAAAAATATCAAAAATATCGTAGGGACAGAGAGAAATACAATTATCAAAAATATTTATGACATACATTACATAAGAATCTTTATCCTTATGCCAAAATGTGAAGTTTTACTCTCAGCTGCAGTCTGTTGTTTTTCTAGAATTTCTTTTGATGGTGGTTTTCTGGATCGTCTTCAATTTATCACTACTGTACACCTGACAGTATTCTGAAGGGGACTTGCTGTGACTTTCTCACAATTTCGATGCATGTTTCAGATTTAAGGATTGATTGCATCCTTACAGACCAGACATGGATCTTTAACAGATTTTATCACGGCGTAAATAATAGGATAGAACGACATTTTCTCTTCTTAGGAAATAGAATGTAGGTGACAATTTCACTATTCTTTGCTTCTCTTCCAGTTTCCAATTAACAATGGGCAAGAAATTAGATGGTATTGAAAGTCCACATCGGTCACTCATTCCATGACCATCAATAATATAGAAGTTCCAAGTGCAGAAAGTAAACAAGCCTTCAATAGCGAAATGTTTAATTATTGTCTTGTTATTCATTGGTTAGTATTTATTTATTTGGAGTCGCCCGCCAATAATAGCCAAAGCCGACCAATGAAACGCACAGAAATAAGCAAAATACCGGAATTCTAGGTCATCTTCGAACAGGTATTTACTGAACTCAGGTCATGGTCTTTCACACAAACACTTTTTCTTCTTCTTCTACAATCAATTGTTAAACACCCCGTCCTACATTTGTCATGTATAAAGAGTTAAACACCCAGTCCTACATTTGTCATGTATAGAAAGTTAAACACACAGTCCTACATTTGTCATGTATAGAGAGTTAAACACCCCGTCCTATATTTGTCATGTATAGAAAGTTAAACACCCCGTCCTATATTTGTCATGTATAGAGAGTTAAACACCCAGTCATACATTTGTCATGTATAGAGAGTTAAACACCCAGTCATACATTTGTCATGTATAGAGAGTTAAACACCCAGTCATACATTTGTCATGTATAAAGAGTTAAACACCCAGTCATACATTTGTCATGTATAGAGAGATCATCTTGGGTTCCCAACAACTTGTTTTGAAGAGAAGCTCCGTCTTGCTCAGATTGACATTCTGTAAACAGCGAAGTTGAGACAATTCTCTCGGTGGCTCCTGCTGTTTACCTCTCTGTCCGATCTCTTAATCGATATTTTCACCGGTCACCGTATAATACTTGGGTGTAATTCTATCGATCTATCTATTCGCTAAATCCTTTGTTGTCTTTCGGCGTCAGGGGTAGAAGAGTTTCCTGGAGATGGTCCTCGTGTGTAATTGTGTAGGGTAAACGTCCCCTTTCAAGTTCCGTACCTCATGGGACAGTGTTTTCCGACTTGAATGTTGGAGAAGTATCATATGATAACTACTTCAAAGCTAATTTTCAGGAAACTTCCCTGTAGATTAACTTTTTGTGTACAACGCGAAGAATATATTCAAATGTATTGTAACGTCACACATGTTCTGAGTTCGTCGCCATGTTAGTGCAACCGGAAGTCCAAAAATAAACACTGATATTGGAAGCAGACGTCGAACACACAACGAGATACAGGGACAGACGACGTTTCGACTATTAAGCCTTCATCAGGACAAACGAAAGACAACGGTACAACGAATCTTACATGGAAACAAACGTGGTTGATAGGGAGGAAAGAGGAGGAGAGATAGTAGATAGATAGTGGAGGAAGTAAATAGGGAGCGGCATATTGGGGAGGAAGAGAGTATGGGGAGGAGAGGTGAGGAGAGAAAGTGCACGGAAGGAGGTGAGGAGCGAAAATGGATAAGGTGTGGTAGTAAGTAAAATAGATAAGGTTAAATTAAGATACTTACCTCAAAAGTGGCAACACGCAATGAGTATAACGAATAGATAGCAGAGAAAACAGAGATGGAGCAGCCTAGCAGGGAGGAAGAGGGTATGGGAAGAAGTGAGGAGGGGAAAGTGCACAGAAGGAGATGAGGAGTGAAAATAGTTAAGGTGTAATAGCAAGTGAAATAAGATAAATGAGGATAAATTCAGATAATTACCTTAAAAATGGCAACAGGCAATGGGTATTAGCATACAGTCGTCATGGAAACGCAAAAGAGGATGGTACGAGAGATCAGATGAGGGAGAGAGAGATGGAGATGAAAAATAAAGAAGAGAAAAAAAGGGAGAAAAGAAAGAAACGTTCGAGCAGATATAGGCAGTGGAGAGAGACTATAAGTAGGAGTAGATAATGGTGGGAAGAAAATACAGTGATAATGCCAATGATGTATGTAAGTGAGAGTAAAATATAGGTGATAATATGTAAAATAAGGAAGAAAAAAACAACTTATCTGATACGTTGAGAACTGGCTAGCTTGAGACCAACAGTCACACTGGTGGGTCAGGGTCAAGGGACAATGAAAGCTATTGAGGCAGTTAGCGTCAATAAAATACCAACATGCCAGATTGTCACACCACAGGAAACAAGAGGACTACAGAAATGGCCGCAGGGAAGATTAAGCGATATGGATAACGATCCAGTAGTACGACGAGAGACCAACTGAAATGATAGGCAGGGCCGTAGAGAAAAACCCGAGGCGGGTAAAAGTTAAAACCGTAACTCCTACCAAATAGTCATAGAGACAGATAAAAAAAAGGATGAGAGGAATGCAGAGGAGAAGAACAAGAAAAGAGAGAAGAAGAAGAGAAAAAAAAGAGAAAAAAAGAAAAAAAGAAAAAAGAAGAAGAAAACGGTGGATAGTCGTGGGCCCCGAGCCGGAAATACGCCACGCAAGGACGGGATGTGGAAGTGGGAAGGAGCCTACCAGACACAGCAAGGTGGGGTGTGGGACTAACACGGGGAGGCGCGTCGTGCGAAGGTATCAGGCTGATAAAGAAAGAAGGTGCAGAAGAGAAGGGCACCAGAGTAGGAGAGAAAAAGGAAAAGGAGGCCATGTCAGATGTAGGCAGACCCAGAACTACAGCCAAAGCATGTGAGGTGGTGGGGAGTCGTATGTGACCAAGTAGGGGTCATCAGTCCATAATGTCGTTGTAAGTGGAGGTCGGTGTAACAGAGGTTCCGATAAAATAAATATGGCGGAAGATGGACCAAGGTCACAACCGCAACAAGTACCTTTTAGGCCCCGTGTTCGGAAGTGAGACCCGTCGCATCAACCGAAGATGATAAGAGGATGGACTAGCCGCACGTCACAATCCCTATGTGGGTATTGCCCGCACTGTACACTAGCCCATCTATAGGAACAACGATCAACGGACAGAACCTCGAGCCACCGATACACGATCCCTTAGTCCAGGCCATGTACCGTGGTGAGAAACATGTCAGATGAAACGATGTTCGTAGTTGAGTGAGACTAACCGTACATTGCAACCCGCTGGAGGTGTTGCCCGTACCGCACGCTGGCTCCATAAATATACATAAAGGACCCCTGTATCCGAGCCATCCAAGTCGTGTGGAAAAAAAAATAATAAATAAATAAATATATATATATATATTCTAAATAAATAAATAAATATATATATATATATATATATATATATATAAATATATATATATATATATATATATATATATATATATATATATATATATATATATATATATATATATATATATATATATATATATATATGTAGTCGGTGTAAAGGTCTCCCAGCCTCGGCATGCTAGGTAGCTGTAAGGGTAGCCGACCCAACAAGACCAAAAAATGACAACCAGAGAGCGGCAAAAGGCCTAAAGTAATAAGATGATAGGTACGTGGTGGCGCCCACGGGCCACAGAGAATGGCACAGAAGAAACAGAGGACACAGCCTAAAGTAGTGGGAATGGAGAAAGTAGACAGAGTAGGACGAAGAATCGAACGGGGAAGAGGAGAATGAAGCCTGGGTAAAAGAACCCGTAGAAAGAGAGTGGAGTGTGATAGCAAGAGATACAGATGAGGCATTGAATCGACGCGCAAAGCCGCAATATGCCCACCCCGGATGAGATCCTGCCGGTCCCAGTCCCAAGGCGTAACAACCCACCAACACATCAATTGCAACGTGGCGGGTCACCGTAGCCCCAACCCCTGGGTGGGGGCCCAAGCCGATCCACCACAATGGAGAGGAACAGTAGCAAGGAGAGGAGTTAGACAAAATGAGGATAGGGAGATGGCAGAAGGAAGGAATGTAGGAGCAGCAGGGAGGCATAACAAGGGAGACACACACACAAAAATGGGGGGGGGGGAGGTATAGAGATTATTGAAAGTATAGCTGGTCATTGATGCCATGGGGCTTAAGAGTGCCAAGATTAAGAATGAGGCGGTTTTCTAATGAGAAACGTTGCCGGTCACCTGAGTGGCAAGAGACTAAGCCAGTGACCTGAATGTCCAGAGCACCACGGTCGAAACGTCGTCTGTCCCTGTATCTCGTTGTTAGGTTGTGTTATGTTTTATTTTGGTAACACATCTACCTATTTTTGTTTATCTTGACATTTGCCCGGTGTTACTCCAGCCACCTGCTTCCTGTTTAGGGTTGTTACCCAACACTGGAACATTTATCCGTCGAACACACAACCACTGATGTTATCATACTATCTTTTTCATTAGGAGGTGACGGTTCCGGAGACCTTGATTCTGTAGATGGAACTGACTGGGCTAGTAGTAACGTAGCTTTATCAGAACTGGAGGGAAGACTGACTCAGTGGCATCAAAGTCTACCAACAATCCACAGGGGCACGTGTGTTGTACCGCTGCATCGATATCAACTTGAGGTAACAATGTATTCATTTTGTGTATTAGTGTGACTATCATCTGATATAGTAATCGATAGACCATGAACTTCGGGTCTCACTGTTCTCATCCACTTAGTTTGTTCGGAAATTTATGTTGATTTAGGTATTACAATTGTTACATCACTCTCTTCTATTGTCAATAGGCATGTCCTTCAATTCATCAACATCAAGTTCCGTCTCCTCATCGAAGGTTGACTGCAACAGACCTCCAACATCCCATGTCTCTTGTTTTGGTGGTACACTTTGCTAGAATGTAACCTGTCCATCTTTTGATGTTACTCGCCCACTTGTATCTCTGCATACCTCTTGCTCGCTTCCCTTCGACTTTACCCTCAAGTGAGGTACAAGCATTGAAGATATGTACCACAGACAAGTGTGAATACACGCATATACTGATGTATCAGCAACCAGAGCAGAGAAGAACATGGACGGGCTTGAGAGTACCGAACTTGACGGACTTGACGGACGTGACAGAGCAGATAAGAACATGGACGGGCTTGAGAGTACCGAACTTGACGGACTTGACAGAGTAGAGAACATGGACGGGCTTGAGAGTACCGGACTTGACGGACGTGACAGAGCAGAGAAGAACATGGACGTGTTGAGAGTACCGGACTTGACGGACGTGACAGAGCAGAGAAGAACATGGACGGGCTTGAGAGTACCGGACTTGACGGACGTGACAGAGCAGAGAAGAACATGGACGGGCTTGAGAGTACCGGACTTGACGGACGTGACAGAGTAGAGAAGAACATGGACGTGTTGATAGTACCGGACTTGACGGACGTGACAGAGCAGAGAAGAACATGGACGGGCTTGAGAGTACCGGACTTGACGGACTTGACAGAGCAGAGAAGAACATGGACGGGCTTGAGAGTACATAAAATATCCAGAACAAGCACATGAGTCTACATGCTCACCAGCTGGAATCTTCTGCTCCAACTATTCTGTAAAAGTCCAGGCTCTGCGCATTGTTGTGGTGTTTCCTATTGATGTAATGTCTGTCAAAATCTGAAGGAAACCATACGAGAAGTGAACATTCAAAGAAGGGTAGTAGTACACAATGGGTACCATCATACTGTGGCATCAATCAATCAATTAATAAACCGGTAACCCTTCAAGGCTGTATGGGTACCACATTGGATGCTTCAGCACACAGAGTCCTTTAGCGTAGTGGTACCACATTGGACGCTTCAGCATACATAGTCCTCCAGCGTAGGGGTACCACATTGGATGCTTCATCACACAGAGTCCTCCAGCGTACGGGTACCACATTTGAAAAGTACCACACATCAAAGTTATTAGGAAAGTCCCAAACCCAAAAGACAACTATCTCTATCTTGACCGAGCTGAGCAAGTTATCATCTTCCGCATTAGTACAGGACGCAACAGACTAAAAAGGTACTTAAATAGACTAAGACTGGTTCCAGCACCCATTTGTCCATGTCAGCAGGCAGCACAAACAACGGAACATATTCTGCAAGACTACATTACACTAAACCAGTTTAGTGAGGAACACTGGCCTGCATATACACACATCCACAGAAAGCTACGTCGGAGTTCTGATGAGCTTTCAAATACAGCAACATTTATCAAGAAAACCTGACTTGTGTCATCATCATCAGGTGCCATGCAGGGTGGCGTAGTCGGTCATGGCTCTTCACAGCTCTCTGTCCACAGTATTATGTATCAAAGTCGTTGTTGTTTCCTTGCCGTGCCAGGTTGTCAAACTGTCTAATATTTTCGCACGTTGTCGCCATCTGTCTCTAGTGCCTTCAATCTTGCCTGTTCTGTGTCTAATAATACTCATATCCCCCTCTCGTGTTTTTGTCCTCCTGAGTATATGACTTTAAATTTATCTGACTGTATCTCTTCTGCCCCAGTCCACCTCATTTCACTCATTCCTAAGATATTTACGTTCATTCTTTCCATTTCTTGCTTGATGTTGTCTAATTTACCACACTGCGCTAACGATCTGACGTTCCATGTTGCTATATTAACACTAGCTGTAGGCCTACTTCTGTGTGTCGCTATGACTTTCACCTTGAGAGAATAATGTCGTAGTTTCCCGTTGCTTTCCACATCCATATGAGGGGATATTCATTTATATCCGCTCCCTTTGGCAATACTTTATGTCGGGACAAATGGGTGCCCCGCCCTGTCCAGTTGCAGAGCTGCCACTTATACCGGTGGCTATCGGTCACTTTCTTGTTCGCGCCTAGCGCCTAGCATCATGACGGCACGATCAACGTCTAAACTCCGACTCCCCTCCAGGAATATTCAACTTTGCACACTAGAAAACACACAAGGAATGTTATGCACATTTCAGTTATCAGTCATTCAATTAAAATAACACATAATAAGATCAAAATAATCAACTTGTTATGTAGGCATGTTAAACTGGGAACGAGGAGAAGTCTTGAAGATTTCAGATGCTTATATATTTGTAGATTTCTGCGCCAGTATTTCCAATTGCTCATCTGTTCAGCAAAATCGCTTTATTCGCATATTTCAACATCTCTTTATATGTGTACTTAGCAGTAAATCATGTTTAATACATAAACTATTGATGACCTTTCTAGACAACGATTAATAGCATGTCAAGTATCACATTATGAACAGATCAGAACAAGTTATAATTCTACGTCTCAGAACAGGACACAACCGACTCCGCAGTCACATGTATACAAAGTTCAAGATTGGCAACACGGCCATGTGTACATGTGGACATGCAGCACAGAGTGCCAAACATATACTTCAAGAGTGTTCTGAGCATGAAACGCTGAGGCAGACATATTGGCCAGAGGAAACAACGCTGGAATCAAAGCTCTATGGGACACTGTATGAACTACAGAGGACAGTGAGTTTTATTAAGGAGACAGAATTACAGATATAGACATGTTTCAAGTGAACGAAAGAAGAAGAAGAAGAAGCATGTCAAGGTATTGATTCAAGACATATCTAGACAACAATCAATGACATACCCACGCTGCAATTGATGCCGTATCTAGACTGTGATTGTTGAAGTATTTTGTTTGAGATTCTTTACGTATCTAGGATGCGATGGCTGACGTATCTAGGATGCGAAGTCTGATGTATATAGATGCAATGGCGGACGTATCTAGACTGCGATGGCTGACGTGTCTAGGATGCGATGGCTGACGTATCTAAGATGCGATGGCTGACGTATCTAAGATGCCTAGATAGGTCATCATTCTGGTATTAATTATAAAATGTATGTGTAGTTCGCGAGTCTCTGCGTTCGTGCGTGTGTGTACATCGTATAATTGTATGTGAAAACAAATAATCTTGATCAAAATACGTGTTTGTAAATCAAATATATAGGACGAGAACAAGCCTCGACCTGGAAACAAAGTTTACGTTAAGGTTAGATCTCCAACTAGACATGTCTCCTTTATCACGTTCCACACCACAGCAGACGGTATTTCTAATTCAGAAGATGCAAGGGCATCATCATCAACATCCGGATTGCAAATGAACAGGTGAAGACATTGATACTATTTGTATTGTTTTGTATGTATGAATTATAGTCATTAGAGCTCGCATATTCAAACACGACACAGGAGATACTACACACTACAGCTTCTCAACCGAAGTTATTATCTTCATACATAATATATATATATATAAAACGGGAATAAATTCTACTGTTCTACTTCCTCTATGTGTGTGCTATGTTGAAATCCCCCTTAGCAAATCAAAACATGAGTTTACGTACTAGAATAGTAGCAAATAAGTGTGTTAAAAAAAACCCTCCTGTAACGATTATGCGCAAAATAGTCATCAAATTTCTCATCAAAACGACGGAAGTACCAAACGTGAAACATATAGGCGGGTGACTTTTTTTTTAAGGCATACTGGTAATACTAACAGCGTATTTACTGCCCTGACCTAAAGTGGTGCGTAACCCTTCCACCCTCTCTTTTAATTAGTTGTTTGAAGAAAAAAAGTGGTCATCAAGCGTTTACTTTTACATGAATAAGAAAGAAGAATCGCGAACATACGGATACCGTATACTTTTTTTTTCAAGCTAAAACCGCTCTTTACTCAAGACGTATTCACATCCCTTGATAGAAAAAAGGCAGAATGGTACAACGATACAGATGAAGTGTGAGATAGAAGATCAAGAAGAAAAGGAATTGACAAAATAAAGAAGGATTTATATGAAAAGTTTTATTGCAACAGATCCCTCTCAAATTGGAGGTCTGTTTGAAGTATTGAATCAACCGAGAATGGCCCCTTAAAGGTATGAAAGAAAGTTTTTAATAAAATATTACGCAGTGAAATGAGTAGAAAGTATGTGGAGAAATCACTCTTGTTCAAATCCGCAGAACGAACGAATTTTTATATCTATTAGGAAGGAGAAGCAACGCAAGTCCAACTAAGTCAGGCTCATGAACGATAAAACATTTGATACCTGGAAACACGGAGGAAATTATATCATGTTTTTCAAACTAGATTTGTTCACCGCCAGCGAAACACCTCGTCTGAAATAAACGTAGTCGACCCAGGTGCAACTACTGATTACCGTTACCATAATCGTACAGACAGAAAAATTTTGGATCAGTATCCTAAGGGCGAAGTGGAGAATACACAATCATGATTCAGGGCCGACCAACGCAAAATACTAATACATATCGTGACATAGATCACCCCTAACCCTTTTCTGAGTAGGACGTTTCTACTTAACGCACTGAACATTTCTTAGAGTGAGTCTTCTAGTTATGAAAGGAAACTCTGGAAAAAAGCACAACACTGTGCATACAAAACGCACACCACTGCGCATAGAAAAAGCACACCATTACACATAGCTGAATGTGTATTTCCACTGTCATTTGGCATATTGCATGATCCTACTCTCTGTCATGTTACATGATGCTACTCTCTGTCCTGTTACATGATCCTACTGTTTGTCATGTTATATGATCCTACTGTTTGTCATGTTACATGATCCTACTGTTTGTCATGTTATATGATCCTACTGTTTGTCATGTTACATGATCCTACTGTTTGTCATGTTACATGATCCTACTGTTTGTCATGTTACATGATCCTACTGTTTGTCATGTTACATGATCCTACTGTTTGTCATGTTACATGATCCTACTGTTTGTCATGTTACATGATCCTACTGTTTGTCATGTTACATGATCCTACTGTTTGTCATGTTACATGATCCTACTGTGTGTCATGTTACATGATCCTACTGTTTGTCATGTTACATGATCCTACTGTGTGTCATGTTACATGATCCTACTGTTTGTCATGTTACATGATACTACTGTTTGTCATGTTACATGATACTATTCACTATCTTGTTGCATGAACCTAATCTGTTATGTTGCATGATCTTAGTCTGTCATGTCCCCATCAAGACCAGCACCGTGCAGTGGTGATGGGGCTTAGTTCAGCCATCAGGGACTGGAAACTAAGACTGGTCGGGCAGTCCCATTCGAGCAGGACCATAGTCCTGCCCAAGTAAGCAGAGTGCTGAAGACGGAGGCATCCAGCCAAAAGGCGCACAGATAATCAGGATGTCACGCACAAAACACAATGGAAACATGTCTGTATCTATAAAAAGTAATGGTGCCTGCCCTGTGGCGGACATTCAGGCAGGGACGGTGCCGGGATCTATACCTCGAAAGGGCCCAACCTCAGTTACTGGCCATGTGTACATGTGGACAGGCAGCACAGAGTGCCAAACATATACTTCAAGAGTGTTCTGAGCATGAAACGCTGAGGCAGACATATTGGCCAGAGGAAACAACACTGGAATCAAAGCTCTATGGGACACTGTATGAACTACAAAAGACAGTGAGTTTTATTAAGGAGACAGAATTACAGATATAGACATGTTTCAAGTGAACGAAAGAAGAAGAAGAAGTCTGTCATGTTACATAATTCTACTCACTGTAATGTTACATAATTCTACTCACTGTAATGTTACATAATTCTACTCACTGTAATGATAATGTGAAATTAACGTTCTTGAATCTGTGGTATTGCATAATACAAACTTTCGTTGAAATAGCGCATAGAACTAAAAAAATTCGCTGTGATTTTTGTATTCACATTCTATAAAGATGCATGTTTGTATCAACATTTTGTAATATTGTATGTCTGTAGTAACATTTTGTGATGTTGCATGTTCGTGCTAACTTTCTGAAATGCTGCATGTTTGTTCTACGATTTTTATGATGTTGCATGTTCGTAATAACCTTTTACGATGTTGCATGTTCGTAGTAACGTTTTGTAATTTTGCATCATCGTACTAATCCTTTACAATATTGTAAGTTCGTATTAACGTTTTTGCGATGTTTCGTTGTCTTACTAATGTTTTTGTGATGGTTTTGCATGTTCGTACTAACTTTATGCAACGTTGCATGTTTGGGCTACCTTTTTATAATGTAACATGGTCGTATTAACGGTTTTATAATGTTGTACTAATGTTTTTGAGAAGTTGTTGCATGTTCATACTAACATTTTGTAACATTGCATGTTTGGGCTAACTTGTTAGAATATTTATGTTTGTTTTAACGTTTTTATAATGTTGCTTGTTCGTATTACCGTTTTTGCGATGTTGGTTATTTATACAAAAGATTTTGTAATGATGCATGTTCGTACTAACTTTATATAATGTTGCATGTATCTACTAACTTCTGTAAAGTTGCATGTTCATACTAACTTTATGTGATGCCGCATTCTTAGTCTAAAGTTGTGCGTTTTCTTATGATACATGATTGGTTAACGTTTTGTGAACTTGTATGTTTGAGCAATGTTCTTGTGATGTTGCCTGTCTGCACTAACTTTGCTCATTGTGTTTGATGTTGCATGACTGCCCAATTTCACCTTGCATGCATTTCTTTACTTTTATTGACAGCATGCCACTGCTAGAAACACTAATCCATAAGCCTAGCGACACCATGTCTGAAATTGCAGGTTCGGTGACATGAACAAATGAGCATAGCTCATCTTTGTACTTTTATCTTCAAAATAAAATGTATTTTTGTAGTCATATATTCTAATTTCTTTTAGTAGATGTAGTTTAGTAATTTTTTATTTTTTTTTATTTCAGCATACACTATTTATTATTTTGCCGAATGTTCTTAGTGTAGGAATATACTAAAACCATTGATATTTACAGACATCTTCGTTATTTATAAAACAGTTCCAGAATGACTCAGTTGAGTATTCCCATGATTTTTATTGGTAATTATGTTCATACTTTGTGTCGATAACCAATGAAAATAACGGGGAAACTCAATTACGTCATTAAATAAGATTGCTTTAACTTATATAACAGGTCGCAGATGGTCACGCCTAAATTTCCCTAATTTAATTACTACTTTAACTCAGTATTTCCGTTTAACCGCCATTTAGAACCATCTTCCGTTCCGAAAATCCTACACATTTGTAATGTGTAAACAAAACTGACGTACTACACGTGTATTAATACATAAATGGAAAATGTTTATACATTTAAATAGGTAATATGTCATCATAGTGTTGAATTCGTAGTGGTCTTCTTTGTATAGTTATTCTCCTTCATGTGATAATTTCATTTGTGAAAGAATACATGACCACATTTCAAGTGATATCTTATTGCAGGTGGCGCGGGCATCATCATTACGTGTTGTGACGGGTAGCATAAGCGGTTATTATTTTCACAATATCTATTGCTGCACTGTGATAAGTACATAGTCATATAATATACAGACGATAAACTTGGTGGACTCGTGGGCACAGTTCATACTTTTCACATTACCCGTCACAATTATATTAAAATAAATACGTATGTGAACATACAGCTGCCGTTACAAGTTTTTTTTAGCTTTCGTTCTCAAACTCCCGCTAGATACCTCTTATAACAGGAAAATGGTACTGTTAGAATTCCAGTAGCATATAGTCCAGAGAAGGAAAATGATACTGTTAGACTTCCAGTAGGATATAATCCAGAGAAGGAAAATGGTACTGTTATACTTCCCGTAGGATATAGTCTAGAGAAGGAAAATGGTACTATTAGACTTCCAGTAGGATATAGTCTATAATCTAGAGAAGGAAAATGGTACTATTAGACTTCCAGTAGGATATAGTCTAGAGAAGGAAAATTGTACTATTAGACTTCCAGTAGGATATAGTCTAGAGAAGGAAAATGGTACTATTAGACTTCCAGTAGGATATAGTCTAGAGAAGGAAAATGGTACTATTAGACTTCCAGTAGGATATAGTCCAGAGTCTAGAGAACGAAAATGGTACTGTTAGATTTCCAGTAGGATATAGTCTAGAGAAGGAAAATGCATGCACACCGATTATTTGAAGACAATGACTAGATACATCTGACTTTGTCCGGTCTTGATTAATGAACTGAAACGTTTACAAACATTTTTTTGCTTAATCAGGAAAACTGTATCTGTTGCTACGCTATAAGTGAGGGGTGAGGTAGACTAGTTGATACTGAGTTTGCTTGCTATCACCGGGTTACAGCGTGTCAGATTCAAGCCTAGATGATACTGAGTTTGCCTGCTATCACCGGGTTACAGCGTGTCAGATTCAAGCCTAGATGATACTAAGGTTGTTGCTATCACTGGGTTACAGTGTGTCAGATTCGAAGGTACACCCGGACGAACAAACACAATCCGGATTGTGATTCCTCGCTTGACACGACCGTTCCTCCAGTCGACTCAGCTTTAAATGAGCACCTGACGCATGAGTTAGGGGAGATAAAGACAGCAAGGAAGGGAACTTGCCTCCTCACATAATAGCTACTGCGGCTTAGTACATTAAGAGTTATCTTCATCCCCTACAGCAGGTTGCTGCCATGGGACATACCTTTACCTTTACGTTATAAGTACACAAATCAATCAATTTATATCCCGCCGAAGACGGATGTGTCGGGCCATTGGCGCAAATAAAACGGCGACACAACGCATTTCCATTCTCTGGACTACATCCTTCTAGAAATCTAATAGGACCATGGTCCTGATACAAGAGATATCCAGTGGGAGTTTGAGAATGAACGCTGAAGAAGAAGAAATCAATTTCTATAGTCAAGTTTCTGATACTAACATGATCATATGAAACTGACAGCTTCTCCCCGTCGACCATGTCCTTAGATTTGAGCTCCATGTCTCTCCATAATATGATGCCAACGTCATAGAGAACAATCTATTTTCTTCAGAATTGTTCTAGGTACTTCCCCCGAATTATATACCTCTGTGTATTCCGCATGGACACTAAATAAACAATTAGAAGACAAAATTGATGCCTTTGAGATGTGGGTATATAGAAGAATAGGGAGAACATCATGGAAAGAGAAGAAAACAAATAAAGAGGTGCTAAAAACACTTAATATGAAGAAAGAACTACTAAGAGAAATAAAGATCAGGCAAATAAAATACTTTGGACACATTAAAAGACATGACACCTTATTGAAGACCTTACTTGAGGGTAAAGTCAAAGGGAAGCGAGCAAGAGGTAGACAGAGATACAAGTGGGAGAGTAACATTACACGATGGACAGGTTACAGTCTAGCAGAGTGCACCACCAAGACAAGAGACAGGAGATGTTGGAGATACGTTGCAGCCAACCTTCGTTGCGGAGACGGCACTTGTTGATGATGATGATGTGTATTCCGCGTCAATGCTTGTCTTGTAAAAGTGTCTGGTAAATATTGATATCACTAATTAGTTCCATACTATAATATGATTTGACCACTGCATACATAATGTTGGAACAGGCCTTCTACATACACCCCCAACCCCTTTCTGAGTTGGCTTTTTCTCAAAGCATAGCATAAAGCTGAGAGTTGACGTATTCTGGAGAAGGAAAGTAAATTCCAGGGTAACCCATCATTCGAGATAGAAAAAAACAAGCTACATTGCTCATAATCTGAGATCAAATAGAAAACGTAAAATGTGTCAATTTCCCCCCAGAAAACAACAACAAGATAATATAGAATACATATGCTTGCTTGTGTGTGTGTTTTTTCCACTATCATAATATTTTTTATAGAAGCGTTTTTTCCTAACTTTATGTTTTTAGTTCGCATATATCCATCACTCTATTAAACACACATGTTTATATTGTAATGCAGTATGTATATTCCAACTACGTTTCAAAACAGAAACTAATATTTTTTTTTAAATTTACAACAATATAGTAGTAGGCACATTCTGTCTCTCTTATTGTTTTCCTATAAGAATTATAAGATGTCATCCATAGCATCTTATATTACTTATAATACCTATTCCCATGTATATTTGCCTTGTGTTGCCACAGTTCTTGAAATTCAAAGTGTTGAATTGTTTCATAACACTGGAGATTTGGGCAGTTGTGGGTTTAGAAGAATGTTCATTAAACCAACAGAGAAACTGAAACTGTCAGTCGTAGTGTAATGGTTGAAACATTCACGTGGATATCGAAGTATATGCGAACGTGACTGTAGGACAATGTCAATGATCCAACGTCTGACTAGTTAGCGAAATAATCAGGTTAATCTGTGTAGTTAGCGAACTAATCAAGTTAATCTGTGTAGTTAGCGAACTAATCAAGTTAATCTGTGTAGTTAGCGAACTAATCAAGTTAATCTGTGTAGTTAGCGAACTAATCAAGTTAATCTACAGATTAACTTGAAAAAAATATTCAAATCTTGGTTCCACATTTCAGTTATGTTTCAGTTTACTTAAATCTTAGTGATAAAACTGCAGTGTCGGGGAAAAAACAGATATGGAAATTACGAAGGCTAGGGTAACACACGGCAAATGTAAAAAGGAATGGAAATAGGTACAAGTGTTACGAATATTAGGAACAGAACATACTGTGCCTCGTTGTCAGTATGTTTAGTTTAGTGTTACAACTCAATAAACTTTAATCATTTCTCTAGTAAAACTAATATGTTTTTAATTGAAGTTTTAGTCAACTTTAATCCATCTTCTATTAAAACTCTAATCATCATAAAATATCTTTAGTAAGTTTTAATCTTTTCTCCCCTGAAATTAATCATTATAGACATGTTTTAGTCAATTAAACTTTCTTCTATAAAAATATTATTTTAGTGTTTTATGCAGTGAAACCTTAGTTGTCGTTTGCATCGGTTATGGTCGTTTTTTTATTTTCACAGATTTTTTCCCACTAAAAATTTGTTTCGGTTTTCGTTGGTTGCCTCGGATTTCGTAGGATTTTTAGTTTGCACTAGTAAGAAAAATCACAAATACTAATTGGAAAGATTTCAAATCAAACGACATATTAAGAGAGGAAACAAAATAAGAATACGTGACGAACATCATCATAAAACGTCGCTGGACATAGATCGGCCACATACTTAGAATGAAGGAAGACAGAATTCAACGACAAGCCAAATGTGGACACCAGACGGGAAAAATTAAACAGGAAAGACCAAAAACAATGCTCAGAAGGACTGTTATGAATGAATTAAAATCAACAGGCATAAATGTACAAGACCTGCAATCCTTTGGCAACTGACCGACAGACATGGAGAACTATGACATCCGCCGTATGTACCAAAATTCGCAAAAGAGAAACTGACTGAGTGCGAAAATACCTAATACGAAAGTGACCCCAGATAGTGCCTTGATACCTAAAATCCTTATAGAGGGTGGATTCTGCTTCCAAACAATAAAATCTACCCCCCCCCCTTGACATCTCCAATGCCCCAAGAAGAGTATTGAGGAAAGTAAATGCCATGTTAAATTTCATTTATTCTTTACATTAATCTTTTATATTCATTTCATATTGTTTTTAGTATTAAAGACTATATTTATTCTCTATAAGATGTGCTTTTTGTTATGTATGTGGTAGTGTCTAGAGCTAGTTAAATGGATTTATACCGATTGATATGAAAATAATTGCCTCGATTTTCTTCGGTTTTGAATTTCACCGACTGTTCTTGCAGTGGCGCCACTAGGGTTGGTATCACCCAGTGCAGTAAAAATATGCACCCCTCATTCCCCCCTCCCCCCCCCCCCCCCCGCCTCCTTGAAAATATTTGTACACAGAAAATTGGCAGAATACAACATTGATCCAAGTTATTCATTATCATTATTGAATAATCTCCATTAATTATTTGGTAACTGGTTGGTTGGTTGGTTGGTTGGATGGTTGGTTGGTTGGTTGGTTGGTAGGTTGGTTGGTTGGTTGGTTGGTTGGTTGGTTGGTTGGTTGGTTGGTTGCTGATCCAGAAATGGGCTCATGCCCTTTGACCCAATGTCATTAAATGGCATTATATTGCTGGGAAGTGATTTTGGTAACTACTAACAGCACACGTACTTACTAATACGTGACTATAAACTAAATATCTTTGGTGAATTTTATTCTTTAAATTTTTGTCATAAGAAAAGTTGAAAAATATAAATTTACCGGATCTCACGTCACGAATTATAATATGACGCGTTTTTACTCAAAAACGAAACCCAAAGTCTTCAAATGAACAATTTAGTTAGGCCTGGCATTTATAGGCGTGCATGTATTTGTTGTATCAATCAAATATAAAAAATAATGTCTGAGAATCCAAATATGATACACGGAAAAGTATTATTTGGGGACAATGACAGAAGCGAGACACAATTTTAATTAGATAATTGAGGGTGCAGTCCTAAAAAAAAGTGGCAGGGTGTTTCGTTATTAAAAAAGGGGGGGGGTGGTCTCCACACATAAAATACCGGGGCAGTCACATTCGATTAAAAAAAATTCGCTAGGAAAAGGTGCCTGGACAGTGCCTTGCCACTCAAAAAAGTACCAGGGCGCAGCCCTGATACCACTACACTACTGTGCGAAACTGCACTCAATCCGTTTATTTGTAAAGTTGGTTTTTCGTAAACTACTCTGTGAATTATTTTAAATAGTTTAAATTTTGACAGTTATATCGGTGCAACATATCACAAGATAGTACAAAGAAATAAACACTGCTAATCATTAGGTTTCTTTTATTAGGCTAATGTTATCTTCTGGAGGAGTTGTTATACATGCAAAACTATAACAGGTTTTTTTGTGTGTTTATAACTAACAGAACAGAGATATTTTTTATATTTCAATAATAAATTCCTGTCGCTTGGCTGAAACAATGCATACGAATAATTTCATAGAGTGACATAGAATCATAGATAGTAATGTTTAGCAATTTAATTTCACTCCATGTGATGGTGTCACCCAATGCTGTCCCGATACCCCCCCCCCCCCCCCCCCGTGACGCCACTGTTCTCGCACGGATTTCCAACGAAAAACAAGGTTTCACTGTAATCTCTTTATCCAATACTTTTAAGTGCGTAATTACACAGCAGCAAATTTTAATTTTAACTTAGGAAAAATTAAATTTTTCTATCGCGTCTAGTAAATCGTAACAAATATTACAGTAAAACAATCATTTAGTGCACACAATTTTAGTGCATGTACTGTTTTTTTTAAATTAAAACTAAAATCTTTGTATTATACGTAAATTGTGTGATTGTGTATGGTCAAATAAAACCAGAGTGTTATAGCTCAGATACAGTGATACATCAGTTGAAATATTAATCAAACAATTATAACATCAGTGATTTCATGTTGTCTCCCTTGTCCACGAATATTATCCCGTCCCGTGCTCGGGTATAATGTCCCGTCTGTGTATATCAAATGCTCCCTTGTACATATCCAATGTTCCCTTTGTTCATGTCAAGTGTTTCCTTGATTCATATTTAGTTATCATTTGTGCATATTTTAATGTTCCTTATTGTTAATATACAATATCGACTTTGTTCATATGCAATGATTTTTGTGTTCATATACAGTATACAGCACGTTTTTTTCATAAATAACGTCCCTGTGTTCATATAAAGCTTGCTTTCTTCCCATAAACAATATTTCCTTGGTTCAGCTTCCTATACAGCTTTCTCTTTGTTCACATGTTTTTAATATACAATGTCCCTATTGTTCATATACAATGTCCCTATTGTTCATATACAGTGTCCCTATTGTTCATATACAATGTCCATATTGTTCACATATAATGTCCCTAATGTTCACATATAATGCCCTTATTGTTCATATACAATGTCCCTATTGTTCACATATAATGCCCTTATTGTTCATATACAATGTCCCTATTGTTCACATATAATGCCCTTATTGTTCATATACAATGTCCCTATTGTTCACATATAATGCCCTTATTGTTCATATACAATGTCCCTATTGTTCACATATAATGCCCTTATTGTTCATATACAATGTCCCTATTGTTCACATATAATGCCCTTATTGTTCATATACAATGTCCCTATTGTTCACATATAATGCCCTTATTGTTCATATACAATGTCCCTATTGTTCACATATAATGCCCTTATTGTTCATATACAATGTCCCTATTGTTCACATATAATGCCCTTATTGTTCATATACAATGTCCCTATTGTTCACATATAATGCCCTTATTGTTCATATACAATGTCCCTATTGTTCACATATAATGCCCTTATTGTTCATATACAATGTCCCTATTGTTCACATACAATGTCCCTATTGTTCATATACAATGTCCATATTGTTCACATACAATGTCCTTATTGTTCACATACATTATCTATTGTGTGATTGTATCCTCACGAACTCTCTACTGGAACCAACATATCAGCTCTTCTTATAGAACAAGACTGTAAGTCTGCGTGATAATATGTCTACATAGAAGATGTTTAGTTAAATTCATTTATGGATTCTATGGATAGTTACTTTAACCATCTGTGTATTTATAAGAATGTATTAGAAGCTTGAAGCCTTAACTGACTGTGTTACTTACGCAAAGAACGGCACTTCAAGATTGATATCTCTTCTTGAAATAATTGATTGGTGGGCGAGAGATCAAAGCATCCTTAGGGTTGTGAAGGCAACTTTCAACTTCAGATGTTAGTCTCTTTAGGCTTTATATGATATATGACCTTATTAGACGTCGAGGTTCAACCGTTATCCTAAATCTTCAATGCTGAATTTTGTTTTCACTGTGTATCATGATTGGGGACTGTTTATATCCGCGCTCTCTGACTAGAAGACTGTTTATATTCACTTCACTGAAGACGGATGCGTCGAGCTATTGGTGATTATAAAACGGCGACACAAAGTATTTCCATTCTCGGAACTAAATCCTGCTGCAAATCTAGTAGGACAATTGTTCTGCTGCACGAGAGAGCCAGAGGAAGTTTGAGAATGAACACTGAAATAGAAGAAGAAAGCATCGCACGTCTATGAGAATCGGAGTCTTCTGGGTATGAAATAAATCTGGAGAGCAACCCCCCCCCCAATCCCTTAAAAATGCACATAGGAAGTAAGACCTTATGGATCCTAACTCCTGAGGAGCGAAACATAAACAACAACCGCATTCTGGTTAAACAACAACCGCATTCTGGTTAAACAACAACCGCATTCTGGTTAAACAACAACCGCATTCTGGTTAAACAACAACCGCATTCTGGTTAAACAACAACCGCATTCTGGTTAAACAACAACCGCATTCTGGTTAAACAACAACCGCATTGTGGTTAAACAACAACCGCATTCTGGTTAAACAACAACCGCATTCTGGTTAAACAACAACCGCA
The DNA here is from genome assembly GCA_034231615.1 of Meghimatium bilineatum. Taxonomy (NCBI): domain Eukaryota; kingdom Metazoa; phylum Mollusca; class Gastropoda; order Stylommatophora; family Philomycidae; genus Meghimatium; species Meghimatium bilineatum. The sequence continues at coordinate 45,921,440 of CM067318.1, read as the reverse complement.
TTCTGGTTAAACAACAACCGCATTCTGGTTAAACAACAACCGCATTCTGGTTAAACAACAACCGCATTCTGGTTAAACAACAACCGCATTCTGGTTAAACAACAACCGCATTCTGGTTAAACAACAACCGCATTCTGGTTAAACAACAACCGCATTCTGGTTAAACAACAACCGCATTCTGGTTAAACAACAACCGCATTCTGGTTAAACAACAACCGCATTCTGGTTAAACAACAACCGCATTCTGGTTAAACAACAACCGCATTCTGGTTAAACAACAACCGCATTCTGGTTAAACAACAACCGCATTCTGGTTAAACAACAACCGCATTCTGGTTAAACAACAACCGCATTCTGGTTAAACAACAACCGCATTCTGGTTAAACAACAACCGCATTCTGGTTAAACAGCAACCGCATTCTGGTTAAACAACAACCGCATTCTGGTTAAACAACAACCGCATTCTGGTTAAACAACAACCGCATTCTGGTTAAACAACAACCGCATTCTGGTTAAACAACAACCGCATTCTGGTTAAACAACAACCGCATTCTGGTTAAACAACAACCGCATTCTGGTTAAACAACAATGCTACTCTCACATTAAACGAGAAACCCCTTTCTATATTTTTGATCGTACAGCAAAGCTTCATAGAGTATACATAACACAACAGTATATTTTCCAACATAGCTACTACATCAATATCTGACATAGTTTCAATAAGAACTGTATGAGCATTTACCAGCACGTAAAGTAATTATAGACTGCAAGCAGCTGTTGGTAATCAAAGTGCTCTCATGCTTCTGTCCAATAAATTATTGCCAGTTTTTTTGTTTTTTTTATTCACGTCTTTATCTTTCAATCAATCAATAAATTAATCAATGTTGATTTCATTGCAGTGAAACTGTACAAAAGGAGAAATTCGAAAACAAGAAAGAATGTAGCTTTATACTCGTATATAACAATAAACACAGAATCGATGTTTCGACTAAACGACATTTATTAGATAAAATTTCGTCGAAGACTGATGTGTAGGACCACTGGCGCAAATAAAACGAAGACACACTGCATTTCCATTCTCTGGATTACATACTTCTAGAGATATCGTAGGACCAGTGTACTTCTACAAGAGAGATCCAGCGGGAGTTTGAGAATGGACATTGAAGTAGAAGATGATAAAACTATACACGATACGCAGTTATCTACAAGTCAATTGGGTTTTTAGGGTGTTTGTATCTCATAGGAAGCATAGATAACGGACATGAATATTTAATGTGTCTCTATCCTCGGACATGTTCAAAGCCTTATTCCATGTGATTCCCATCTCTGTTACATTGTATATTTTCTTTATGTCTTTATATTCCTTCTCTAATTTATTTTTCCTAGCGGGAACCAAATTATTGATCGTCCAGGATGAACTGTTACTGGTTTTATGGGCGCGTGCATAATCAATCTCCATTTTTCTTTTTTGAATCTGAGATTGTCTTATTTTCTTTCTTTGCAAAAGTTCATACAACTAAAAAGATCTAAAAGATTGAATGTACTCGGGTTTTCCTATATGAACTCTATTTCTCCCAGCAGATATGAATCCTGCTTGCCGAGATAACCACTGATAGCGCGCTACTTCGCAGCTTCAAGCCATAAGCGCACAAAAAATTGACTTGTACACAAGTGCATATTTTGTATCGTTTCATCCGATAAATTCGGCTTAGTCGAAACGTTGATTCTGTGTTTTTTATTTTTTATAAAGCTACATCCCATCTTGTTTTCGTATTTCTCTCATTGTACAGTTTCACTGCAGTACCAACTATTAACGATATTGCAAATACATTTTTATCATAACTAAAACATAAGCCAGATGAATCTTGTCAATATGCATCTCTCATTTTCAGAAGAAACCAAGACATCCGTGGATTCACAGCGACCTAGGAGCACAAAAAGTGAACCGCCAGGGATTGGAAGCAACAAAAATGTAGGTTATTGTATGCTATTTACATTTAAATGTACATATATTTAGGCGTAACATTCTCTTCAGATGGAAAGATGGACACCGAAATAGACATTCGTTATATATATATATATATATATATATACGCGCACACACACAGTTACACACTCACACACACACACTCACTCATGCACGCAACCACCCACGTACGCACGCACAGAGAGAGAGAGAGAGAGAGAGAGAGAGAGAAGTGATCTAGTGCAAACTGAAGAACGCCTGAATGCTGATCGATACGTCGCTGAAATTGTTCATCCTTTCGTCTTTCCAATTACAGCTGCACGATGGTCGATTTTTCGGAAGGATAACTTTCGACCTCATGTGGCACAACTCACCACCCAGTTCCTAGCTGTCACTTCTTCCCATGAAGTTGATCGCCTCCCACATCAGTACACCTCCACCACCATGTGTAGGAGCCATATCGACGCTGTTCTGGGCGTAGCGCCTACGAACTCTGCGGTAAACTCTTCTCCGTCTAGTGTGTCGCTGAATCACACAAAAATTATTAATCCAGCCATTCCCAACGGTCCACTAACGATGCTGGTTCGCCCACTGCAGTTGGTTCTGATGATGCCGGTCCGTAGGAGCAGGACCTCTGTAGAGTATTATAGCGCAAATACCAGCTTCGTGCAGCCGGCTCCTGACCGTTTATCTGAAGTCGACGAGCTGCTGGCATTTAGTTGACTGTGAAGGACACATATGAAAATCGATTCCTGGGGTGACACAACTGAATGAGATGGTCTTCGACAGGAGTTGTGACTATGGGTCTTCCACTGCACGGCTGATATGTAACTGAGCCAGTTTGTTGAAATCACCTCCAAAGGTAACTTATGGTGCTTATAACTACTTTAAATTGCCTGGCTATTACACTTTGTGATTGTCCCGTCTGTTTGTGTCTAATAATGATGTATCATTATTCCATAGTGAGATGAACCGTACTTGCGCATTGAATTTTCAAATGAATTTATTTTTCAAGAACCGTCAATCTTTTATATGTATTCAAAAATATGGTCAAAAATTTTTTGTTCACTAAGTTTCACGGGATTCAAAAGAACATGTCACGAGTTATTGCCAAAAATATTGTTTTGACCATTACCTTCTGCATGACCTCACGAACCATTAGGAGAGTACAATTCAGGTAACCACTAGTAGAAGTTAATGAATAATCAGGTAGACACAGTCGAAATGTTGAATGATGTCCAATCACCGCAAATTTTTCTAAAAGGAATTCACAATTTTTTTTTCTATTTGGCCTCTCTATAGTATTTTGTCTACCGTACTTATATTACATGTTCCTCGAAGGTAATTGTTCATCTTTTTTATTTAGGACTATGCTCATTATTGCCATTTGTCTCCCTTTATTAACATTGTCTTTCTTACTTGTGAATTACTTCCCTGCCTTGTATTCAATACAGCTCTGTTGTTCCTTCCTTACTTGTGAATTACTTCCCTGACTTGTATTCAATACAGCTCTGTTGTTCCTTCCTTACTTGTGAATTACTTCCCTGACTTGTATTCAATACAGCTCTGTTGTTCCTTCCTTACTTGTTGATTATTTCCCTGACTTGTATTCAATACAGCTCTGTTGTTCCTTCCTTACTTGATGATTATTTCCCTGACTTGTATTCAATACAGCTCTGTTGTTCCTTCCTTACTTGTTGATTATTTCCCTGACTTGTATTCAATACAGCTCTGTTGTTCATTCCTTACTTGTGAATTACTTCCCTGACTTGTATTCAATACAGCTCTGTTGTTCCTTCCTTACTTGTGAATTACTTCCCTGACTTGTATTCAATACAGCTCTGTTGTTCCTTCCTTACTTGTGAATTACTTCCCTGACTTGTATTCAATACAGCTCTGTTGTTCCTTCCTTACTTGTGAATTACTTCCCTGACTTGTATTCAATACAGCTCTGTTGTTCCTTCCTTACTTGTGAATTACTTCCCTGACTTGTATTCAATACAGCTCTGTTGTTCCTTCCTTACTTGTGAATTACTTCCCTGACTTGTATTCAATACAGCTCTATTGTTCCTTCCTTACTTGTTGATTATTTCCCTGACTTGTATTCAATATAGCTCTATTGTTCCTTCCTTACTTGTGAATTACTTCCCTGCCTTGTATTCAATACAGCTCTATTGTTCCTTCCTTACTTGTGAATTACTTCACTGAGTTGTATTCAATACAGCTCTATTGTTCTTTCCTTACAGAAAAAGTCTAAACAATACACAGCAGCTGAGTATCAAGCTCTGAAAGCTGAGCTGAGAAAGAGACAGAAATCCTGGATATCCATGATGCCACAGCGATCAACCACAGTCGTCTAATTGTAGACATTATGGTGATATTTTTTAATAAAGAGAAGATAACTCGCATGTATGGAGTTATCCGCAGACGGCACACACCCACTCGCACGCACACATACACACACACACACATCATTTATCATATACTCGAGCATATTCTCATTCACGATATCATTAATTCACTTGCACATACATACCACTAACATACACACATGCGCACATTGTCTCTAATACAAGTGTGACTAGACTTTACTGCCGTTTGAACTTAAACCCTGCATTCCTTTACATCAGGGGCCAGCAACCTGGACGCCTTTATGATCTACTAGGAAGTCATCACATTGTGAGATTATCTACCCTTTTTGAAATAATTACAATGGTTATCTACCCTGTTTGAAATAACTACAATGGTTATCTACCCTGTTTGAAATAACTACAATGGTTATCTACCCTGTTTGAAATAACTAAAATGGTTATCTACCCTGTTTGAAATAACTACAATGGTTATCTACCCTGTTTGAAATAACTACAATGACCATATATTTAACTTCTAATAAATATTGAAGGCACTATACAGGGATCATAGATAGGTCGTCGGTAAGTGGAAGGGGTGGGGAAGTTACCTAGAACGAAAAAAGTCGTCAGTCCCTTTTCGTAGATCTTTTGAAGTTATTGGTAAGATTAATGATTACGGTTTTCAAAACAATATCTTTCTAAATAATATAGACGGTCTACTAAATAATGTTGGCGACCTGCTAAATCTACTCTCAAGAGACGAAAATCTGATGTCTTGAAACAACCAGAGACTGAAAAGCGAGTGTTGAGGAAACACAATGCAAATGTAAAAATGAACGGAGATGGACATAAGTGTTATCAATATTATAAACAAATTATACTAACAACGAGACAGCGACGAACGAAGTTTCGACTAAACAACCTTCATCAAGACTGCATACAACAGCGAAATCAATAATATACTAAACATATGAAAACATATGGTTTGACGATGGTAAGAGGGAGAGATTAAGACGTGGTATGAAACATTTCATGGGACAAAGAAGGATCAAAGCTAGAAGATGCCAACAAGATAAATGGAGACAGACAAAACATAATGACCGTATAGAGTGCACAAGATAGTTAGTATGATGAGATTGATTTAGTAAGGGATGATATGATGAAATAACGTATTCTCGTAAATTATCATCTATAAGTAGATGACAATCGACGTGTTGCTGACTCTTGCTTGTAATTTATCATCTACAAGTATATGACAATCGACGTGTTGCTGACTCTTGCTTGTAATTTATCATCTACAAGTATATGACAATCGACGTGTTGCTGACTCTTGCTTGTAATTTATCATCTACAAGTAGATGACAATCGACGTGTTGCTGACTCTTGCTTGTAATTTATCATCTACAAGTAGATGGCAATCGACGTGTTGCTGACTCTTGCTTGTAATTTATCATCTACAAGTAGATGGCAATCGACGTGTTGCTGACTCTTGCTTGTAATTTATCATCTACAAGTAGATGGCAATCGACGTGTTGCTGACTCTTGCTTGTAATTTATCATCTACAAGTAGATGACAATCGACGTGTTGCTGACTCTTGCTATACATACCTCTATTCTGTATGTCTTTCTACTTCCGTTTTATTTTATTATGTTTTATCATTGTCTCTGAACTATTTTTAAACAGCCGCTTATCGTTTATTTTCTCCAAGCTTACGTTGTTTTATTGCTTTCATGTGTAAGCTCTAATTACAATTAGCGGAGAAACTAAGTACAGCTAACCATGATAGTCTACACCATGGCAGGTTGGCAATGCCAAAAGCAATCGCAAGAAGAGATACAATGGTAATTAGGTTGTGTAAAGGGGCGCAGAAGCAGAACTTGGCACAGGGATCCATAATTCCTAGTTTCGACGCTGCCTATTGTATTGTATTCTGAGAGATTGCTGTTTTCTACCATTTTTGTTTCCTGCATGATTACAAACCTTTTTGTAGAAAAATCAATTTCTTATTTTTACCATATCCCCATTTCTTCTTCTGCGTTCGTTCTCAAACTCCTGCAGATTAGCAGGATGTAGTCCGGAGAACGGAAATCGTTGTGTCATAGTTTACAGCATTTCTGCGATATCTGCGCCTTTCGGCCTGACACATCTGACTTCAGCATGGCTTTGGGTCACTGACCCTATATGGGATGGGACAGCCAACTCCATCTCATAACCTCCTTAGTCGCCTTTTACGACATGCGTGGAAGGTAAACAGTGTTGCTATTCTTTGCTTTCCTTTCGGGCACCGGCAACACACGGGCGATCCCCCATATGAAGCATTAGACACTCAAAAACTAGAAGTAAAAATCAGTCTTGAGCTGATAAAGAAATACTGCATTTCTACCGTTATAGAGTTGCAGAAAGGTTGTGAATAGGTTGTGAATGTCGTGTATGATAAAGTTGTAGATAGGTTGTTAATGGCATATGTGTGATAAGGTTGTAGATATGTTGTGAATGTTGTGTGTGTGATAAAGGTGTAGATATGTTGTGAATGTCTTCTGTGATAAAGTTGTAGATAGGTTGTGAATGTCGTGTGTGATAAAGTTGTAGATAGGTTGTGAATGTCGTGTGTGATAAAGTTGTAGATAGGTTGTGAATGTCGTGTGTGATAAAGTTGTAGATAGGTTGTGAATGTCGTGTGTGATAAAGTTGTAGATATGTTGTGAATGTCTTCTGTGATAAAGTTGTAGATAGGTTGTGAATGTCGTGTGTGATAAAGTTGTAGATAGGTTGTGAATGTCGTGTGTGATAAAGTTGTAGATAGGTTGTGAATGTCGTGTGTGATAAAGTTGTAGATAGGTTGTGAATGCATATGTGTGATAAAGTTGTAGATATGTTGTGAATGTCTTCTGTGATAAAGTTGTAGATAGGTTGTGAATGTCGTGTGTGATAAAGTTGTAGATAGGTTGTGAATGTCGTGTGTGATAAAGTTGTAGATAGGTTGTGAATGTCGTGTGTGATAAAGTTGTAGATAGGTTGTGAATGCATATGTGTGATAAAAGTCTCATGCATTCACTGTCGTCACGGCATGTTCAGGATGGATTGTTTTATATATATGTGTGCATGTGTGTGTGCCTGTGTGCGTGCATGCATGTGTGTTTTAAATTTACCCTCCAACAAAAAACAACGCAGTCCTAACCCGGAATTTAACCTTGGACCTTGTTTAATATTTGACCATGCTCCACACCTGGAATACTGAGCAAGCCAGTTTCATTTATTCCAAGTCTCTAATGTCTCTATCCATTTCATGTCTACGATTTGTCTCCTCAACACAACCGTCGTGTCGCACCATTTTAGCGGAAGACTCGACTAGTTGCAGTGTTTTGCAAATTTGTGATCAAAGACTGGTACCTCCGTTATAAATTTCAAATGCAAGAGTATAAAAGAGAATTAAATGGACTTGAGCTAAAAAAAGAAAGTTAAGTTGTATCACACACAAACATAAAAGACAAATTAATGGATTTAAGCAAGGACGAAAGTTAAGTTGTATTGCACAGAACCACTCTCGTATTATCTCGTTCTATGTGACGATGAATTCAACATCTTATCTACAACGCATGTAGCAAACATAATTTATTGTTTTTAATTATTTTTGCTTTTCAAATATATATCGCCTAATCATACACTTATGTACTCTTGTTTTACCAAAAAAATACTCATATTGTAGATGTCACATCAAACAAGATAATTATTTGCAAGACAAATAAAAGGTCATTCCTATAAAAACTATTTTGTTTCTTTTTATTCTTACTATTTTTTTCGTTGGTTGCTGATTCAGAGGTTCGTGAGCTCATGCCCTTTTACCCAATGCCATTATGTGATTTATGCATGTGTGTGTGTGTGTGTGTGTGTGTGTGTGTGTGTGTGTGTGTGTGTGTGTGTGTGTGTGTGTGAACTAATTTTATGTAAACGAAAATCAATTTTTATTTTTGTTAAACAGCATAAATCTCGCTTTTTAAGTTAACAGCAATATTGATTTTCATGTTAACGAACGTCTCTGTTGATTTTATTTCTGTTATTGTACGTCAATCTTGATTGATTGATTGATTCTTGATTAAAAAGATTAGGAATCAGCATAGCTGCACACGGGGAATTCCCGTAAAAGTTGTCATTGACGTAGAGTCAGCCATCTAAAAGTATATAAATGAGTGTCTTAGTTGTTTGTTGTGGATTATTTAAGCTATCTAGTGAGGACGCACCTTCTAACTTAGCCCCTCTCATTTCTATTATTCTCTGAACATGTACGTTGTCTTTAATAAGACTCCCTGACTCATGGTTATGGTGTGATGATGATGATGATGATGATGATGATGATGATGGTGATGATGCTGCTGCCGTTGATCCTGACTATGGTGGGGATGATGATAATGATGACTATGGTGATGCCGATGATGATGGTGATGACGACGATGATGGTGATGATGATGGTAATGACGATGGCGATGGTGATGATGACGATGGTGATGATGATGGTGATGGCGATGATGATGGTGATGGTGATGGTGATGGTGATGGCGATGGTGATGGTGATGATGACGATGGTGATGATGATGGTGATGGCGATGATGATGGTGATGGTGATGGTGATGGCGATGGTGATGGTGATGATGACGATGGTGATGATGATGGTGATGGTGATGATAATGACGATGATGGTGATGATGGTGATGGCAATGATGATGATGATGATGATGATGATGGCAATGATGATGATGATGATGGTGATGATGATGGTGATGATGATGATGATGATGATAATGATGATGGCAATGATGATGATGATGGCAATGATGATGATGATGGCAATGATGATGATGATGGCAATGATGATGATGATGGCAATGATGATGGTGGTGATGATGATGATGGTGATGGTGATGGTAATGGCGATGATGATGGTGATGGTGATGATGATGGTGGTGATGGTGATGGTGATGGTAATGGCGATGATGATGGTGATGGTGATGATGATGGTGATGGCGATGATGATGATGATGATGATGGCAATGATGATGATGATGGTGATGATGATGACGATGATGTTTTTGCTCGACCCAGTATGGGTAGACTTTATTGCGTTTCCAAACTTGATAATCCTTGTATGCAGTGGTAGCAGTACTATCTGAACTGCGACCTACATTTATTTAAAATCATACGCTCTGTTATAGTCAAACTGAAACTACTTCTCGGGTTGAGTCGATGGTTCACCTACATCAGAGGTACATTTTCCAGTTAACAAAACTATGCTTAACAAGTTTTTGTCTTAGTATCATCTTGTGGGAAGTGTTTATTCTGTTTGTCTTAGTATCATCTTGTGAAAAGTGTTTATTCTGTTTGTCTTAGTACCATCTTGTGAGATGTGTTTATTCTGTATGGTTCTTATTGTGTTAATGTCATCTTATGAGAAGTGTTAATTCTATTTGGCTCTTATTGTGTTTATATACGCAGTGGCGAGAGAGTGAAGTATGTCTTAGCATAATCTTATGAGACGTGTTTATTCTGTTTGTATTATTATCATCTTGTGAGAAGTATTTATTCTGTTTGGTTCTTATTGTGTTTATTCTGTTTGGTTCTTATTGTGTTTATTCTGTTTGGTTCTTATTGTGTTTATTCTGTTTGGTTCTTATTGTGTTTATTCTGTGTGGTTATTATTGTGTTTATTCTGTTTGGTTATTATTGTGTTTATTCTGTTTGGTTCTTATTGTGTTTATTCTGTTTGGTTCTTATTGTGTTTATTCTGTTTGGTTCTTATTGTGTTTAGTCTGTTTGGTTCTTATTGTGTTTATTCTGTGTGGTTATTATTGTGTTTATTCTGTTTGGTTCTTATTGTGTTTATTCTGTTTGGTTCTTATTGTGTTTATTCTGTTTGGTTCTAATTGTGTTTATTCTGTGTGGTTATTATTGTGTTTATTCTGTTTGGTTATTATTGTGTTTATTCTGTTTGGTTCTTATTGTGTTTATTCTGTTTGGTTCTTATTGTGTTTATTCTGTTTGGTTCTTATTGTGTTTATTCTGTTTGGTTCTTATTGTGTTTATTCTGTGTGGTTATTATTGTGTTTATTCTGTTTGGTTCTTATTGTGTTTATTCTGTTTGGTTCTTATTGTGTTTATTCTGTTTGGTTCTTATTGTGTTTATTCTGTGTGGTTATTATTGTGTTTATTCTGTTTGGTTATTATTGTGTTTATTCTGTTTGGTTCTTATTGTGTTTATTCTGTTTGGTTCTTATTGTGTTTATTCTGTTTGGTTCTTATTGTGTTTATTCTGTGTGGTTATTATTGTGTTTATTCTGTTTGGTTATTATTGTGTTTATTCTGTTTGGTTCTTATTGTGTTTATTCTGTTTGGCTCTTATTGTGTTTATTCTGTTTGGTTCTTATTGTGTTTATTCTGTTTGGTTCTTATTGTGTTTATTCTGTTTGGTTCTTATTGTGTTTATTCTGTTTGGTTCTTATTGTGTTTATTCTGTGTGGTTATTATTGTGTTTATTCTGTTTGGTTCTTATTGTGTTTATTCTGTTTGGTTCTTATTGTGTTTATTCTGTTTGGCTCTTATTGTGTTTATTCTGTTTGGTTCTTATTGTGTTTATTCTGTTTGGTTCTTATTGTGTTTATTCTGTTTGGTTCTTATTGTGTTTATTCTGTTTGGTTCTTATTGTGTTTATGTACGTAGTGGCGAGAGAGTGACGTTTATGAAATTGCGCAGCTCATCATCACTTTAATCTAATTTCATCGCCCAAGTCATGGCATCCCAATCTTCTCAACATCACAACAAGAAATTAAACAAATTAAATGTATGTTCTTCACCATTGGCGCATGGAATATATACCCTATTGGATGGAGAGGGGGCAAATCGGTCTGAAAGAAGAACTGTCATTGCGACAAAAGAACTAACTGGTACAGCGGACCTTTCGTTTCAGCATATAGTGATTTTGTTCTCACCATACGTACATCAAAAACAGTCGTGATACACCAACCAGCACTATGAGTCCCATACGAAGAACCCTTCAAAACTATTGTCATTCACATGACCCAGGAAAATATAGACAGTGTTGTTCTTACTCGTCATTATTTCTTTTGTTTGTAGAGTCGAAAAAGATCCTTTGGTCGAAACGTCAATTTTTATGGTTATATTATGGTTCAAGTGATTAGCATAATTTCATTACCCTGTTCCAAGCCAAGCTTGTTGGATTTAAGTTTTGCTGCAGTGAATAAATATCGATTTATCGTCGTGTGAGTCATGTTCAACTCTTATTTTTATGTTTGGTTCCAAATTATTTCACTTTTGGTATAACTTATTGATCTCTGTGTTATCTAGCAGGTGACTCGTGACAATTTTAGTATGTTTACCTTACACGTATACAATTTCCCGGGTATATATAATTACAAATCGGGCCGTGATAATTATTTCATTAGAGGGGTTATTTGTTTTAACGTGTGTGTCTGAATGTATTAGCGTTTGAAGTGAATTTGTTTATTCAAAGGCTGTTTAGAAAGACATATTCACAAATAAATAAAACATAAAACAAAAAGAAAGCAATTAGCAGAATGACGACTGTACTAACAGGCATGAAACTGAGGGAATTGGAGATTCGTTTCAACCGACTTTCGATGAAGAAACGGTAACTGATTTTAATTAGTACATCTTTATATGAAACTGTCAACTACCACACTTTTTAAATGTCCAGCGCTGGATGATTTCAGAATTTTTTTTTTCTTCTTCCAAGACCAGAGAAATAGATTACCTAACATGAAAAAAAACCCAGCTCACAAACATATGCATATAACATATATTGACATTGGCTCACAGAACTTGAGTCCATGAACCATATTATCAATAACTATCTGATACTATATATCTGATTCCGTATAATGATACACAATCATAGGAACAGGGGGCCATGGATCGTGTTGCATGGGGGGGGGGATATCAGGGGTATTAAAAAGACAAAGAAAAGTGATACGGTATGGAAAGTGATAGTTCAAGGGATGCGTGTCAGAAACGACACAAATCAGCAGAAGGTGGTACAAGTGGGTCTGTGATTTATTGTACATACTGCGGATAATTCTTGTGGCTCACTTTTATCTTGTGAGTCAAATCCATCATCTCCATGGAACATAGACTTATATATTTCTTATGTTATGTTATGTTATGTTATGTTATGTTATGTTCCTCCAGGGCCATAGGCGGCGCATAGGGCAGAAACCATAGCCTTCCATTTCTGTCTTTGTGTTGCCAGGTCTTTCAGTTGTTGCGTGTTGTTTAGGTTCATTGACATGCCTTCTCTATTAATGGTTCTTCGTAGAGTTTCTCTAGGTCTCCCTCTTCTTCTTACTCCAGGTGGCACCCAATATAGTGATTGCTGGGGAATTCTTAGGCTGTTCATTCTGAGAACATGGCCGATGTAAGTCCAACGCCTTTGTCTAATGAAGGAAGATATATAGGTTTGTTTGCTTTCCTCTCTTATAGTAGTGTTAGATTTAAAGTCACTCCACTTAACGTTCAGAATGGTACGTAGGCATTTGTTTTCAAAGGAGTCGAGTCTTTTATCTGTGGCTTTTGTGGCTTTCCAACTTTCGCACCCATATGATAGAATAGGGATGATGTTGGAGTTAAACAACTTGAGTGTACAACTTGAATATTTCTTATCGCACAACAATAACACTATCGTCTCTATAAAGGGAAGCAACTGAAACCACTGAAGTAACTGAGGAACCAGTAGCAGTCTTATACGTTACATTTGTTCTTCCTTTCAGAGTCAAGCTGTGGATGAGTTTCCTGGATAGTATTTTGGTGTATTAGGTCTTAGGTATTAGGTCTTAGGTATTAGGTCTTAGGTATTAGGTCTTAGGTATTAGGTCTTAGGTATTAGGTCTTAGGTATTAGGTCTTAGGTATTAGGTATGTTGATTATTCTCTTCACACACCAGACACGTCTTTAGGTGCTCAGATCTCCGCTTCAGTAAATCTCTCGGGGTATAACGGCTGATGGTTCATGTTCTGTGCTGGTTCACTGTTCTTTTTGAAATATTTGTCAGGGGTTCTCTTCGGGCCACGCCCATCCTCACTCCCAATTCTTGCATTCTTGATATTGACTCATGCTTATTCATCTGAAAATCCTCTGATCGTGAGGACTCACAAAGAGCAATGAGTTTATATACTAGGCCCATAGGCTGAGCATCTGTCATGGTGGCGAGGCTAGCTAATTGGTCGGAGCTTTCGTTTCCCTCCTCTCTCTCTCTCTCTCTCTCTCTCTCTCGAGTGTCCGGGGACAAAGATAAGCGTGCTTTTTCGTAGTGATGCCCGTATTTTAGCTCTCTCTAATGACTCCACCCATCCCCTACATACATCAGCTGTTTTTTTTTATTACTTTCTGAATCATATTCAATGAGTCATTTAGTATGCACGCATGGGAATAGGCTTGCGATTCCAAGCAGCTAGATGCTGTTAAATTTGAGGCGTAGTATCGATCATCATCATCAAGATCGTCTCCGCAACGAAGGTTGGCTGCAATGGACCTCCAACATCCTACCTGTTACTTTAGTGGTGTTGGCTTTAGTACTTAGGAGCGTGATGGCTACATGCTACCTTGGTGATGGAGGCAGAAGTATTGGCTACAAGATACCTATTTGAAGGAGGCAGAAGTATCGGCTACAGGCTACCTTGGTGATGGAAGCAGAAGTTCTGACCTTGATTGATGAAACTTTATCTAAGGAAGACATAGTAATTTATACAGTTGATTCTGTTGTTGGGAATGTGGCGCATCTCATGAGCTTTCACTGTACAGGAAGAGATATTTTGTAAGTGAAGACAGCGGTGCATTTTCAACGACAAGTAGTATGATCATGGAGATCATGGCGGTAAACAGTGCAATGACATGATTAGAGTTTCACACCTACACTTGCGTACGCTTTCTCAACGACTCAATATGCATGCTAGGAATGAAAGATTGAGAATCATTGTGCACGCAGACAATGGTTGGAGTGGGTGAAACGATCTAATGGTTGAAGTGGGTGAAGCGATCTAATGATTGGAGTGGGCGAAGTGATCTAATGGTTGGAGTGGGTGAAGCGATCTAATGGTTGGAGTGGGTGAAGCGATCTAATGGTTGGAGTGGGTGAAGCGATCTAATGGTTGGAGTGTGTGAAGCGATCTAATGGTTGGAGTGGGTGAAGCGATCTAATGGTTGGAGTGGGTGAAGCGATCTAATGGTTGGAGTGGGTGAAGTGATATAATGGTTGAAGTGGGTAAAGCGATCTAATGATTGGAGTGGGTGAAGCGATCTAATGGTTGGAGTGGGTGAAGCGATCTTTTGTGATAAGAATAAATTTTATATTTCTGCCTGAATATTCCGATGTCCGAGGAAATGAGTGCGCAGACAGACTTGCTGATATGGCGATCACAATGACTGGATAAGTAATAAACAGAGATGATGTTATGAATGCTCTTAGGGCCTAGGACGAGAGACCTATGTAACAAATGCTTGGGAATCTGTAACCTTAAGCAGACTACATGACCACCATGTCAAGAGAGACATGGCTAAAATAAGAGCGTTATGCTGGTAACAAGAGGAGACTGGTAAACTCGAGGATAGTAGTTGTGGTCAATCGCTACAGGCTAAGATGTATCTCGAGGAGGAGATGCGAGCACTTATGGGCCGATAGCTCTATGTGCAGTGAGGTAATAATAATATTAATAACACATAACCCATCACGGTCGTAGGGGTGTCACATTGAGACATTTCGTACAGAAATATTACCACACATCTGTATCCTCTACCAACCTGATGTAGGGGTGTCACATTGAGACATTTGGTACAGAAATATTACCACACATCTGTATCCTCTACCAACCTGATGTAGGGGTGTCACATTGAGACATTTCGTACAGAAATATTACCACACATGTGTATCCTCTACCAACCTGATGTAGGGGTGTCACATTGAGACATTTCGTACAGAAATATTACCACACATCTGTATCCTCTACCAACCTGATGTAGGGGTGTCACATTGAGACATTTCGTACAGAAATATTACCACACATCTGTATCCTCTACCAACCTGATGTAGGGGTGTCACATTGAGACATTTGGTACAGAAATATTACCACACATCTCTATCCTCTACCAACATGATGAGTTTGTAAACTTCACACCCTTGATATTATCCAGCCATGTCTTCTTATGGCCTCCTCGTCTTCTTCCTCCCTCCAACATATCTTGAAAAACATCTCGTCTTCGAGGATTGCCTTATCACGTGTCAATATCACCGAAGTTTACATATTTTCCCGATTGTTGATAGTGGATATCGTGTGACCCGCTAATACATTCATTCTGTCATGAACAATTACATTGGTTTTATGTTCTCGGTAACAGATACACGTCTATAGCATTTGTTTTCAAATGTCTGGAATCTTCTCTCTAAGTCCGCAGTTAGAGACCAGGTCTCACAACCATACTGAAATATTGATAGAACAAAGAGTTATATAAGATTTGTGGAGTCGTTTTGGCGTTCCTGAGTTCCTTGTTCTTTAGCCCTATTAACTCAAAATGGACTTTTTGACGTTCCTGATTTTTAAAAAAAATTTATAATTTTTTTGGGCCTATTAACGCCAAGTTTAATTTGATGGCGTTACTAAATATCTTATATTGTGGCGTCGACTGCCTAACCTGGCTCAGGTCATACATATATAATTACTAATTTTGTCTTGCAAGGTTCATAACTTTTCTGAGACAATTTGTGTGAAAGTGAGCGATGTATTTCCTATAGAGAGCATAATACAAATGTGTATGCAAATAGTAGAGAATCTCACATACTCACAAGAGTCATTACTTTCAATAGTAAAATGAGGGAAACTGGCATGAATTGGATATGTGTGTCGAAATGATTCTTTGTCAAAACGATACTACATGGCTGAAGGTGGAAGAAGCAGGGGTGTAGGTAAATCATGGGCAGACTGGACTGTTCTCACAAATCGGTGTCGTTGAAGATAGAAATCAATATAGCACTATGTGTTGGTGTATACCAATGTAATACTTCCAGACCTGAGGGGCTCCATGGATGATCTGAAGCGAACCACACAATTCATTGAAGCTATTGGCGCTGTAACCTTATATCTGACTGAAGCTATTGGCGCTGTAACATGATATCTGACTGAAGCTATTGGCGCTGTAATCTGATATCTGACTGAAGCTATTGGCGCTGTAACCTGATATCTGACTGAAGCTATTGGCGCTGTAACATGATATCTGACTGAAGCTATTGGCGCTGTAACCTGATATCTGACTGAAGCTATTGGCGCTGTAACCTGATGTCTGACTGAAGCTATTGGCGCTGTAACCTGATATCTGACTGAAGCTATTGGCGCTGTAACCTGATGTCTGACTGAAGCTATTGGCGCTGTAACCTGATATCTGACTGAAGCTATTGGCGCTGTAACCTGATGTCTGACTGAAGCTATTGGCGCTGTAACCTGATATCTGACTGAAGCTATTGGCGCTGTAACCTGATGTCTGACTGAAGCTATTGGCGCTGTAACCTGATATCTGACTGAAGCTATTGGCGCTGTAACCTGATGTCTGACTGAAGCTATTGGCGCTGTAACCTGATGTCTGACTGAAGCTATTGGCGCTGTAACCTGATATCTGACTGAAGCTATTGGCGCTGTAACCTGATATCTGACTGAAGCTATTGGCGCTGTAACCTGATGTCTGACTGAAGCTATTGGCGCTGTAACCTGATATCTGACTGAAGAACGATGAAGAAGAAGAAGATACCTCTACGATACTGACGGGTTATGGGTGAATCGATGTTGTGAGGTGAAGTTGCTATAAAGTTGCTATAAAGTTGGACCGAGCAACCACTGTCACCTTCTGATTGTATATATACTTCCTTAATACTTCATATTTATATCGTTCATTTACAGTTTACAGTTTCGCTGCGATATCTGCGCATTTCTGCCTGATAAAACTACCAGGAATCCCACTAAATAACGCTCATCTTTGTCCCCGGACACGTGAGATCTGAGCACCTCCGGCGTGCGAATATGATAATAAACATATATAACCTAAGCACTAGTACTACTATGGGTCAATTTGACCCTCTATCGGATAACACCCCTTCCTCCCAAATTTGTTTAGTGGACTATTATGGCATGAGTTGCAGATAACGGTACCACTATCATTTACTTCCCATTCGGACAGTAACAACATAGGGCAACGAGAAGAACAAAAGTTGAATATTTAGTAACCACCAAGCCCCTAGATATGGGGGTGGCGGGGGCTTAGAAAATTAGAGCATGCCTGTTAGTGCTAATTTAGTTATGAAACTCAATATAAGGTAATACTGCGTGAAACGTAACAACAATTGTACTTACGTAAAACACAGGTTTTTAGAAAGTCCCACTTAGACACGACGGATTATCACTAAAACCAGGGGGTTATGATATGCAAATACGCAGACATACAAATGACAATACACAAAATAGATTCAACGTTTCGACCAAAATGCCTTTATCAAGTTAGGCCCAAATCATCAAAAGACACCAAAGGATGACGAATAGAAATGATCGCACCAATTTTGATGTTTTGTACGTATCTTGATAAAGGCCTTTTGGTCGAAACGTTGAATGTGTTTTGTGTATTGTAATTTGTATGTTTTCGTGTTTGCATATCATAACCCCCTGGTTTTAGTGATAGTCCGTCGTGTCTAAGTGGGGTGTTCTAAAAATCTGTGTTTTACGTAATTACAATTATGAGAACTTAGTCAAACAGTCAAACCTAGTTGTAAGTCAAACCTACAACTAACAAAATACCACCAACTGATTATAGCAGCTGATTACAGTAACTGATTACACCAACTTATTTATGCCGGTATACCTATTTTAATGAGAATGAACCCGTATTAGCCAGCAGCAAGAGAATACAACAAGGAAATAGAAACGGCAAGAGACACTTGAGTGAACCAGATCGAAATCACAGTTTTATTCATCATCATCAGTGCCGTCTCCGCAACGAAGGTTGGCTGTAACGGATCTCCAACATTCCCTGCCTCTTGTCTTGGTGGTGCACTCTGCTAGACTGTAACCTGTCCATCGTGTGATGTTACTCTCCCACTTGTATCTCTGCCTACCTCTTGCTCGCTTCCCTTTGACTTTATCCTCGAGTAAGGTCTTCAATAAGGTGTCATTGAAGACGTATATTGACTTTATTCAATATAACTTCAATAAGACGTTATTGTCTTAAGATATTAGTCTTAGTGATGATTACATGGTAGCCAATCATTGCGAGGCATTATGTATAAAAAGCGCCTATGTGACGACCAAGGTACCGAGTTACAGCAAAATAATGCTGAGTTGATGGCTACGTCCTAGATTCGATACACTACCAAATGTTTTTGAAAAAAGATTTAATCATCACCATGTATCGAACCAAGATCAATGATCGACTTGTGTAAAAATAACAATAATAATGATGGATGATGATAGTTGAGTTATGATTAGTGCTGAAGTTTGTTTAATTAAAGTGTGGACGAGTTGTGGCATTCGTCGACCACACACGTTCTCTCTTCCTGATCCAACAGTGTTTCAGTGTCTACATAGTCCAGGTATCTATAAACCCTAGGTATCTATATAGTACGCTTTGGCCATCCACTGCACCTGATTTTCTCCCAGTTGTCTCAACTTTGTCTTGCTACTGGACCAAGATAAAACTCAGGAGAGAGAGTGTGGTTGACGATTAGCGCAACTCTTCCACACTATAAACCAACTTCAGCGCCAGTCATTTCTCAACCCATTTATTTACGACTAATTAAATATGAAGAGAACAAAGTGTGAATCAATCTTTATTTCATGACGGTATGATGGCTAGTGTTATCTGCGACGGAGGAGTATCTCCTGCATTCCCTGTCACAAATGGTGTAAAGCAGGGATGTGTGCTGGCCCCTACTCTTTTCAGCCTGTTATTTACAGCCATGTTAACGGAAACACACCATAGTCATGAAACAGCAGGCATAATGATCAATTACAGAACGGATGGTGGTCTTTTCAATTTACGTCGTCTAAAAGCAAACACGAAAACTAAATCTAGTACTGTTAGAGAATTACTTTATGCTGACGACTGTGCATTGTATGCTGACTCTGTCGTAAACATGCAGAGCACCATAGACCGCTTCTCAAAGGCCTGCAACAACTTTGGTCTCACTATTAACACCAAAAAAACAGAAGTCATGCACCAAGCAACATCAAATAGCCAACATACTGCTACTTCCATCATCGTCAATCAGGAAAAACTGCAGGTAGTCGACAATTTTACTTACCTTGGAAGCACTCTCTCTCGCGATGTCAACATTGATGTGGAAATTAACAATAGACTGGCAAAAGCTAGTGCTGTATTTGGCAGATTACGCAACAATGTATGGGACAGACGAGGTATAAGAACAACCACCAAACTACAAGTATATCATGCTGCTGTTATACCAACCTTACTATACGCCTGCGAAACGTGGACAGTGTATGCTAGACATGCAAGAAAGTTAAATCATTTCCATCTTACCTGCCTACGTAAATTACTAAACATCCATTAGTGGGACAAAGTACCAGACTACGAGGTCTTGGAAAAATCAACCTAAATAAGCATCCACACAATACTTATGAAGGCGCAGGCCATCTTGTGCGTATGGAGAACTCGCGTTTGCCAAAACAAATATATTATGGAGAACTCAAGGCAGGATTTCGAAAAGCTGGTGGACAGAAAAAGCGTTTCAAAGACACGCTCAAGTCATCCTTGAAACATCTTAACATTGACGTAGGCGCTTGGGAGAGCCTCGCTCAGGATAGAACAGCATGGCGTTACAGCATTAGAACGGGAGCACTAGCAGCAGAAGAATTCAGACAAGAAACTGCAAGACAGAAGCGGACACGTAGAAAAGAAAAAACATCTCAACGTCACACAGATACCTTCTATTGTTGTCAATTCTGTAAAAGAACATTTTGTGCGCGCATTGGACTTGCTAGTCATTTAAAAACGCACTATTAACTTTATTATTTAATTATTTATTGTTATTATTATTATGGTTGAGTTTTTGGTCATCGTCGATCACGACGGACGAACATCATCATCATCTATAAACCCGTAACGGTACCGCATTGGATGCTTCAACACACATAGTCCTCCAGCTATTTCCACTCTCAAAGATGCGAATGAGTGAGGACAAAATCTTGTGCTGTCCATTCCTTGATGTTGTAGATAGATAGCCTATAGATAGGCACATAGGCCCTATATATTATGGACATAGCCAAGAGAGACAGAGGGACGAAGAGAGACACATAATTTAAAAAAAATAGGTAGATAGATAAGATGATTAGATATATAGATAATATAGGGCCTAAGATTAGAATAGACAGACATAGAGAGATAGATTGATAAAATATTATTTTAAGCTTACAAATATTATGGCAACCACTGAAAAGGTTGAAGAGCTCCTTCGACCTTCCCCTTCTTTCATCGGATCCTGTTTGCAGTCGACACACGTATACTTCCTGTCTGAGAATATGAAGAGCAACAGGGAATAAATAATAATACTGTAAACTTGTGCCACTGTGTTTCTGATAACTGCATGTGATTAAACCACATTCATTATAGACAGGTAAATTTTAAGGTGGTATATCTATTTTAATGAGAATGAACCCATATTAACCAGCAAGAAGAGCATAAAATACTATTCATGTTGTTATTTTAATATGGAAACGCCAACGGCAAGAGACACTTGACTTACTTGTTTTGAATCTTCTGCTCTGCTCTCACCAACTTTACTGGTGAGAATGGTAAGACTGGTGTCACCATTCTAGACTTAAATACTCTTACTTATGCACAGTCATAAAGGACATTACTTTTTCAGTGTGCATCCTCACCATTAACACGATCACCCCAAACATGATGCAGCCTCTTAGTTGCCTTATGTAGGTACTTGGACACAATTTTCAAAATAATGCTACATAATTACAAATAGTATAGTTAGATAGCCCTTAAAAATTGCAATTCAACGATACCTCAACCAAGTCTGTACGTCAACTCTGAAAAAATTTACGAATTTTTTTCGAATTAATTTGACATCAAAATAGTTTACATAAAACATATAAATATAGGAACATATAAATAAAACTTGTCCACACAAAATGTAGTTAAGCTGATAATTTTTTAAATATATTTGTTATTTTCAATAATACAACACACAAACTATACATTTTTGTGTTCGTGAAGACAAGCCGCCTATGTTGATTACATTTCTGGAATGTTCAGATGGACACAGGTCTAATTGATATTCAAAATTCCTGCTAATTTGCATAATTATAATGAAAATAAATTAAATATCTATTAAACATAATAAAATACCACATAAACTATATATTTTTGTATTCACAAAGACAAGACGCATCTATTGATAACATTGCTGTGATTCTCGGAAGCATGTACAACTAATTAATATTCAAAATGATGGCCAATTTGCATAATTAAAACAATTGTTGATGTTTTAAAAAAATTAACTGCCGTTTTCTGTATCGTCCTGCCTCCTTAAAAGTTACATACATAAAAAGAAAAATGGTTACAGAAGTTAATAAATCAAGTTGCAAACATGTCGAATGATATGTATAGCCTAAGAAAAATTTCCCAAACACACTATTCCCAGATGTCTAAGTACCTACTAACAGTCTAAAATTGCCTGACATAACCTACTAAAAACCTGTCTAACTTACCTAAAGCTAAATTCTGTGCGGGTACGCCTCTGTCCGATATGACTCGCAATCTCTGCTTTCTCTCATCTTCCCTAATACTAGCATCAAGTTGTTTTCTGGCAGAAGCTTCGTCTCTAGCCTTTTCCATCTGAGCTCTTAATTGCTGAACTTTGCGTCCTCTAGTGGCAGATGTTTGTATGAGTCGATCCCTCACAGGTTCAGGTAGTGACTCGAGATACCCAAACGTATCATTAAGTATACCTTTAATTTTACCTTCGATTAAGCCAAGTTTAGCATTTGGAACTCTGCATTTATTGTAGCCTATACAGAAATGTTCGGCAATGAGTTCTCTGTATGTTTACAATGGTTAAACGTGATCTTAGAGTTATTTTTTAAAATAAATGATTATGGAGTGAGTGAAAAACATCTGAATCAAGCAGCCAGTAAAAAAACATTTATTAAACGACTGGTCCAGAAAAAGGAGAAGATAGATTTGTAGTGTTATGTTCTTGAAAACTTGGCACTCTTTTAAATTCATTTTACAGATTGTATTTACTTTCAGAAACATGGGATCTTATCTGTTAGTGGTTAGTTTCTTGTTGCATCTGCTGATTTTGCCCATTCTGTGCAAGCCTGTTGATAGACAAGAACCCCAAACAGGGGAGGGAGACCCTCCTAATAAAGGAGTTGAGGTACATGATTTGATTTTTCTTTAACAACATATTTCTATTATTATCTATTTATCTATGTAACGTTTTATTCGCAGAACATTGTCTTCACAGAAATCTGTATCAATATTGAAAATCCGTACAAGGTACTAATTCCATTGAGGAAAAGATTTAGAATCTCACATGACATTCTGAGAGAATTGAAATGTAAAAGAACTAGCTAAACAACACTGTTCACTCTCTCAAAAATTACAATATTTTGGCTATATCAAAAGGCATGACGGCCTATAGAAAACCATAATGGAGGGGATGATGCCAAGGCAAGGAAGAAGGTAGTCCACAAAGAAGATGGATACAAGATATCAAAGACCACCTGAAAATGATACAAGGCAGGAAGATTGGCTTAAAATTGACAGGAGTTTTGAAAGGCAGTGATGATTTCTACACACTGTCCAGGATATGCTACCTGAGGATGATGATTGAGATGTGTTGGGGAGGGGTCGCAAATGCTTATATAATCTATACAAAAGGGGATGCAGGTCCATGTGATTATACCACATATAATTGCTTCTGAGACGTACCGGGATGTTTTTGGGGATTGCTGTTTGAGCTGCTGTGTTAATGTTCCGAGCAATACTCTCAATAGACTGTGTTCTGCTCTGATGAGAGGGACAGAGTTCAATTGTGGAATCCCTGAGAACAGAAGTCATTTCTTGTGCCTCTAAGACTAACCTTATTTTATTAATGTAAGGTTTAAAAGGTGTAGAGGATTGATTTCACTTTCCCATATGTACTCTGTCTTCTCAATGAAGCAAGAAACTGCTTGTCAAGAGTACCATTCATAGCACGTAACTCTGAATCTTCAAGCAACTATACCCATGTTGTTCCAAAATAATCCTCTTTATAAACAATATGTTTTGAGTGGCATTCAAATCTTTGATTTTATGAAAA
Organism: Meghimatium bilineatum; assembly: GCA_034231615.1. NCBI lineage: Eukaryota > Metazoa > Mollusca > Gastropoda > Stylommatophora > Philomycidae > Meghimatium > Meghimatium bilineatum. Next base: position 45,897,735 of record CM067318.1, on the reverse strand, counting down.
CAAATCATACTGTTTAACCTCAACACCAGGGAGATCCTCTCAGTAACCCTTAGAAGTCCCATGTTGACATTTTCAACGTGTTTACTCTTTCCAAAGTTGTCATATATCACAGTGAACATAATCATTTGTAGTTATGGACAACAATTTCCCATCATGCTTTTATAATAAATATTAAATAGAGTGATTTCCCTTCATTTTTTGCACAGTGACATAGTATTAATTTATTTGACCTTTTCACGTTTGCAAACCAAACTCTGTAGACCTAATGTCAATTACGCCATTTTTCAGGAATTTTCATGAATGATGATTCAAAGAAGATGTTTTTTAAAGCTTTAGTGTTGCAGATACTGTAAATAAACATATGGGGAATTGAAGGAGATGTTGATAATGTATGGGAGATTGAGGGAGAGGCTGATAATGTATGGGAGATTGAGGGAAAGGCTGATAATGTATGGGGAATTGAAGGAGATGTTGATAATGTATGGGAGATTTAGGGAGAGCCTGATAATGTATGGGAGATTTAGGGACATGTTGATAATGTTTCATAGTGATGTAAATAATCATTAACAATGAGGAATTTTCGGAACTGTGTTTTCTACAGCTAGATCTATGGATAACTTGAACATGATAAGTTCTTTATGCATGTGTCTATCCACACTGTCAATGTTCATTGTCCACAACATAACACTGACACACACAAGCAAACAACACCTCCAAACCATATCCGGAATCCACTCATCTCTGTTATCTCCGAATTTGAAAACAAGAATTCAATAAATAAAAAAGTTATGTCAAAAACTCAAACATGTACAGAAAAACCAGAAGTCGTATAAATTGGCTGGGTTCCACAGGAAGTTGCATTATTTTGGTCTGGCTAGCTACAGGTTAATGTATGTAATTACAAAATGGTATCACTAGGAATATGTTATTTATATTCATTATAGCTTTTCTTGCTCTTCCCATACAGACTGGTTTAGCATACGATAATTATCTACGTCAAGTTGTTGATGTTTTGGAGAGTGACCCTGAATTCAGGAAAAAATTGGAGAGTGCAAACACATCTGAAATCATGGTATTGACTTTTATTTTCATAATACAAAGTGTCTATAAAGTTACTGTGCACTTACGTCACACTGAAATCCTTACTATACAGTGATACCTCAGTTTTTGTAGATAACCATCCGAAAACAATCTGTGAAATATGAAACCAACAAATACTGAGGCAATTATTTCTTTTGAATCAATGTACATCCAATTAATTAAATCTAAATAAATCAGTGTTTACTTCTTTACAATTAATCATAATGCTGGGTAAAAATGCACAAATAATGCTGCTCTGCTGTAAAACTAGCAGCATAACGTACTTCACTTTTTCTAGCCCAAATCATTATGAATATTCACACTGATTATTTCAGAGCAAACACAGAAGAAGTACTTAACAGGGATCTTGTGATCAGTCCATGATACTCTTAACATCTAAAGTACTTCAACAGGGATCTTGTGATCAGTCCATGATACTCTTAGCATCTGAAGTACTTCAACAGGGATCTTGTGATCAGTCCATGATACTCTTAGCATCTGAAATCTGAAGTACTTCAACAGGGATCTTGTGATCAGTTCATGATACTCTTAGCATCTGAAATCTGAAGTACTTCAACAGGGATCTTGTGATCAGTCCATGATACTCTTAGCATCTAAAGTACTTCAACAGGGATCTTGTGATCAGTCCATGATACTCTTAGCATCTGAAGTACTTCAACAGGGATCTTGTGATCAGTCCATGATACTCTTAGCATCTGAAATCTGAAGTACTTCAACAGGGATCTTGTGATCAGTTCATGATACTCTTAGCATCTGAAATCTGACGTACTTCAACAGGGATCTTGTGATCAGTCCATGATACTCTTAGCATCTGAAGTACTTCAACAGGGATCTTGTGATCAGTCCATGATACTCTTAGCATCTAAAGTACTTCAACAGGGATCTTGTGATCAGTCCATGATACTCTTAGCATCTGAAATCTGAAGTACTTCAACAGGGATCTTGTGATCAGTCCATGATACTCTTAGCATCTAAAGTACTTCAACAGGGATCTTGTGATCAGTCCATGATACTCTTAGCATCTGAAATCTGAAGTACTTCAACAGGGATCTTGTGATCAGTTCATGATACTTTTAGCATTTGATACTTGTGTGACATATTAAATCTAGACATATTCAATGACTTGTTGCATATTAAACCATAGATTTTCGGAAAATCTTGTCTGAAAAAGTAGACTTGTACACATATTCAAGTCACATTTTGACACCATTGGGGCAATGAGATATGGGGGCTTTTGTTAGATTCATAGTCTGTGATGACCAATGGTGTGCTATTAGTTATGTAGTCTGCAACTGTAGCAATTTGCTCGAGTAACCCACCTTTTAATTTTTCAGTTCACTCTCAAACTCCTGCTGGTTTGCAGGACGTAGTCAGGAGAGTGCAATGCATTGTGTCATGCTTCACAGTTTTGCTGCGGTATCTGCACCTTTTGGCATGACACATCACAGTTGAGCATGGTGTTTGGTCCTTAGTCAATCCTACTCCCAAACCCCTTAGTCACCTCTTACAACATACATTGTAGGTCACAGTGTTGCTGCTCTTTGCTTCCCTTTCAGGTTTCAGTAACACGTGGGACCTCAAGTAAAATAATTCCTGAGGTTTGGTCAACCCTGGAATCATTTGAGGTTGATACTGCCAGCCATTCCTTCCCATTCACCTTCAACTGAAAATTGATCATGGACCATCACATTAGGAAGCTGTGCACTAGCAATTGCTCCACAGAGGTCATGGATATTTTTTAAATTTAGTGACAAATTGTTAAACCTGTCACTTGTCAGAATCTTTAAATTGGAACGACATGATGAATACAATGATCTGAATGATCCAGACGATGAATGCAAGTAATGTACAACATTGATTTACTCAGGAACTGGTTATTAGATTTTAAAAAAACCATGAAAGTAATACACAATATACATGGATATGAACATGTGTATTAATCAACTATCACAGCTTTATGCCAAGAAACAAGTGTGCATATTCCTTGCTTGTACCAGATTTTAAACTGATCATGTACCATTTCTTCGCTGCATGAATCACTCCTGCATACCTTCACCCATCTTCAAGTGGACTAAACAGAAGAAAATCTGAGGGGGGCCAAATCAGAACTAGAGGGTAGATTGCATAGAATTGTCAAACCTAATTCGCTGATTACTTCCCATGTTGCTGAACTTGAGGGCGCACATTGTCATGATGTAGAAGCAGATCTGCTTGATTCTTGGGTGGCCGAACTCTGGAGAAATGTTATTCACTATATATATATATATATATATATATGAGGCTTGATAAGTACAAAGATCTGAATGAACCACTATCAGGTATGTATCTATTATTGTTTTATTTTTATTGTATATTATTGTATTATTGTTTCATTTCTCAGAATGGAGATATCGCGATGCATTTAGACTTGGCTGGCCACGCAGTCCGCACATCCTTGGATGAGCTGAAGAGGCAAGAGATAGTTAGACTACAGGAATTAGCACGTCTGCAGATGCAAGGCACGTCTGGTATTGGCTTGATTATGAATGCTATGTATAGAGGTAACATGATGCTGACTTCCTCGCTGCTGTTGTGTTAAATGTAGTATTAGAGTTACCGGTAGTCACCATAGTGATTCTTGATTAGAAACTAGCTTCACAACACGTGGGGTGCTCCGCCCTCTGTTGCATCAGCCATCGCAGTGTATGTAGACTCAGAGTTCTGGTCAGGTGTTGATTGTGTGATCCAAAAAAATTACTTTTCCTTCCCTCCCCTCTAGATACTCCCATTTCTGACATTCTCTGCATGTGTACTCTCTCAGACATCTTCATCTTGAAATGAATTTATTAATGCCTTGATCAAGTCTGCTTTATCTCTTCTCAGCATTGTGCTGTCTATTGCTGCATTGCCTGCCTTATTGGTCAGCTCTCTTGTTTCCTTTGACCCGAGCATGACCAGGAAAAGTATAGCTATATAATGCTCTCGGCAATTGAGGTATTCAATAAGTCCCACCATTCTTTTCTCAGCATGTACTTTTATATCTTGCGCAACATGCTTTGTGAGTATTACAGAGTGTTGATGTATCAATTATCAACCAGTTAAGTGCTGCTGTAACTCCCTCTATCTTCATGCTTGATGTGACAGAGGAGTATGCTGAAGATTTCTCAACCAACTTCACGCCTTTTCTGTAGGCAGCAAAACCCCTACCGCCTTTATCTGCATTTCTGTTAACTGAGCCATCTGTGTATATAATTATGTCTTGTGGTTTCGAGTGTAGCTGGGCGAGTTGAAAAGAGTTGAGTGTCAACAGAAGTTCAGCATATCGGATAAGGGTGAGGGATGAATATGAAGAAACCTGTAACCCATCGGTGTAGAGGTACCACAAAATATGCTTCAGCACACAGCGATTTCTATCTTCAACGATACGGCAGAGTGAGGAAAAATCTTGTCCTGTCCATTCCTTGATGCTGTCTGTCCATGTCTTTATGAATTTTTGATGACTCCTCTTTTCAAGAAAGAACTGCAATGCCCTAAGACCATCAGAATGAGGTATGCAAGTATATAAAGAACACACATCAAGTAAGAACAGATGATAAGTGCAGTCAGAAGACAAAAATATTTGGTGTTTGTTCTTACACACTTCTATATCTCATTATGATTCCAACTGCTCAGAGATCAGGTTTTATACTTTGTTTCAGAATAGGCCACAACAAGTTGAGATGGCACTTGTATGCCAGTTTCAAGATCATCAAATTTAGCTTGAGTTATTGCAACCTGGCAAATATGATGACAAAACATGTCTTAGAAAACGGACTCCATCTGGCAGACCTGAGATGTAACTCATGGCACACACCTGCCACCGTTCAAAAGAAACTGGTGGCACTGAAATCCTGGAATAAGAGACAGATTTTGTCAGGAAATCTTGAATCCCAGTAAGAGACAGATTTTGTCAGGAAATCTTGACTCCCAGTGAAAGAAAGATTTTGTCGGGAAATCTTGAATCCCAATGAAAGACAGATTTTGTCAGGAAATCTTGAATCCCAGTGAAAGACAGATTTTGTCAGGAAATCTTGACTCCCAGTGAAAGACAGATTTTGTCAGGAAATCTTGACTCCCAGTGAAAGACAGATTTTGTCAGGAAATCTTGAATCCCAATGAAAGACAGATTTTGTCAGGAAATCTTGACTCCCAATGAAAGACAGATTTTGTCAGGAGATCTTGAATCCCAGTGAAAGACAGATTTTGTCAGGAAATCTTGAATCCCAGTAAGAGACAGATTTTGTCAGGAAATCTTGAATCCCAATGAAAGACAGATTTTGTCAGGAAATCTTGACTCCCAATGAAAGACAGATTTTGTCAGGAAATCTTGAATCCCAGTAAAAGACAGATTTTGTCAGGAAATCTTGAATCCCAGTAAGAGACAGATTTTGTCAGGAAATCTTGAATCCCAGTGAAAGACAGATTTTGTCAGGAAATCTTGAATCCCAGTAAGAGACAGATTTTGTCAGGAAATCTTGAATCCCAGTGAAAGACAGATTTTGTCAGGAAATCTTGAATCCCAGTAAGAGACAGATTTTGTCAGGAAATCTTGAATCCCAATGAAAGACAGATTTTGTCAGGAAATCTTGAATCCCAGTAAGAGACAGATTTTGTCAGGAAATCTTGAATCCCAGTAAGAGACAGATTTTGTCAGGAAATCTTGAATCCCAGTAAGAGACAGATTTTGTCAGGAAATCTTGAATCCCAGTCTAAAATTAGTGATGATACCAGAGAAAATAAATTATGCACTAATGCAGTGGTTCTCAACATGTTCTCGCCTTGGCACCAATTTGAAATACATTTTGTTAATCCTTTCCCTCGCACATAAAAAAAGCTTCTCAGCTTTCACAGTGGCTTGCGATTATATATTGTTTAAAAATTCTTTCAGTAACCCTCCCTCCCATCCCAGGTACAATGGTCCTTCTTCTCTCCCCTCCCCCTTTCAAATATTTTTTTTGCCTCCTCCCAGTTAATTGCTGCGACTTCCAGGAGGATGATATGGCCCACAAGTCAGTGTGAGGCACACCCTTTACCTTTATTTAATTGTCAGTTTTAATTTAATTTAACTCTTCATTTATTTTGTACTTGATAGCTGGTGGTCGTGGTGAAGGTATGAGAAACTTTGAAATACCAACTCATTTAGACTTGAAGAACCCTCACAGTTTTGAGATGGCAGATTTAAAGAATCTCATTCTAAAAGTAAGTTGTGGAGATTGTAAGTTTGTCATGTTTCTTAGCCACGCGATGGAATGATGTTGGGTGACTGTTGCAATTATTCAAACATACTTGTATACTGAATGAGTAAGATTCGGAAGTCAAAACACAGGCGATGTGTGGAGTTGGAACAGATGCTGTGTACATGCGATTTGTGGAGTTGCCAGAAGATCAATGCAGTAAAATTGAAATTCAACAGACGAAGCTGCAAGGGTAATAAAATTTTGCTAATCACTGGAAACATACATAATAGCTTCATTACCATGTTCCACACTTCACTTGTTTGAGTAGTTAGAAAGGGCTAAGAAATGGGCTTCATTACAAAATCCCTTTCATTGTTGTCCCCAAACACACGTGTGCAGGGAAATACGCTAGCCAACAAATAGGCTGGTTCTGCCAGCATAGCTTGTAGTCCAGGACAGAGCAGATATACTTAATGCTGTTCATAAGTCTCTTAAATTAAAGGAATTTGATGTCAATAATGTACTGTTTCTTTATGAATATATGTAAAACAAAAACTAAAAATACGTTTAGGATTGACTTCACTTTATTAGAGCCAGATAATTGGAACAACCTATAAAAATAGCTCACAAACACATGAATATAACACACAAGGCATTGGGTCATAGAGCAGGAACCAATGGGTCGCTGGATCAGCAACCCACCAACCATCTTCATTGTGCTCTAGTTTTCCCATAAGTGATGTTCCTCCTTTTCAAGTGAAGATGAGCATGGCATGAAAAACAATAAAAATGAGGTGAACAAGTAAAAAAAAAATTTGTGATTGTCTAATTTGGTTTTATTTTGTGAGCTTGTAGATGCCCTATGAGTCAGATTCATGCCAGGAAAGTTTTATTGCAGTGCATACAGAAGTGCAGAGGGTCCAGAGTAGGAGAGTTTTCAGATGTGTCCTTCCGCTTCTGTCGCTTGTAAATTGTCCACAGTGCTCTCTCTTTTTTCAAATTTAGTGATCTGGGTATGCTAAGTCTTCCCAGAGTTAGGATTGATGCTCCAGTGCTGGAAAGAGTTCTTTAGGTGATCCTTGAAGTGCTTTTTCTGCCCTCCGCTTGAACGTTTACCATCGTACAGCTCCCCATAGAATAATTTCTTTGGGAGGCGCGTCTAGCATTTGGACGATCTGGCCAGTCCAGTGGAGTTGGAACCTAGTCATCAGGGTATGGATGCTTTGCATACGGGACTTTTGAAGGATTTCCGTGTCTGGTACTCGATCCTGCCAACGTACTCCCCATAAAGTTTCACATGAGAAACCACACATAGCACATAACTCCATAGTTTCAAGAGTTCATCCCCAGGGGTCTCAGAAAAAATCCACTACTAAATAAGACAGCAAATCCCTGTACCAAACTCGCAGATAGCTAGCCACCACGTCAAGGAGATATTGTGTATACAAATATATATTTTTTGTATACATATTTATGTTATAGTTTATTCATATGTATACACATATATTATTCTGTGTACATATTTATATGTTATAGTTTGTACATGTGTACAAACAAAAAAACTCATCAAAAGAAAATACTAACATATATTGAGAGAACAGGTTGCAACTTTCCACAGGACCCCCATCCTAAAACTGAAAAGATCACAGCAAACTATTATTTTTAGACCCTGCACAGAACACTGTAAACTACAAGCACATCTCTACAAAATAAACATTGTTCAAACTGATAAATGTTCATCTCAAAAGTATCCCCAGACTTCAGAACACATTCTGCAGATCTGCCCACTCTTTGGTGAATTGAGGAATAAAACCCCAAGAGACAGATCTAGGTGAGCTGTGGGGCAACCGTGAGGACCTCCTGCTAACAACTGAATTCCTGAAGTCACCCCTTCTGATGGTATAGACTTCTGAGCATAGGAAACTGATCGCAGAAGACGAAGAAGTGTATATGTTTATTTCATTACAATAAGAGTATTTCTTATTACAATAAGAGTATTTCTTATTACAATAAGAGTATTTCTTATTACAATAAGAGTATTTCTTATTACAATAAGAGTATTTCTTATTACAATAAGAGTATTTCTTATTACAATAAGAGTATTTCTTATTACAATAAGAGTATTTCTTATTACAATAAGAGTATTTCTTATTACAATAAGAGTATTTCTTATTACAATAAGAGTATTTCTTATTACAATAAGAGTATTTCTTATTACAATAAGAGTATTTCTTATTACAATAAGAGTATTTCTTATTACAATAAGAGTATTTCTTATTACAATAAGAGTATTTCTTATTACAATAAGAGTATTTCTTATTACAATAAGAGTATTTCTTATTACAATAAGAGTATTTCTTATTACAATAAGAGTATTTCTTATTACAATAAGAGTATTTCTTATTACAATAAGAGTATTTCTTATTACAATAAGAGTATTTCTTATTACAATAAGAGTATTTCTTATTACAATAAGAGTATTTCTTATTACAATAAGAGTATTTCTTATTACAATAAGAGTATTTCTTATTACAATAAGAGTATTTCTTATTACAATAAGAGTATTTCTTATTACAATAAGAGTATTTCTTATTACAATAAGAGTATTTCTTATTACAATAAGAGTATTTCTTCCTGTGTACATGTATATTCTAAGATGGAAACTAATTCATGTGGTTATGTCCCCAGACGACCGCTGACCTTGCAGAACTTGACAAGAAAAAGGATGTGCAGTTCAAAGAATATGAAATGGAAAAGGAATATGAAAAGAAGAAACATTTGAGTGAGCTGTCAGAGGAAGACAGGAAGAAGGAGGAGGCAAGGCTGGATGAGTTGAAGAGGAAACATGCAGACCATCCAAAACTGAACCACCCAGTAAGTTGAACACTTTCACTGCCACACATTTGTCAGCCACTGAACCGCCCAGTAAGTTGAACACTTTCACTGCCACACATTTGTCAGCCACTGAACCACCCAGTAAGTGGAACACTTTCACAGCCACTGAACCACCCAGTAAGTTGAACACATTCACTGCCACACATTTGTCAGCCACTGAACCACCCAGTAAGTTGAACACATTCACTGCCACACATTTGTCAGCCACTGAACCACCCAGTAAGTTGAACACATTCACTGCCACACATTTGTCAGCCACTGAATCACCCAGTAAGTTGAACACTTTCACTGCCACACATTTGTCAGCCACTGAACCACCCAGTAAGTTGAACACATTCACTGCCACACATTTGTCAGCCACTGAACCACCCAGTAAGTTGAACACTTTCACTGCCACACATTTGTCAGCCACTGAACCACCCAGTAAGTTGAACACATTCACTGCCACACATTTGTCAGCCACTGAACCACCCAGTAAGTTGAACACATTCACTGCCACACATTTGTCAGCCACTGAACCACCCAGTAAGTTGAACACATTCACTGCCACACATTTGTCAGCCACTGAATCACCCAGTAAGTTGAACACTTTCACTGCCACACATTTGTCAGCCACTGAACCACCCAGTAAGTTGAACACATTCACTGCCACACATTTGTCAGCCACTGAACCACCCAGTAAGTTGAACACTTTCACTGCCACACATTTGTCAGCCACTGAACCACCCAGTAAGTTGAACACATTCACTGCCACACATTTGTCAGCCACTGAACCACCCAGTAAGTTGAACACATTCACTGCCACACATTTGTCAGCCACTGAACCACCCAGTAAGTTGAACACATTCACTGCCACACATTTGTCAGCCACTGAATCACCCAGTAAGTTGAACACTTTCACTGCCACACATTTGTCAGCCACTGAACCACCCAGTAAGTTGAACACATTCACTGCCACACATTTGTCAGCCACTGAATCACCCAGTAAGTTGAACACTTTCACTGCCACACATTTGTCAGCCACTGAACCACCCAGTAAGTTGAACACATTCACTGCCACACATTTGTCAGCCACTGAACCACCCAGTAAGTTGAACACTTTCACTGCCACACATTTGTCAGCCACTGAACCACCCAGTAAGTTGAACACATTCACTGCCACACATTTGTCAGCCACTGAACCACCCAGTAAGTTGAACACATTCACTGCCACACATTTGTCAGCCACTGAACCACCCAGTAAGTTGAACACATTCACTGCCACACATTTGTCAGCCACTGAATCACCCAGTAAGTTGAACACTTTCACTGCCACACATTTGTCAGCCACTGAACCATCCACTAAGTTGAACACTTTCACTGCCACACATGTGTCAGCCAAATCTTTCCCACTGACATGCCGTGTGTCAGCCAAGTATTTCCCACTGACATGCCGTGTGTTTAGTATAATGAGTGTTAAGATAATTTTAAACAATAAAGTTAGGATTTTGAAATTTTACCAAAATATTCAGACATGAATAAGCTTTTTCTCGGATATCTCTTTAAAATATCATTTAATTTTCATTTATTTAAAGTTTGATTTCATTTTTTTCAATGTTTTATGTCATTTATTCAGTGATTTATTTCATTTATTCAAAGTTTGATTTAATTTTTTCAATGTTTTATGTCATTTATTCAGTGATTGATTTAATTTATTCAGTGCTTGATTTAATTTATACAATGTTTCATTTCATTTATTCAGTGCTTGATTTCATTTATGCAGTGTTTGATTTAATTTCAGTGTTTGTTTTCATTTATTAATGATAGTGCTAAGTTGTTGTTTTTTAAGTTGGAGGCAATGACTCACTTCTGGACCAGCATTGCTATCTGGCCCCACTCTACAATCTATTAACAATCCAGTTGTCATAGATATGAACCAGATACAGTGGTTGAAATAGATGAAAGTGTGTTTACAAAGCAAAAGTACGGCATTGATAGCGTGTTTCCTTTGCAGTGGGTGTTCAATGGGATCTGTCATGAGACAGGAGAATGTCTTATGATTCTTGTACCAGATTAGATCAGCTAGAACTTTGCTTCCTATTATACAAGAATGAATTCATCCACGAAGTGCCATGATCGGTTTATGTTGACAGAAATTTGAATATGACATCACTCCACGTGTTTGATCACTCCAGTTATGTTTGTATGCGGATTGAATTAAAACATATCTTCACTTTATAAAAGATCTAGAAAAAAGTACCCATGCATCCATCATCTCATGTCCTTATCATCTCATGTCCTTATGTCCTTATCATCTCGTGTCCTTATCATCTCATGTCCTTATCATCTCATGTCCTTATTGACATTAGAAGAATGAAAGAGTAGCTAAACTTTCTGCATGTAGCTATAGAAATCAATCTGAATAGTATTGTCTTGCCCTTTCCTTATCAGGGTAGCAAGGACCAGTTTGAAGAAGTGTGGAACAAGGCCGATCAACTCGAGGATCAAGAATTCAACCCCCGGACATTCTTCTTTAAGCACGGTGGGTTATCTTTTACTGGTTGTTATTCTTCTTCTCATGTGCAGTTAACATTTGTATATAGCAAGTCCAGTTTTCTTCATAAAAGCTGTTGTATTTGGTTGCTCCTCAGTGCTCCCATACAGATTTCTTAATACAAGCTGTTGTATTTGATTGCTCCTCAGTACTCCCATACAGATTTCTTCATAAAAGCTGTTGTATTTGATTGCTCCTCAGTGCTCCCATACAGATTTCTTCATAAAAGCTGTTGTATTTGATTGCTCCTCAGTGCTCCAATACAGATTTCTTAATAAAAGCTGTTGTATTTGATTGCTCCTCAATGCTCCCATACAGATTTCTTAATAAAAGCTGTTGCATTTGATTGCTCTTCAACCAAATTTAGTTGTGTCACCATTGTTTGTAGTTGAGTCACCATTGTTTGTAGTTGAGTCACCCATTATGTTTGTAGTTGAATCACCCATCATGGTTATAGTTGCTCCCATACAGATTTCTCTGGATATCCGTTTCTGTGGGCCAGTGTTCCCCTCTTCTGCTTCCTGGCTTCACAAGGTGGATTAGAGAAACCTCCAGTAGCTCGGGGTGGATTGTGTCAAAAGTTCAGAAACTGGCACTGCTACTGCCTGGAGGAACTTCACAGAGCAAGCACCAAGACGATTGTTGAAATTTTGTTGTGAAGATTTGCTATCTAGTCGTGATACCATGGTTGCTGGTGTGCCTCTCTGCCTGGTATCTACGACTTCAGCATTACTGGTTATTTAAATTAGATCTCTCTTGTGTTGCCAGGTCTGAAATGGGAGTAAAGAATAGTTCACTGTGACCTGGTATACATGTCATTAGAAGAGACTACGGAGATTTCAGGGTTAGTAATAGCTGTCCCATCCAATTGAAACTTAAAGTGACACAGAAGCTATGCTAAAGATGGACGTGTCAGTTTGAAAGGTACAGATATCACAGACAATGCGTAAACCATAGTACAACCCAATTCCTATCTCTGAACTACACCCTGCTAATCTGCAGGAGTCTGAGATTGAACACAGATGAAGGTATGTTCATTACTGTCTTTGCACACTGGAATGTCTATAGGTGTTCAGATTTCAACTTCAGAAAATCTCACAGAGTAGAGCCACTGATAGTTATTTTTCTGTGTTGGAGTGTTATTTTTTAAATTTGTGTTAGGTGCTCTTTCCAGGTAATGTTGGTTCTCATCATTTCCTAGACGCTCATGGAACTTCGATATGTTGGTATAAATTAAAGCTCCGAGGGCATAAACACAGGGCATAAAATAATACAAGAAACTCATCATGTTTGTAGATGAATCAGCCATTAGATATTTTTAGTTGAGTCACCATTGTTTGTAGTTGAGTCACCATTGTTTGTAGTTGAGTCACCATTGTTTGTAGTTGAGTCACCATTGTTTGTAGTTGAGTCACCATTGTTTGTAGTTGAGTCACCATTGTTTGTAGTTGAGTCACCATTGTTTGTAGTTGAGTCACCCATCAGATATTTGTATTTGAGTCACCATTGTTTGTAGTTGAGTCACCTATTATGTTTGTAAATTGAGTCACCCATCATGGTTATAGTTGTCACCCATTATGTTTGTAGTTGAGCCACCTATCATATTTGTAGTAAAGTCATCCATTATGTGTGTAATTGAATCACCCATCATGGTTAATAGTTGTCACCCATTGTTCATAGTTGAATCACTCATCATGTTTGTAGTTGTCACCCATCATGTTCATAGTTGAACCATCCATAATGTTTGTTTTAGATTCACCCATCATTTGTAGTTGTCATACAACATATTTGTGATAAATTAACCCATCGTTGGTAGTGAAATCACCAATCATGTTTGTAGCAAAGTCTAACTAGCAAAGGTAGTGGTTGAAAAATTATCTCAATTTCAGATTTGAATGGTGACTATGAGTGGAATATTGAGGAGGTGGAAGCCTTGTTGCAGCTGGAGGTGAGTAGCCCTACAAGGTATTGCACAAACTGTGTTTTACATTTATCCCATTATAAAATGTAGACATACCTACTTAGCCTCGTCAGTTCTGCTAAGAAGTGTAAAAATTCTTGAGACTAACGGGAATTGAACCTAAGAAGTGTATGGATTTAGAAGAGAGAGCACCAAACAATTTTAGATATCATTTTGTAACCAGACTTGATTCCTCCCAAATCCTCAGTCAATCATCAGGTGCCACCTCGCATTGAAGGTTGGATGCAAATTAACCTCCATTTTCTATCTCTTGCCTTGGTAATGCACTCTGCTAGACTGCACCCTGTCCATCTCATGATGTTTCCCTCTCATTCATATCTCTTGATCTGTATATCCTCTTGTACTCTGCCCCACAACTCTACCATCAACTTTGATCAGCAGGGCTCATTATTCGACACAGCTTAGTCAAATCCATTGTTACTGTATGAGTACAAATCCTGGATAACGACATAACAAGACATGTCCATACTTTCAACTTCCTTATATTGTGTCTGCAGAAAAGTCTATCAGTGTTATCAGAACCACAAGAAAAGACATAATGTGTCTACAGAGAAGTCTATGAGAACCAAAAAAAAATTGTTCTAAAAAAAGGGCTCAAATGGCATAAAGGATTGACTTTATTATACTAAGGTTACCCCCATATGCATTTCATCTATCTCACCGAAACAGCACAGTTCCAGCCGAGAGTATCACAGAGAGCATGTAACTCTGTAACTTCAAGAGAAATCCCCAGGGATCTCTGAGACAATCCACTTTATAAACAACATGTCACATTTGGGATTTGAACCAGTGACCTCTTGAGCACAAAGGAAATGGTTTAACCACTATGCCAGGGAGATTAAGTGGATACTAGCAAGGGATACTATTTGCATGATCACATCCACACGCGAAATGTCCAGCGGGTCTCACTAATGAGGCCCATTAGACAAACCACCCATGCAATAGACATGATTACACCCACACATGAAATGTCTGTGGGTCTCGCTAATGATCCACTAGACAAACCACCCATGCAATAGACATGATTACACCCACACATGAAATGTCTGTGGGTCTCGCTAATGATCCACTAGACAAACCACCCATGCAATAGACATGATTACACCCACACATGAAATGCCTGTGGGTCTCGCTAATGATCCACTAGACAAACCACCCATACAACAGAAAACTTTAGTAGAAGACATGCCGTTATATATCATCTATACAATTCAGGTTTTTTTTGCTAATTTTTTTTATATATGCATGCACCCTCTGTGGTTGGGAGATCTGCAGCACTGGGGAGGGGAAGACTCATCATAAAGACACAGTGACTTTGAACATGACATGCCTTTTGCCATGAACATTTGGAACCCTAGAGAAGCTGATCAAAACAAGGAGACAATTGGTGGCAGGGAATGAGCACAGTGAACATTATCTTGGCTGCAGTGGTTCGGAACAATGCATAGTTGGAAAGTTAGAAACCTACCTTCCTGGTGGTGTGATCATTATTTTTTGGCCCTGACCCAGGGTGGGTCGAAAATCAAGACTTACCATCACTATTTTTGTGTGTAAAGGTCATGAACCCATGGACTTCTGGATCAGCAGCCAACCAACATGATTACACTCTTTCAATTACATGGTTCTATCAACATGACATGAACACTATTATTTTTACACAATGAGACTGTAACCATTATACTGTAAAATGACATAATACTACAGTACCACATCTTGCATTCTCAACAGTATTTTTTCATTCACAATTGTGATCATCTATGCTTGTTTAACATTCTTACTATCTTTGCTGTCTCCATATCTTTCTACAAGTAAGTACATTTACATTTCCCTGCTGGTCAGTAAACTCAGGTTTCGAACCCACTCGTTATTCATGGTATGAAATAAAATCTACTCCTGTGGTTCACCCAACCACCAGGAAGTGAGGTACCAGGGCTCATGTTCTGGGAAGGTTGAGGAATGGTAGCACCTCATCGCTACTGAGCAAGTGTGATAGGTGATGCTAGTTAGGCGGTTTCTGATCAGGAATTAATTATGCAGCTGAACACTTATGGAAAACCGTTTGCTATTGTGTTGGTACATAACTCATATCATCTTTGCTGTTATTACCTTCTTACAATCTCAGTGCTGCAGTACATAACATTCTCATAGACCAGCTACGCACTATGTGTTGCCAAGGCCCGAAAGAAAGCAAAGAATATCGACAATGTTACATGTCATGTAAGAGGGTTTATGGGGTTAGAGTTGATTGTCCCATCTCATAGAAGGTTGAAATGACTCAGAAGTCATGTTGAAGTTGGATGTGTCAGGCTGAAAGGCGCAGGTAAGTTGTATACCATAACACAATGCATTCCGTTCTCCAGAACACGTGAATCTACTGTAGTCTGAGAAGAAAAATAGATCATACATAGATAAATCACTAAAGTGTCAGGAATAGTCTTACCCATAATAGCGACTACGGTAACACAGAGCAATGCGCGGAAGATAGGTAGACAAATTTTAATTCATACTTTTATATATATATATATATATATATATATATATATATATATATATATATATATATATATATATATATATATATATAAAACTATTTTTTTTTAACGTATACCAAAATTGTATTTTATGGAATTAATGTTTCAACCTTGGCATGAAGAAACTTTCAGACTTAAACTAACACCCATCTCCAGTCATTCCCAACGGCCCATTGATAATGCTGGTTCGCCAACTGTAGTCAGTTCTGGCGATGCTGACCTGTAAGAACAGGACCTCTGTATGGTCTTTTAGCCCAAAGACCAGTGTCAGCAGCCAGCTCCTGACCATTTGATCTGAAATCCGATGAGCTGTTCACATTGACTGGACTGTGCGGACACAGATGAAAATCACTTCCTGAGGTGATGCAGCCTTATGAAGCGGTCTGTGGCAGGAGTTGTGACTCGGTCTGCCACTGAGCCACTTTGTTAAAATCATGTCCAAAGGTGACTAATGATGTTTCTAACCACATTAAATTGTCTGACCACTACACTTTATGATTGTCCAGTCTGTAAGCATCCAGTTGTGGTGTATCGTTGTTCTGTAGTGAGATGAGCCATACTTGTGCATTGAATTTTCAACTGGATGTATTCAAGAACCGTCAATCTTTTATAGGCATTCAATAATACGGTCAGAAAATTTTGTATTCAATAAATTCCACAAGATTCTCATGAACCTGTCATGAGTTATTGCCAAAAATATTGTTTTGAACTTGACGTCTTTCATGACCTCAGAAATCAGGAGATGAGTACAATTCAGGTAACCACAAGAAGTTAATGATCAGGTGGACACAGTCTATAGGTTGAATGATGTTCAATTAGTGACTATCTTTTATAAATGTAATTCCAAAAAAGTTTTGTTTCTTTATTTTGAACAGTGTGTGTATGTATATATATATATATATATATATATATATATATATATATATATATATATATATATATATATATATATATATATATGCATGCTTGACATCCATTCAAGAGTATTGGGTATATAATGAGTACTAATGTCTGTGATCTTCCTGTAATGTAATCCCCATGGATGATGGAGAGATGCAGGCCTGCAAACATTGCACATTGATCCTTTTATGGCAGACTACTAGATGGCAGTGAATGCTATCACTGCGGATGGATTAACAGATCTGACGGGAGAATGTTGAATTAGCTGGCCCAGATGCATATACTGCACTTCTGGCAGGATGTGATGATCCTGGGATAATGCCACACTGGAATGCCTCCCTTTGGAGACTAATCATGCATCCATAAATCCCCCTTAACAAAACCATGCCATTGAGACAAGAAACCATGCCATTGAGACAGAAAACCCCATGTGTTTGAGTGTCAACTCAGTTTCTCAACTGAGGAGGACCTATGCTTGTGTCAGAAAGGCTATGGGTTGTTAAGAGCAACCTGCTGAAGCTAATGGGATTGCTTCATCATCATGTGTAACATAAATATGTTTCCTGAGTTCTTATCACATCAATTCATTTCTTTCAACAGTTGGACAAAGTCTATGATTCTCGCAACAGCCCAGAGGAGGATGATCCGCTTGAGAGGGAACAAGAGATGATTCGAATGAGGAAGCACATCTTTACGGAGATGGATTCCAATGAAGATTCCAGGATTACCCTCGATGAGTTTATAAATTACACAGGCAAACAGGGAGACAAGCAAGATTTTGTGAACGATGGAAAGGATGAAGAATGGAAAGTAAGTTGTGTCTTCATCGTTTGTGAGTGCACATAATGGCACAGTCAGAAGTATGTCATTATGTGACATAAAGTACATGAATGTCACATAGTACATAACATAGTATACAGATATACATCACGTAGTACATCAGTATGTCATATAATACATCAGCATGTCACATAATACATCACTTAGTACATCAATGTCACATAATACATCATGTCACATAATGCATCAGTACATCACTTAGTACATGAATATGTAACATAATACATCAGTACATACCATAATACATCAGTACATCACTTAGTACAATAATACATCATATAATACATCAACACATCACTTATTACATCAATATTACATATGTACATCACATAATATATCAATACATCACATAATACATCGATATGTCACTTAGTACATGAAACAGTACATCAAAGCATTACATAATACATCAATACACCACATTATATCACATTGTATATCAATACATCACATATTGCATCACTATATCCTGCATAAGACAGATATGTCGGGTCAAATAAAACGACATCACAGCGCATTTACATTCTCTAGACTACATCCTGTTGGAAATCTAGTAGGACCATTGCCCTTCTACGAGATAGATCCAGTGGGAGTTTGAGAATAAACGTTGAAGAAGACATCAATATATCACAAAAGTATCAATACATGACAAATACATGATACATCATCACATAATACATACGTGACAAGTCAATACATCACATAACATCTTTTTGTTTACATTAGTAATATTTTACTCCCTCTTGTTTACACTAGAGATTTGAAAAAAGACCCTTCTATCAAAACATAGATTCAGTGTGTTACTTGTGAACTGTAAAGCTAAATCACTCATGTTTTCAAATGTCACCTTTAGATATTACACAAGCACATTGTGACACTCAAACGTACAGCTTATAATTCATCTTTCAGACTGTTGATGAGAAACCAGTATTCACAGATGAAGAGTACCAACAGTTCATTCAGTCACACCATGCACAGGTGAGTGTTCATTCAGTCACACCATGCACAGGTGAGTGTTCATTCAGTCACACCATGCACAGGTGAGTGTTCATTCAGTCACACCATGCACAGGTGAGTGTTTATTGAGTCACACCATGCACAGGTGAGTGTTCATTCAGTCACACCATGCACAGGTGAGTGTTCATTCAGTCACACCATGCACAGGTGAGTGTTCATTGAGTCACACCATGCACAGGTGAGTGTTCATTCAGTCACACCATGCACAGGTGAGTGTTCATTCAGTCACACCATGCACAGGTGAGTGTTCATTGAGTCACACCATGCACAGGTGAGTTTTCATTCAGTCACACCATGCACAGGTGAGTGTTCATTGAGTCACACCAAGTACAGGTGAGTGTTCATTGAGTCACACCATGCACAGGTGAGTTTTCATTCAGTCACACCATGCACAGGTGAATGTGCATTGAGTCACACCATGCACAGGTGAGTGTTCATTGAGTCATACCATGCACAGGTGAGTGTTCATTGAGTCATACCATGCACAGGTGAGTGTTCATTGAGTCCCACCAAGCACATGTGAGTTCTGGTTTCATCGTCTTATGTGATCAGTTTCCTATGACCAGCAGTCTATACAGATATGTGAACTTTCTTTTTCCATGCATTCAATCATCAGTAGAAGGTCCTCTTGGTCACCCCACAGCTTCACTTCCAGTTCTGTCTCTTTGGAGGTCAGATTGTAGTTTTCAAGCTGTCAAAGAGTCTGCAGAATCAGTTCTAGAGTCTGGTGACCCTTTTGACATTGGTTAATTTGGGCTTGGTTTGTGGAGATGTGCTTGTAGTCTAAGGGCTTCAGGTTTGAGTTCACTATTTTTGGTGAGGTTTGTTGGTCTTGTATGAGGTATAGTTATAAATGTCTAGAACAAGCTGATTCATTGGCTGGTAAAGCTATTTGTGGATGGTAAAGTGTTGCTGAAATAATCCCTTGAGCTGAGAGCATGTATCTCTTAACAGCCATGTAGCCAATAGCATAGGTCTTCAGTTTAGTAACAGAGATGGCACTCAAAGTTTGCTGCCTCAAAGGTATAATTGTGTTTGGGAGGGTTTATGGGTGCATGTTTATTCCCTGCAGGGAGGGTTTATGGGTGCATGTTTATTCCCTGAAGGGAGGGTTTATGGGTGCATGTTTAATCCCTGAAGGGAGGCATTCCAGTGTGACAGGATCACTGTGTCCTGCCAAATGTGCAACATATACAAGTGAGACAACAAGTTAATATTTTGTCCATCAGATTTGTTGATACATGTAGTGATGGCACACCTAATATTCCCTGGAAGTCTGCCAGAAAAGGACAAAGGTGCAATGTTCACTGACCTGGATCTCTTCGTCATCTATGGGAACTATTTGACAGAAGACAAAACAAAAGTAAGAAATTGAGACAAAACATGCAGCGACAGATTGTCAGTCTATCCCCCAACTTTATAAAGTCGCCTCCTACAACATGTCTGGAAAAAAGACAGTGGCCATATTTTTTGCACCTGGAACTAGAAGTCCAGGTCTTGGTTTCCAGACTGATGGATGAGTAGAGACAAGGCTGTTAATTAGGACAGTCATGGATACACTACAAAATGATGAAGAGGATGTTGTCATGGATACACTACAAAATGATGAAGAGGATGTTGTCATGGATACACTACAAAATGATGATGAGGATGCTGACAGAGACAATGTACATGTACAGAGAATGATAGAAATGGCAGTGACCAGGGAAGAGGAAGTGTGTTCTCTTTGAAAAGATCAGACGAGCCCACAACCAATAACTGACTGATACACTGAGCATATATATTCTTAAATAGTGGATGGAATGGCAAGCAGTATTATTCATGTTATGCTGGTTGCTTATTAAGAATCTAATCTTCAGCATTCAATCTCAAACTCCCACTGGATCTCTCTTATATCAGGACAATAGTCCTACTAGATTTCCAACAGGACCCACTCCAGAGAATGGAAATGCATTATTGCCGTTTTATTTGTATCACTGGCCCGACACATCCGTCTTGTGGTGAATCAAATCAAGTTTCCATATTTTCTCTTAATTTTGTATGTAATTTTATTTTCTTTGTTTAATCAATTAGCCATCGGATCTCAAGTTCCAGTCAGAGCATGTTCAACAACAACAGGGACATCAACCACAGTTAAACCAACAGCAAGAACATCAACCACAGTTAAACCAACAGCAAGAACATCAACAACAGTTAAACCAACAGCAAGAACAGCATCCACAGTTAAACCAACAGCAAGAACAACATCAACCACAGTTAAACCAACATCAGGAAGCGCACGAACCTGTGAACCAACAACATATATCACAGGACAGGCAGAACTTACCTATCAAAGATGTTGTACAAGAGAAACTCATCCAGCCAAAACAACAAATAGAGGTAATATTTCAGATTTACAACAAATAGAGGTAGTGTTTCAGATTTACAACAAATAGAGGTAATGTTTCAGATTTCAACAAATAGAGGTAATGTTTCAGATTTACAACAAATAGAGGTAATGTTTCAGATTTACAACAAATAGAGATAATGTTTCAGATTTTTTCTGATCTATTCTTCTCCGTTCATTCTCAAACTTCTGCAAATTAGCAGGATGTCATCTGGAGAAGGGAATTCATTGTATCATTGTTTACATCTTTTCTGTGATATCTGCACCTTTCAACCTGACATATCTGAATTCATCATGGCTGTTTTGTTACATTGTCCCTATATGGGATGGGACAGCTAACACCATGCCATAACCTCCTTAGTTAGCTCTTGTGACATGCATGGAAGGTAAGCATTTATGTTATTGTTTGGTCCACTTTTGGGCCAGCAACATATGGGTGTAATCTATTCAAATTCATTATTTTTTTAATTATTGTCATTCAGCTGAAATGTTGTGAGTATACAATGGCTGTAGTAATAAGTGACTCATGGCTGATAGGTTCTAGTTAGCATCTGGGCTGGTGAGCCAGAGATATGTAATGAAACACTGTTCACTTTCTAAAACTATTTTACAAGGAACAGTTGAGGGTAGAAGGAGAAAAAGTGAGAACAGAAAATATTGAGTTGTCAACATCAAGGAATGATTCAGGCATGATGTGAATATGTGAGGACAAGTGTTTGGAGGACTGTTTTTACTGATGTCTCCAGTGTATCATCCATATGACCATGTGTTTGGAGAACTGTTTTTGCTGATGTCTCCAGTGTATCATCCATATGACCCTGTGTTTGGAGGACTGTTTTTGCTGATGTCTCCAGTGTATTTTCCATATGACCCTGATGTGTTTGGGCCTTATTGTATCGAAGATGAAGTCAAAATTATCTGCTGAATTTTGCAGTGAAACATTAACTCATAGTGGACAATATGACAACCTATTTGTTGTTTTGTCCTATTTGCTGGTTTTCTCCCTGGTCCACTAGGAGTTAAACCACAGTTCACCACATTATGTTCTCCAAACTGCGTATAGGAGTGAGAATTAATGGGGGAAAAAAGAATGATAATGGCACAACCCAGAGGGAGTTTGTCATGTTTCTTGTGCCAGATGAATTTTTCTTTCAGCTCCAGATGGTTGTGGCATCAGCATTTTTTCAGAGGAATACCACAAGTTGGATAGTCTTCTGCACTAGTGCTGACATTGCCGTAACTTTCTGACAATCTCTAGGAATGGTAGAGATAAAATAATTGATTCCTTGCCACCAGTTCAGGCACGAATCTTTAATCTTAAAATTATTTTGCAAGGAACAATCAGGAATGGAAGGAGAAGAGGCGATAAAGAAAATCCTGGAATATTAACATCAAGGAATAGTCTGGGCATGATATCTCTACACTCCTCCAAATAGTTGAGGAGATAAATTTTTGGAGGGATTTTTGTGTGCTGATGTTCCAGTCTGGCAGCACTACAACTCTGACGGGTTAATGGTCTTATTATTATTATTATTATTTAGCATTCATCACAGTAGAGATATGGGGTATGTTAGCTAACCCCACTCCTAACCTTCTTAGCTGTCTCCTATTACAGGCAGTAGTGTTACTATTCTTTGTTTCACTTCAGGCCTAGATAAGACACCAACAAAACTATAATAAGAGAATATTCATACAGTGGAATCCCATTATAACTTTGTCCGGTCCTATAAAATATTTAGGTATTAACAGAAATTCACTATATAAAGTACAAACAATATAGAATAAATATAATTGGGGATTTTGAAAATTGTTGATATATAAAGTTAGCGTTATAGAGAGATTTCACTGTACACCAGATAGATATGAACAGAGATTTCACTGTACACCAGATAGATATGAACAGAGATTTCACTGTACACCAGATAGATATGAACAGAGATTTCACTGTACACCAGATAGATATGAACAGAGATTTCACTGTACACCAGATAGATATGAACAGAGATTTCACTGTACACCAGAGAGATACACATTTGACATGCGGAGGAGATAAAGGATTGACAGTGAAGAAAGAGTAATCATATATATATAATGTTTTTTACAAGTTATTATCATGGCTGGTTTTATCATTGTTAACAATCTTTTCTTTCTGTCTCCAGCATCGTTAACAATATTTCATCTGTGTGCTGGATGCGAAACAGAAAATCCTGATGGCCTTGTGATTTTTAAGATGGCTAGCTAGATTAGTCATTTAACTGTCCTGCTACTTTACACTTTGCTGACCAGTAATCCACAGCATATTAATCTCCCATTGCCAAGGATGTTTGTAAATAAATGCTACAATATTGTTGTGTAAAAATTCATTAAAAATCTTTTTTTTTTAAACAAGGCCATTTACATTTGCAGTCTCATAATGCATGGCTAATTTCTCTGAGATCTATTTTAATACAATGGCTACAGAATTGAAATACAGGCTATGGTGTCATTAATTTGTATTTCTTTTTCTTACTAAATGGTTGATCAAGAAATTAAACTGTAGTTTCCTTAACCTATAGAACCCCAAATTAAAATAATGCAATATAGTTTATATTGCTTCACTAATGTTTATGTTGTTTGGTTGGAGGACTCCCATATGACAAATGATCTGATATTCCAAAGACTGACGTTGCTAGTCACCAGAATAGCAACGTAACAGACTAGTTATAGAAACATCAGAGCTACCATGATGTGAAGGGCTGTTGAAAATATTGACCACCGGGAAGTAAAGATGATTCGTGATATGTCTTTAATGATCAGCAAATCTGTCAACCAAACATCTGCCGGTTTCACCAATATACTTCATATCAAAGCGCTTACATATGATAGAGTATATTAAATTACGGGACAAACATGAGAAATAGTCTTGAATGTCGAAATAGGACTTAGGGAACTGAAGCATTGAAGTTAGAATAACAAAAGGGCACATCAAACTCTGGGGACATGGAACAGTTCCAGGGTGACCTGCAAACTAGAATGAACCAAAAGATCACATAGGTTCCTATCTCTCTGAAAAGCGACAAGGGGGAGAGAAGGAAATACAGGACTAAAGATGGAATCTAGTTGGAGTATAGGGAAATGTTGTAATAGAATATGAAGTGCTGGCATATTATGGGGATGGAAAGTAATAGCTAGTTTAGGGTGGTCAGATGTATGGTTAATAGATGGTATGAGGACATCTGAACGGGAAATAGGTAGAACTCGTTGCAAAGCCGATAACAGGACATGTTCAGGATACACACGACGGAAAAAATCCAACATCTTGTGAGCTTGAAATAGGAAATCTGATCAGCTGAGAAAAATGGAGAGAATGACAACAAGACTTAGGGTGAGATGATGTGTACAGAAGAAAACTATGAGAATCTTATAATGTATGGACATGGTAAGGGATGTAGATTCTCTGGAAACACAGATATCAAGGAAGTCAACAGAGATGGAGGAAATAAGACAGGTAAATTTAATATCAGGATGGAAACTACTAACAAAGTTTATGAAATGGTTAAGGTCATCCAGTGAAATATCAGCAACTCTAAAACCACTTGTTTGATAGTGTGTATAATATCAATATGAACCAATGTTCTTGTATATTTGCAGACATCTCATGGCTCTGAGGTTGGAAAACTTCAGAATCATCACTGCTTTTGTCAATAATATCAATATTATTTTTTATCAGAATTTCTGCCCCCACATTGATTTCAATATTTTCCATCGCCGGAAGTATCAAGTATGATTTACTCATGCCAGTAGGTTTTGTGAAGATCTACACAAAATCTGAGTGCAAAAACTAATCAAGTTCAATAGGAATATCCACTGTAAGATGTAAAATATAACTATTGTGATCTAGTGAACTCTCCACCAGCAGCAATCCTTGGCATGTCTGACTCTGTCTTACAGACTAAACTCATGATCTTGGGTTGATGGCTTTGCATCTTTCAATCACAGTGCCCATCTACACCCATCACTCACAGGAGTACATAGCACTATGGGAACTAATACCAACAAAACACAACCCTCTGCCTTACAGGTTAGCATGGGAGTTTATTAGGCTAAGGCAGTAAATTCTCACTGTATTGCGGGTCAGCACAGGAGTGCTTCAGACTAGGAGAAAATACAAACACAAACATAAAATATAGTGGGGAAACCCTAAGGGAGTCAACAGTGTGTATTTAACCTAAGCCATCCTTTTGTATCCCCTGCAGTTCTGTTTGGTTTCCAAAGGTTTTACCTTTCCCTTGGATCTCATCAACAGAACTTAGGATGGACAAGTCACTTTGCCCATTTAACCTGCCCAGGCAAGCAAGCAGGAACATGTTCAACTCATGTTCGATTAACTCCATCTGGTGCAAGTTTGCTTCAGACTATCTGTCAAGACAAATAACGCCATGAACATATCAAACTAGCTCACCTGCGGTCAAATACGATACATCAATTATATCACCCCCTAATATTATATTCCATTGGTACAGCCATTTTGGAATGATGTAGTACCCTGGATAAGATAAATTTAGTAATACCATCGTAGTTGGTAGTTACATCATTAAAACTTTAATTATTGTCAAAGTTTGTCATCCGGACATGTACCAGAAATGTGATTGTCAACAAAGTTGGCACCAAAAAAATGTACTAGAAATTGGACAGTTGTTGTTCAACAAAATGTTAACATTTTTCTGATCAAATTTGTGGTCAAATTTCCATTACATACCCTTGGTTACCAACCTCAATGATCATCAAAACTGTTATACTCTAGAAATACGGCAATCATAGTGATGGTACTAAGAATAGTTTATCTGTGGTAGTATGGCATTCCAAAATGGTGACACCCACAAAATAGTCCCTCGACATGGTGTATTAAGTATTAATCTAAAAAAAAATTCAAAAATTCTTGAAGGTGAGATTTTGTGATATACAGGAAGTAATGTGAATGCACAACCTCCATTATAATAAGTTGGACTTCACTCTTGAAATAACTCTGGAACTTTTAAGTTCATTAAGAACAAACATTGATTATGACACACAGACATTTTCAAAGCTCCATGTCGTGATTGTGATTGTATACATATTTTTAAAAACAATGCTGTTATGCTTAAAATATAATCACATTTTGTAATGGGAGATTACATTCTGCATTGCTGGTCAGTAAAGTTTTCATAATTGTATTTATGAGCATTTCAAATATTTATCTATGTGTATGTGTACAACATATTGCATTTTGATCACTTGATGACCATCTTACATCAGTTTTGAAACATAAATCTATCTCAATGGAAACCAAAAGGCAAATAATAAATTCAATCTTCATACCAACATTGTGTTATCAATATAAGACATGGGCACAAAATAACACACCTAGCAAGTTGATAGGAGAATCTGTGTGCTAATATTTATACAACGAGCTACGTTTTGTGGCAACCTCGGTGACACATCTGGCCTTGAAACGACAGTTTAAGCTACCACTCCTACGCTTAACGGCAAGTGTGAATGCGATCATCAATCATTCACCTGGGGAAAGACAATAGACAAAATAAAGAACTAGAGAGAAAGCTTACTAAGTGTGAAATGAGATGTCTAAGAAAAGCAGCAATCAGAACAATAGATCATGTGAGGAATGAAGAGATTACAAGAACTGTTGAAACACCATCAGTGATCAAATATACTGAAAAACAGACTGAAATGGGTCTGCCACGTAATCAGAATGAACCCTTATTAGCTAATTACAAGAGCATGAAACATGAAAATGGAAACAGCAAGATACAGAGGAAGACCAAGAAGAAGATGGATCAAAGGAGTTACAAATGTTCTGAGATGTCACAATATTATTGCAAAGCCTATCAAGCGACTAAGCGTGCCATTGCCCGAAACAGGTCATCTTTCAATCCTGCGATATCTTACAGAGAAAAGACGATAGATGGCCATCATAGTTATTACTGTGTGTTGTGCATTCATGTATTGTTCTGAAAGATTGTGTGTGTTGAATAAGTTATGTTGTATTAGTTCACATTTTCTTGAGTCAGTTTTGTGCCTGCAAAAACATCTCAAGGTGATTATTTGTTCCTCGTTCTCCAGTCAAAGTCAGACGCTGATATGGAGTTTATCAATTAACTGTGCTCTGAGACAGGACTGTAGAGCATGTCCAACAGAGCTGTTTCAGATGACCATAGCTTTCTTATTGTGAAGTTGTAAAGTGAACAGTTATGTAAAATATGTTCTGTGATTATCTGGATTTTTTTTTAGCAATTCTTTGACTGAATTTCACAGTGTCTTGGTTTTCTTTGTAATAATTTCAAAGTAGAAGATGTCATATAACATGCAACACTTGTGTAGAACAACCTGGCTCAGGTAGAAGATGTCATATAACTTGCAACACTTGTGTAGAACAACCTGGCTCGGGTAGAAGATTTCATATAACTTGCAACACTTGTGTGAATTTTTCCATGTCATTATTGTATCTTGTTTCTCACCCTGTATATATCCATGTCTGATCTCCCCAGTGAAGGTGATAAACACAAATTCAAGTCAACTTGTATTTCTGATATTCTAAATGCCCTCGAGATAGAATGAGTTGCCAATGTAATAAATGTTTGTAAATATGTACCCTTGAATAGACTGCATGAATGTTGGTTATGATCTGACATTGCTGCACTTCACACGCACCCATTAGTACTCAATCTCCCCCAGCAGATCGTAAAGGGTATACTTGCTTATAATTCCCATGACCTGCTGGTTTTACGTTTGCCATGCTCTACAATGGAGCCCATTCTTACTTGTGCCACATTGAATACAGAATTATCCCAATCGTAGTGTCCGAAGGAGATTGGTAAACCAACATAGCAGATATGAACAATTACTACAGAGGAGATTGGTAAACCAACATAGCAGATATGAACAATTACTACAGAGGAGATTGGTAAACCAACATAGCAGATATGAACAATTGCTACAGAGGAGATTGGTAAACCAACATAGCAGGTATGAACAATTACTACAGAGGAGATTGGTAAACCAACATAGCAGGTATGAACAATTACTACAGAGGAGATTGGTAAACCAACATAGCAGGTATGAACAATTACTACAGAGGAGATTGGTAAACCAACATAGCAGGTATGAACAATTACTACAGAGGAGATTGGTAAACCAACATAGCAGGTATGAACAATTACTACAGAGGAGATTGGTAAACCAACATAGCAGGTATGAACAATTACTACAGAGGAGATTGGTAAACCAACATAGCAGGTATGAACAATTACTACAGAGGAGATTGGTAAACCAACATAGCAGGTATGAACAATTGGTACAAAGCTAAGAAGATACCTTGAGAAAATCTGTGATCACTTACAAGCAAATGGTTGGATGTGCAGTGAGGATGATCCATCAATTAATACATGTATCATAACACATACATGTACTACACCACACATAAGCTCACACACACATGTACTACACCACACATAAGCTCACACACACATGTACTACACCACACATAAGCTCTCACACACATGTACTACACCACACATAAGCTCACACACACACATATATATATACTCCAGACAATAAGACCATGTATAAGATAAATATATGCTATATTCTCATGGACATTATCATGCAGTTTTAAAACAACTTATATAACTATGCTTATTCCCAGCATGCCCTGACAATATCAGCTAGTAAAATTATCTAAATCACATTATACGTAACTGGCACGTGCTAATATATAAATTTGTACAATTGTCTTCTTGAGGCTCATTTCTAACATTCAGCTGAATATAATGAGGCTGGCCTACATTGTTACTATGGTATTGACCTATACAACATGGCTTACCTACATTGTTACTATGGTATTGACCTATAGAACACGGCTGACCTACATTGTTACTACGGTATTGACCTATACAACACGGCTGACCTAGATTGTTATTATGGTATTGACCTATACAACATGGCTGACCGATGTTTGGGGCATGAAATTGATCTTTTTAAGGAGGTTGCCCTCCATACTTGATATAAAGTGTAAACATTGATCTGAATGTCTAATGCACAGGTTCTCAACCTATGGATTGTGACTTCAACTGGGATCTTGAATTACTGTGAAGAAGCAGTAGACCAGATCAAACAGTAAACTAATATGACACTGACTGAAAAGTTCTCATGCTAGTTTTACTTCCCCTTGCTTCTACATAGGCCTATCTCTGTGAGAGTGAATTTCAAAACTGATTCATTTAAAAACCAAAACAAGAAATGGATTAAATATTAAGAATGGCACGAGGTTAACATTAACATAAACTCAAATTGTGAAGCTTGTTAACACTTTACTCAGCAGCAATTCAGAGAGTGTGTACTTATCTCCCATTAACAAGAGTGTTTGCAAATTCTTTAGACATCGACATTACCATCTTTGAAAATCTTTATAAAATTGAACTCGCTCGAGAGAGCCTTGAAACTTTCTATGTGTTGCAATGAATGTTTGCACTTTCTGAGTTTCAAAGCTCCAGAGTTATTTCAAGAGCGAAATCCAACTTATTACTATCCTACAATGCTTTACATTACTTTATATATAAAAATTTTCATGAGAATTAATCATGAATTACTATAGACATACTTTCATACTTTCTTATTTTGGAACAACGTACTTTCCCTAGCAAGCCATTTTTAGTAACAGTATCAATACAGTTGCTGTATTTCTGAAGTATCATAACGGTTGCGACGATTGTCATATAACAGAAATTAAACGACCGTCGAAAATTGTCTGTAAAGTGTTAACAAGTTCCAATTTCAATCATTGTATTAAATATGCCATAAGTTAAGATTCTATCTAGTTATATTCTACTGAAAAATATGTTTTTGGTGTTGTTTTTTTTTAAAATGTGTCCAGATTTCTGGTCACTTTACTTCTATAAATTGGAGCCGGGACTCAAAAATGGTTGGGAACCTGAAATATGATATTCCTAAAATCGACTGTGTGACAAATGTAATGATAACAAATGAAGAAATCTACACATCCAATATACGAAATTTATTGATATGTTGTCAGAATCTATCATCAGCTATGTTCAGCTTAATTTCAATATAATATTTTTTTCACAGTTTTTATTCCATGTTTGTCATGACTGCTGTTATCTTATTGTCACACATAAATTCAATTGTTTCTCACATATTGTTACAATCTTTTTTTTCCCACAGTTTTTATTCCATGTTTGTCACGACTGCTGTTATCTTATTGTCACACATAAATTCAATTGTTTCTCACATATTGTTACAATCTTTTTTTTCACAGTTTTTATTCCATGTTTGTCACGACTGCTGTTATAACTGATTCACTAATTGTCACATATGAAAACTAAATTCATTTTAGTTGCACACATAAATAAAACAAATTTTTTTTTTGGACTAAAAAAGTTTCTGTAAATGTTGGATTATAAACTTGATTTCTATGTCAACAGACACCTTACCATTACTGTGTCATTAATCTTACAATTTCTACACAGACACCTTACCATTACTGTGTCATTAATCTTACAATTTCTACACAGACACCTTACCATTACTGTGTCATTAATCTTACAATTTCTACACAGACACCTTACCATTACTGTGTCATTAATCTTACAATTTCTACACAGACACCTTACCATTACTGTGTCATTAATCTTACAATTATAGTGTCAAAATTCTGTTGTTTACCAGTATTGTCACTAATCTCCACAATTACTATAACAGATCACAAGGCCAATATCATTGATCTTATTACTGATAAAATATAAATGTTGAAATCAGTTTTTTAACTACTGGTTCTTGGTCAATATAATCAAAACAATATCAAGGATGATTATCGAACCCAGAGAGAGTATATGTCTTGACTCTTGTTCTCTACGCCAGACAGTGTAGTATGAGTCTGACTCTTGTTCTCTATGCCAAGCAGTGGAGTATGAGTCTGACTTGTTCTATATGCCAAGCAGTGGAGTATGAGTCTGACTCTTATTCTCTATGCCAAGCAGTGGAGTATGAGTCTGACTCTTGTTCTCTATGCCAAGCAGTGGAGTATGAGTCTGACTCTTGTTCTCTATGCCAGACGGTGGAGAATGAGTCTGACTCTTGTTCTCTATGCCAGACAGTGGAGTATGAGTCTGACTCTTGTTCTCTATGCCAAGCAGTGGAGTATGAGTCTGACTCTTGTTCTCTATGCCAGACGGTGGAGAATGAGTCTGACTCTTGTTCTCTACGCCAGGCGTTGGAGTATGAGTCTGACTCTTGTTCTCTACGCCAGGCGTTGGAGTATGAGTCTGACTCTTGTTCTCTACGCCAGGCGTTGGAGTATGAGTCTGACTCTTGTTCTCTACGCCAGGCGTTGGAGTATGAGTCTGACTCTTGTTCTCTACGCCAGGCGTTGTAGTATGAGTCTGACTCTTGTTCTCTACGCCAGGCGTTGGAGTATGAGTCTGACTCTTGTTCTCTACGCCAGGCGTTGGAGTATGAGTCTGACTCTTGTTCTCTACGCCAGGCGTTGGAGTATGAGTCTGACTCTTGTTCTCTACGCCAGGCGTTGGAGTATGAGTCTGACTCTTGTTCTCTACGCCAGGCGTTGTAGTATGAGTCTGACTCTTGTTCTCTACGCCAGGCGTTGTAGTATGAGTCTGACTCTTGTTCTCTACGCCAGGCATTGGAGTATGAGTCTGACTCTTGTTCCCTATGCCAGGCAGTGGAGTATAACTTTTAATTCCAGTTTCTCTAGCATTCTTTTTGGTGGGGAGAGTTACCAGAGTTTTTCCAAAGTCCCAGATAATTGTTGAATTCAATGTGTAGCTGTAAGCTGCAATGCTATGGACATAAGTCTTCTATTCTGGAAGGGACTTTGCCCTGGCTTTCTTACAATCTCGAAGTATGCTACAGATGAAACGGTCGATTCTCTCCCAGAATTCCATGCATAAGTCTTTAATTAATATGTACTCCCTGCAGTAAAACTGAAATCCAACAGACATAGCTTGGAACAGGGTAATGAAGTTTTGTTCATCGCTAGAAACACACATAATCACACACAAACTACACATTTAGCTCTGACATGTAAATGTCAATAGTAATGTTCTTGCTTGTCATTTTCTTTTATTGTGTATGTAGTCTTGATAGAGCTTTTGGTAGAAATGTTGATTTATGTGTCTCCAGTTATTAGCAAAACTTCATTTCTCTGTTCCAAGCTTTGCCCACAGGTCTTTAGAGGCTTCATCGCAACAGAGATCACAGGTTGGGAAGACAACCCCAGCAGTAAAAAAACTGTCATACCGTATTTTTTTCCATGGGGGAGTTACTGGGAGTATTCGAGTGGCTGTGTCATGAAGGCCACGTGCCATTTCTGTCACCAATTCATGTTCAGGGTGAGTTTTTTAATTTACACTCCGACATAAAAAAAACGCAGTCCTTACAGGGAATCGAACCCTGGACCTCACGGGTGTGAGACCAATGCTCTAACCTCTTCTGCCATGCGCCTTAACCCTCTCTCCCCCCTGTGGTATTCCACCTCAATCACATCTAATGGCAGGTGTTAAAATCTTGACTCCCCTATCAGTCCTGGGTATCATAGGGCCAAGCTAAAATATATTTTATTCTATTAATGAATTGAACCTATTGAACTTATTCAAACCAAATGTCTTGCTTGACATGCCTTTATATTGAGGTTATCTTCTTATAGAAGCTTCATGGCACATAATCTATACAATCCTGTAGTCGTAACCTTCGATAATAGTTACCATATTGTTCAGACAGACTGATGTTGTGCTTGAACTAGTTATGGCACGGCGCAGGTGGGCAGAACAACAAAAGAAACCTGTCGCAAGGGCCAGAGTTGTGCCCTGATGTCGACATTTGTTTCGGCGGCATTAGACTCAAAACACCATAGAGTCGGATGGCTGCTGGAACAGAGAGCGGAGCACTTATGGGAATGCCCCACATGCTGTGAGGCCAGTTTCTAATCAAGACACCAAATGTTATGAAATCTTATTCTGAAATTTGAATTTTCTTGATTATATCTTTATGTTTTTTTATGGAGGTTGACAAAGGTTAAGAATAATATGTTTGGGGGGAGGGGGTCAGACTGAAAAATGGATCCATGACCTGCAATATAATTGAAAGGAAGGAGAAAGCTTGCGAAGGAGCAACATCAATTGAAAGGAAACCTTTTTATTTTCTCTTATTTATACTCTGTAGTAAATTGGCAGATGAAATCAATTCTGACACTTAAACAATTTGGTAAACATTGTTGCTAATGACTTGACACTCTGTTAAATATATGCAAATACAATAGCTGAATCATTAAAAAAGATAACATCAGAAGTCCACACTTAGAGAAGATGATATTAGAAATTGTATAGCGTATGATTAGAGATAACAGAAGTTGTATAGATCATCCTTAGAGAAGATGATATTGGTTGTTCAACCTTAGAGAAGATGATATTAGAAGTCATATAGCCCACCTATAAGATCGAGATGAAGTGTCTACAGAGAAGATTATAGACTATCCTCAGAGAAGAAGACATTAGAAATTGAGTTTGTCTAGACCACCAGTTTCAACATTTGAAAAGTCAAAGTTGTATATACTCTTTGTTTTATCAGTAATGCATATGCTTAACTTGGCAGCTCCTGTAGGTGCTGTCACAGTGGATTTCTCTGTATACAGGATAAGTGGAACAGGAACTTGGTCTGCCTATGTGGAGGAAGAGAAACAAAACATTAGGTTTCAACAGTGAATAAGGTATTAGGTATGTTGATTATCCTCTTTGCACACCGGACATGTCCACAGGTACCCAGATCTCTGCTTCAGTAAATCTCTCAGGGTGTAACGGCTGATGGTTCCAGTTTTATGTTGATTCATTGCTATTTTGAAATATTTGTCAGGGGTTCTCTACATGTGACTGTAGAGACATCCTCACTTCCAACTCGCACATTCTTGATATTGACTCATGCTCATTCTTCTCAAAATCCTCTGATCGTGAGTCCTCACAAAGAGCACTGAGTATGTCTGCTTGGTCAATAGGCTGACCATCTGCTGTTGTGGCGAGGCTAGCTAATTGGTCGGCCCATTTGTTTCCTTGTCTGCGGACAAAGATAAGCGTGAGTTTTCGTAAGGATTCCCGCATTTTAGCCCCCTCTGACTTGACCCATTCCGTATGCACATCACCTGTTTTGACTTTCTGAATCATATTCAGTGAGTCACTTAATATGCACGCATGGGAATAGGCTTGCGATTCCAGCCAGCTAAGTATCTGAGTTACAGCGAATACTTCCATTGTTAGTCTGCTAATTGTCGCGGTTAAGGCACCATTGGCTTCGTGTACTGTTCTTCCTTTTGATGTGGCAGTAAACACCCATGCGCATCGGTGGTGACGAATGACCGACCCATCCGTGTAGATCACAACATCTATGTCATTGGTATTCTCGCAGATTAGTGCCTTGCCCTCAGCATCCACGTTCACGGAGCTGTGTTCCCTACACTCTCTTTTGAGCGTAATGACAGTCTACACCGCCTCTTGAAATACCATAGGAATAGGTATCCATTCTTTACCAGGAGTTATGTCTTGTGTGGCGCAGATATGTTTAATGATATCCTCAGCCTGACCAATCCACAATTTGCCTCTCTTGAGTCTGCTTCCCTCCACACGAGGGAGCTCACTGTGTAGTGGGTGGTCAGAACTCACTTTAAGGTATGCACAGGCACGCCACATATCAATTCTATGAGATATGTTCGGAAAATCAAGGAGAAATCTCATAGCCCACAGGGTGTGTCCCTTGAACAACCAATTTTCTCCAGCCTTTCATTCTGTGTGTGACTGGCAGTGATAGTGACACCTGCATATTCAATGACAGGGAGGACAAGAGCCTCATATTCAATGACAGGGAGGACAAGAGCCTCATATTCAATGACAGGGAGGACAAGAGCCTCATATTCAATGACAGGGAGGACAAGAGCCTCATATTCAATGACAGGGAGGACAAGAGCCTCATATAAGATTACGAGCTGTGGTTGTTTAGTTTCAGCTGCTGAATTCAAACTCTCAGTGCTGAATTCCTTTTTGGGCCTTTGTGATAACATTAACGTGTTCCAGGAAACAGACTACGATCAAATCGCATGTCCAGGTATTGTAAGGATGAGGTCCTGATTACATCGTACCCTCTCATCTCCAATATTGGTGTTGCAGACTTTACGATGTGATTGTTAAGAGAGAACCATGTCAGCACAGCCTCCTCTTGATTGATCAGTGCACCTGAATAATTACACCAGGAGGCGATACGGTCTAGCTCATTCTGCAGTGATCCGACAATTTCTGTTCTATCCCCCACCTGTCTGTATATCAGGATATCATCCGCAAATGACATTGTTCTACCTCTTCTGTCGAGCTGCTTCTGTTTGCCACGGTGTAGACATTGAATAATACGAGTGAGAGAGGAGATCCCTGTGGAAGGCCTGGGCATATTATGGGATTAGATGTCCAACAAATGCACCTGAGCCACTTTCCTCTCGAGCAACACCGCTGATATCCATCTGACGATGAAAGGGTCAATATTAAAAAGCAAGAGTGTGTTTATAAGGTACCAAACGGCACTCTGTTATACTCGTCCTCCAAGTCAATCACGACTGCACACGTTTCCAGACATGGGTGAAAGCCCTTTAATACGTCGTAGATGAAAACAGCGGCATTGCGCCATGTTTCTTTCTGATGTCTGTAGTTTCTGAGTGTGCCTTGAAAATGTGACTCTTTCAGGTCTCAAGTGAGGTGCTGTGCTACAATCTTCTCAATAAGTTTGCCTGTAGTGTTCTGCATTGTTATGAATCGGTAGCCGATGATCTGGACGTGGTTTTTATTGGGCTTCTTTAGTGGCAATAGGTAGCTGTGCAGCCATTCTTCCTTGATAGTATCATTCTTGATGCTTCTGTTAAACTCATCAACCAGGTCGTTTATGTCACTCTCCTTAAGGATGGCGAAGTCCTAATATTGTATACTGTCAGGGCCTGGGGAAGTGTTCCACTACCATTTAAGAGTGGTCTAGACGGTCTCTGCAGTGATGCATATACTCTCATTCCACTCAGCCTCCGTACATAGACCAGACATCATGGTGATAATCCTCCACCTGACATCCAGATTGTTTTGATCTGTCTGTTGAAGGTAATGCTCAATGAATGTCTTTCCCTTATCTTCGTCTGATTTCTGCTATGTCAGATCAGTGAATTGAAAATCAGGTATACCGATTCTAAATATTTCCGTTCATGTCCGCTGAAAACGTCAGAACATCTTAAGAGATTTGTCAGAACTGATCTGCTTGCAGAATTTATTCCACCTTTCTACTTTGTCTTGCTGGGCGCATGTCTTGAAGAGTATAATGGTGTCATCTATGGTCTGCTTCAATGCAGTTATGTAATTAGATTGTGTGCAGTTGAAGTTGCGTGCTTTCTGCCACGCCTTGATGGCCTGCCGTTTATTCCTCCATGCCTTCTCTATGTCATCATTCCACCATGGTGGCTGATTCAGCTTGCTGTTGTTCAGTCCACGAAACATTGATATGCTTCCCATGGTTCTGTTTCTTGACAAATATGGTGCATGGGCAGTGATCGCTGCCGTCATGACGTAACACATTCCACTTGCATAGAGGGGCCAAGGCGGTCGAAACCAATGCCAGGTCTATGTTACTGTCAGTGTCTCCAGATTGGCTGGCATTCGTAGTTACTGTGCCATCATTGGGACACGACATCAGCCGTTACCTTGGGACACAACATCAGCTGTTACCAATGCGTCCTCGAGGTCTTCCCTTTGCTTGTTGGTAATGTCGTTTCCCACTGTCTTCCTCTGACATTGAAGTCTCTGCATTAAACAATATGCTTTTCATCTTGCTAGGGTAAGCTATCCCACATTTTGTCTATCTTGCCATTGCGAGCGTACATGTTTACGATAACCATAGGTACCTGTGCTTGTATCCTGACATGTGA
Organism: Meghimatium bilineatum; assembly: GCA_034231615.1. Lineage (NCBI taxonomy): Eukaryota > Metazoa > Mollusca > Gastropoda > Stylommatophora > Philomycidae > Meghimatium > Meghimatium bilineatum. The sequence continues at coordinate 45,860,353 of CM067318.1, read as the reverse complement.
CTTGCATCTTGGTGCAGTTCCATGAGACATGTCTATCACTGATGCTGTTATACTGCTACATACCAGGATTGCCTGACCAAGGTGAATCCAATTGTAGAAGGATGTGAATCATGTGGCTGAAATCGTGCCTGCCCCAAGGTTATTCTCTTGCAAAGTAATTATGTCGGCTAAACAGTGAATGATCAATTGTTATGGACAGTCTTATAATAATAATAAAACCCATAATAACCCATCGGTCGTTGGGGTACCACACTGGATACATTAGCAGAGAAAACTCTTCAACCAACGAAATAAGTTTACGCAGTTTCACCACTGCCAAAAGTAGTTCTTAATATTCTACTTATTTGTTTATTACAGTCTTACATATATACGATAAAACTTGCTTCTTCTGCTCTATCAAGTTCCTGTTGATTGACAAGACGTGGTCCAGAGAACAAAATATGTTATGTCAGGGTGTGCAGTATGGCTGCGAGATCTGCTCACTTCAGCAAGACATATCTGACACATATGGATTGGAATATTTCAGCAAGACATATCTGACACACATGGATTGGAACATTTCAGCAAGACATATCCAACACATATGGATTGGAAAATTCAACCCCCAAAATTTCCTGTCAAATCTCCTACAATATACATGGCAGGTAAAATTTCCACTATTCTCTGCTCACCTTTCATGTTCTCCCTGGCAACATCCGGGTGTACAACTTGCAACCAAGGATACTTCTAACATACAACTTGCAACCAAGGATACTTCTAACATACAACTTGCAACCAAGGATACTTCTAACATACAACTTGCAATCAAGGATACTTCTAACATCCAGGTATACAACTTGCAATCAAGGATACTTCTAACAAAAAATATATATTCATCACACTATGTGATTGGAATACACAAATAGAACCAGGTACAGAGGAATCCCTCTATAGTGCATCCTTTTATAACTAATTTCCCTTTATAACAACACTTTTCAAAATCCCCAATTATAGTTATTCTTTATTGTTTGCACTGTATATAGCAAATTTCCATTATAGCATACATATTTCTTCAGCCGGGCCAAGTTATTATAATGGGATTTTACTATCAGCAAACAGGTATTACAATTATGGAATTTGCCAATAAATTTAAATGAACACTTGCAAATATGCTAATTCCACACAAGCTCTCCAGAAGAACAGCATGGCATGCTCTAAAAGCAGAGGAATTAGGGTTGTAAAGTTCTGATATAACAAAACTGGAATAAAGGTTCAAGGCTGAAAACAGCATAACTCGCAATAAGAAGTCCACTTTACTGAAGCAAATATAGACCTGAAAACAGCATAACTCGCAATAAGAAATCCACTTTACTGAAGCAAATATAGACCTGAAAACAGCATAACTCGCAATAAGAAGTCCACTTTACTGAAGCAAATATAGACCTGAAAACAGCATAACTCGCAATAAGAAGTCCACTTTACTGAAGCAAATATAGACCTGAAAACAGCATAACTCGCAATAAGAAGTCCACTTTACTGAAGCAAATATAGACCTGAAAACAGCATAACTCGCAATAAGAAGTCCACTTTACTGAAGCAAATATAGACCTGAAAACAGCAACTCGCAATAAGAAGTCCACTTTACTGAAGCAAATATAGACCTGAAAACAGCATAACTCGCAATAAGAAATCCACTTTACTGAAGCAAATATAGACCTGAAAACAGCATAACTCGCAATAAGAAGTCCACTTTACTGAAGCAAATATAGACCTGAAAACAGCATAACTCGCAATAAGAAGTCCACTTTACTGAAGCAAATATAGACCTGAAAACAGCATAACTCGCAATAAGAAGTCCACTTTACTGAAGCAAATATAGACCTGAAAACAGCATAACTCGCAATAAGAAGTCCACTTTACTGAAGCAAATATAGACCTGAAAACAGCAACTCGCAATAAGAAGTCCACTTTACTGAAGCAAATATAGACCTGAAAACAGCATAACTCGCAATAAGAAATCCACTTTACTGAAGCAAATATAGACCTGAAAACAGCATAACTCGCAATAAGAAGTCCACTTTACTGAAGCAAATATAGACCTGAAAACAGCATAACTCACAATAAGAAATCCACTTTACTGAAGCAAATATAGACCTGAAAACAGCATAACTCGCAATAAGAAATGAACAACAGACTTTAGGACATGTGTCATCATGACAAGTGCTGACATCATCACTGAGGAAACTAAGACACCTACAGATATGACAACATGTGTCATCATGACAAGTGCTGACATCATCACTGAGGAAACTAAGACACCTACAGATATGACAACATGTGTCATCATGACAAGTGCTGACATCATCACTGAGGAAACTAAGACACCTACAGATATGACAACATGTGTCATCATGACAAGTGCTGACATCATCACTGAGGAAACTAAGACACCTACAGATATGACAACATGTGTCATCATGACAAGTGCTGACATCATCACTGAGGAAACTAAGACACCTACAGATATGACAACATGTGTCATCATGACAAGTGCTGACATCACTGAGGAAACTAAGACACCTACAGATATGACAACATGTGTCATCATGACAAGTGCTGACATCATCACTGAGGAAACTAAGACACCTACAGATATGACAATAACTACACTGCATCAAGAACATAATCTTCTATAAATCTAGCTATTACTCTAATGTCCTTGTTTATCTTGGCCCAAGACAGGCTAGATATTGCGCTAATGAGACATCAGACAGACTTGCATCCCATGCACCTATCAACGGGGCATTGATAATGGATAAGAGGGAGGTGCTGAAACTTCTTCATGAGCAACTACTGGAGGTAGACACCATGATTTATGAATACTCAAGGCTGAGATTTGAAGAATTCGGTATTAAGTGTGGTAATAAAACTGGACACCTACAGGGAGGAATAAGAAGAATATTTAACGAGTAGGCCATAGGAACCATCAGTATTCATACCCTTCATCATCTGCAAAAGAAGATTACACAGCAATGGGTCTGCCCGGAGTGCAATGATGTCGGTTTATAACCAGTAACCTTGTCTACGTAATCAACAACTACACAGCATCAAGACATAAATTTATGGTATAAAACTATGTCTATGCTAATGCCCTTGTCTATCTAGTTGCATTGTTTATCCAAACTTACTGTGAATATAAGTTCCATGACATTCTTTGGAATGTAGCAGGGTCCAATATAAACATCACGAGAATGTACATCATGACCTTTTCCTAAACAGAACACAAGAACAGAATTATGAAAAATCAAAATATTTTTCAGTACAGAATCAATTTAGCATTCATGATTCATGATATCAATTAGGAACACAATGACAGGATGTCTAATAACTAAGAAAAACAATTGCTTTTGAAGACTATTTAATATAAAATGGACAGATTTTAAAACGAGATTCACTGAGGGAAAAAAAAACACCATTTATATCCATTTTTATCAAACGAAAAACTACACATCGAATGTATGTAAACATACTTCCCAAACAAGTACTCATGTGTGCTAAAGAAAAGTAAGTCATCTAAAAGATACGCTATGCAGAACAATCAACAGTGAAAGTTCAATATTTGACATAAGCAATACACAGAAACTACAGTAACAAGCAATACACAAGAACTACAGTAACTTGTAACAAACTCCGCAGAAGATGGATGTGTAAGGCCATTGGCGTAAATAAAACAGCCACACAACGCTTTTCCATTCTCTGGACTACATCCTGCTGAATATCTAGTAGGACCATGTTACAAGAGAGATCCAGCGGGAGTTTGAGAATGAATGCAGAAGAAGACGAAGTAGTAGTAATAACAAGCAATACACAAGAACTGCAGTTACATGTAATAAGCAATACACAAGAACTGCAGTTACATGTAATAAGCAATACACAAGAACTGCAGTTACATGTAACAAGCAATACACAAGAACTGCAGTTACATGTAACAAACAATACACAAGAACTGCAGTTACATGTAACAAGCAATATACAAGAATTACAGTTAGTTAGTTAGTTAGCCATCGGATCATCACCACTGCAAACTGGACACATCCATAGTTGCTCCGATCTCTCCTTGAGTGTATCCGCCATCACACTTCTGCTGACAGTACCGGTCTTATGCCGGCTGACCATCATTCTTCTGCGCCCTCCAAAATTTTCACCTCTAGCAACACCGCATTTCAATCCCTGATCTTTAATCCTAGCCATTGAAAAGGAATCATCATCCACATTAGTCTCACTCTCGCGTGTTTTACCTCCCAAAGAGTTCAAAACGTCAGAGCGATCCATTGCCCCATGCTACAATCGCGCATGATGCCAGTTCATCCGCTCTCTCACCGCCTCGAACGCCCACATGTCCAGGCATGAAAATAAATGCAACCACTTTCAAGCTCGCCTTTCTCAAGGCCGCAAATCACTGTTCGCGAACGAGACCCACCCGTACATTTCCAATCATACTCATAGAGGCACTCAAAATGCAGACCTGCGTTACCTTCCGTGTGCACAGCCACCCAAATGCCTGGCCACCACCCCTAGTGACCGCAAAGGTACCACTCCCCTCCCTGATCGCTCCACCTGTGCACTGAGCTGTGAAGGCCCAAGCGCTGCAAACACGCCCAACCACAGATCCACCAGTGTATACAATCACACCCCCCCCCCCCGGCACTCCCACTGATTAAAGCTTGCACCTCCCTCTCCACAGCCGCGGGACACATCCCCCCCAAACCACCCCCTTGCCAAGTGACATCACTACTCTCAAACAAGTCTCTAAATCCGTGGGCAGACCCATCCATTCTACAGCCACTGCCACACCCCGCAATCTCCATGCACGACATCCCCAGCACGACCTCCCCCTCCCGAGTCCGCTGTCCCTAACTTTCTGCATTTCGGAATGCAAATGGGCGCCCCCTATCTGCATATATTTGAAGGTACGCCCATGCACAGCAATACTGTAATCTATGCTCAGCTGTTGGGCAGTCAAGTAGGTATCGCATAGCTCTTGTCGATGTGTCTCTTGTGCATCCCAGTATGATACGCAATGCTGCATTCTGGATTCTATGCAGTCTTTCGATCTGATTTTGGCTAAGAGTCAGAATTGCCAGTGCATATTCCACCACAGCCACAACCAAACCTTGGTACAAAAGAAATAACAACCTCTGCTCACACTGTGCAGCAGCCATAACCTTCATTGCTGCTAAGCCTTTGCCTGCCCTTATGATAATGTGGTCAACATGTTCCCTGAAACTCAGGCTTCTGTCAAAAAACACACCCAGATATCTCATTGTGTTAGTTCTTTCTAAATTTTTTCTGAACAACGAAACTTGAAAATTCAAGGAAAACCACATCACAAATGCCTTAGAGGGATTAGCCACTGCTCCCGTATCTCGACACCAATTTGTCAGTCTGTCCAGCTCCTTCTGTAGTTCCACGATGCACTCTTCTCGATTTCTGCCCTGTCTATACACCAGGATATCATCGGCAAATGACATCGTTCTGCCAACACCTGTGATTAGATTGCCAGCAATATGTACTGTGTATACATTGGAAAGTACAGGAGATAGAGGCGATCCCTGTGGCAGACCAAGGCTAATAACCATTAGTGCAGATATCTAGTTACCACACTTAAGAACTACTATCCTTTGCATCAGGGTGGCGCCAACCCACCGCACAACAAAATTATTTACTGTAAGATTTAACAGCTTGTCCATCAAGATATCCAAGGACACCCTATTGTACGCATCCTCAAGGTCTATTGCAACCGCACATGTCTCCATGTGCAAATATGGCTGCATTCTGCCATGTCTTCTTTCCTGGGCAATACCCTCCTAACAATGTTGGTAAACACTTATTTCTTTCAAGATAACACGATACCTTCCAGGCCACAATTTTTTCCAAAAGCTTGCCTATCCTATTCTGCATTGTTATTATTCTGTAGCCTTGTATCCTGGTGTGGTCCTTCCCAGGTTTTGGTAGTGGAACTAAAAAGTAACCAGTCTTCTTTCACTGTGCCCTTTAGAAGGCTATTATAGAACATGTACGCCAACTCTCCCAACTCCTCGTTCTCCAGGCATTGAGAGTCCAGAGGGTCCAGCACCCATTCATGATCGTAAATGTGTATGCCTGCAACACAAGAGTTGATCTTCAGGGATGGAAAATCCTAGGGAAGATAATGGAACAGGAAAAGCAGATTCTCTTCTGTGGTGACTTCAATGCGAAAGGTACATCATGGGGCAATAGTGCTTCGAACAAACAGGGAAGAGAACTTGAGGAGGGCCTGACAGATATGGACCTGGTGTGCCTTAATGATGGCCGTATAACAAGGATGGCAAGCAGGGATGGTGATGATGATAGCGCTATCGACTTGGCATTGGTGTCATCGGCTTCTGTGGCTATCTGCAAATGGGACGTGCTGGGGCATCATGGCAGTGACCACCTCCCATGTGTTGTTCTCTTGAAAAATGACAAAAGTAAGCAGATACGGCCAAAGGTAAGATCCTTTAAGTATGATCGCAGAGAAGTGGATGTTGTGAGCAGAATTTGACAAGACAAACGTAAGGCTCAAGAAGTGGGAAATCAGGTGTGGGATAAGTCCCCCTGGTGGAACGAAGAGGTGCAAAGGGCATGGAGCGAGAAACGGAAAGCAGTAGCACTATGGCAAAGGAAACGTGTAGCACTAAGGAAACGTGTTGTGGCTCAGCCCATGGTGGTCACACAATGGAAACGGAAGAAAGATATCTTAGTCCAAACATTCAAAGATATTGCAAAGGCATCGAAATTGGCAGAATTTTGCCAGGAGATCACACGCGAAAAGTCACTAAAATTGTTCTGCCGTTTACACAAATCCATGAATGGTCTGACAAGACGCGTGACTATTGCCGATTTCCAAAGTGACGATGCCGTCTGGCAGAAGATGGATGAGACAAAAGGTGCAGCATTGCTGACACACTACACCGCACAAAATGGTCAGAGAAATGTAGAGGCATATCAAGAAATCAGGAAAATGATTACAGATACGTGTAAGAACTTGAGCATGGAAAACCATATGATAATCACAGTTGAAGAAATCAGGAAGGCACTGAAAAGTACAAAAAACACAGCACCAGGGTCAGATGGCATTAGATACAATGACAAGAATTACAGTTATTTGTAATGAGGTGCTCCATATGGAAAGAAATTACAACTGCCCTAAGCATCATCTTTGACCCAAAAAGAAGAATGCACTAAACTTACTAACTAAATTAGCTAAACAAACTAACTAATCAACCTGCAAAATAATCAACTAACCAATAAACAAACTATTCAACTAATCAACCAACTAACCAATAAACAAACTAATCAACCAGGCAACTAACTAACTAATAAACCAGCAAACTAACAACCAACTAATCAACCAACCAACTAACCAATAAACAAACCATCCAACTAACCAATAAACAAACCATCCAACTAATCAATCAACCAACTAATCAATAAACAAACCAACCAACTAACCAATAAACTAACTAATCAACCAATCAACTAACCAATAAACAAACTAACCAATAAATAAACCAACCAACTAACCAGTCAACAAACTAACCAACTAACCAGTCAACAAACTAACCAACTGACCCGCTATGATACATGATTGTCGTATGATAAATGAGCGATGAAAGCATCAGTGACTAACAAACCTGTAATGAGAATAACATCAACCATGTTTGATGAGATTGTGAAGATCTCAGAAGTGTCAAGATATATCAGCTCAGCAAACTCCAACCGACTCAGCAGAGTATCTTGTCTCATACCCTAGTACCAGATATAAATATTAAATAGTCAGGTGTATTTACTATGGAAATAGTTATCTGTTTGGGACAGTCAACTCTACCCCAGAACCTTCTTAGTTACCTCTTATTAGATTCATGAAAGTTAAACAGTGTTGCTATTATTTGCTCCCATTTCAGCCTGTCAACACACAGGCGTATCATGTAAGGTTATAGCATCCCATATTGTTCATGACTCAGAAGCCATGCTGAAGTTGGATGTATCAGGCCGAAAGATAAAATCCAGATATCATATCAAAACTGTAAACTGTGACAAAATGTATTCATTTCTTTGTATAACATTCTGCTAATCTGCAGGAAGTTTGTGACCACATGCAGAAGATGTTCTGTCTGCCTAACTGCAAAAATATCTGATCTCAGATGTGCTCTATTTTTTAAATTTTTGATGAATTATTCAAAACAACTCAGTACTGACATTTTTTTCTAAACTGTATGAACACCTCTGGTAATGAGAGATAAGTATGTTGTAGATTATCTATCTATGACCACATCGAGGCCAACTCCTTGAAGTGGAGATAGTGCTTAATCTAGTCAATAGAGGCTGGAAACTAAGATTTCTTGGTCCATCCCTGACATCGAGCAGGACCAGCGTCATGCCCAAGCAATCACTGATGCTGAAGTCGGAGATACCAAGCCAAGAGGTGTACCAGCAACCATGGTATCACACAACACTAGATAGCATGTCTTGACAACAATAACCAAATCTATGTCTCATGTTATTTGCAGAACATTGTCCTCACTTCCATACTGTAAGCCTCTTGGTTCTGTCCATTAGCATCTTCCAGTGTCATATTCAGAAGATCTTTGATGTTATGTGTCTTATTCTTTCCTGGAACTTTTCCATCCATTATTATTCTTTCTACATCATTGTCTTTTTATTTGTCCAAAATATGTTACTTAATTTTTTGATAGTTTTGTGCAACTAGTCTCTTCTTTATGTTCAGGTCTTTTTATGTTATGTACTGAAGTCTGCATTGAATCATCTTTCTGTTCATGACATTCTTAGGACCCTTCCTTAAAATTTCATTTCAAATGCTGATATTTTGCATTTCCATTATGGATGTTATTGCCCACGTCTCACAACCATATGTTTCCTCTGGAAAAAATAGCTTCTTAATAATTGTAACCTTATTTTTTGTGTGCCACTTGCCATATAATTTTCATCTGTGCTATTTGTGTAGGCCCATTGCTAATCCCTTTCTTCTATTGTCCACAGAACTATCCCCATTGATGTTAATGGTTGACTGGAGATATTCAAAGTTGTTGAAAGGTTTTCTAGTTGTTCTATGTCAATGACTATTGCTGGTGTGAGATCATTTTTGTTTCTTGCTTTAGTTTAGCCTTGCTAAAATGAGCATTCCAACTAAACAGATTGTCAATCACTGTACTAGATAAAGTGTTGTACTGTTTTCAAAGGTATCCTATCTACAGAGGTAGAGTGTTATACTATTCTCAAAGGTATTCTATCTACAGAGGTAGAGTGTTATACTATTCTCAATCTAAAAGGTACACTATCTACACAGATAGATTGTTGTATAGTTATAGTTCTCACAGGGTATTCTATCTCCACATATCTAAAGGGCGACAAGTAGCATGAGGAGTACAGTCTTCTTATTCATACAACTTATCATCAACTCATCATACAACTTATCATCAACTCATCATACAACTTATCATACAACTCATCATACAACTTATCATCAACTCATCATACAACTTATCATCAACTCATCATCATGTCAAGTGTATAAAGAAAAGCATTGTGGATATAGTTGATAGTGCCACTTCAGTTTACAATCATCTCTGGCTTTGAAACATTTCTGAATTTGTAGGATCATTAGTTTAGATAACTTGAATGAGACCGATGTGTTTCAGTTTTAGAAACTAGATTCTTCTTCTTCTTCTTTCGTTCACTTGAAACATGTCTATATCTGTAATTCTGTCTCCTGAATAAAACTCACTGTCTTTTGTAGTTCATACAGTGTCCCATAGAGTTTTGATTTCAGTGTTGTTTCCTCTGGCCAATATGTATGCCTCAGCGTTTCATGCTCAGAACACTCTTGAAGTATATGTTTAGCACTCTGTGCTGCCTGTCTACATGTACGTGTTGCCAATCTTGAACTTTGTATACATGTGACTGCGGAGTCGGTTGTGTCTTGTTCTGAGGCGTAGAATTATAACTTGTTCTGATCTGTTCATAATGTGATAGTCATCTTGTGTTGGCGTTTGTGGCTTTCTTATTGACTTGATCATCTGTTTTTTCTGATGGTAGGTGATTGGTATATCTGGTTGGTCTTCGGCAGCACCTTCCTTAGCCAGTTGGTCTGCTTTTTCATTTCCTGGTATTCCACAGTGAGAGGGTATCCACTCCATAGAAACTAGATGATAACTTGAGACAGATGTGTTTCAGTTTTAGAAACTAGATGATAACTTCGGACTGATGTGTTTCAGTTTTAGAAAATAGATGATAACTTCGGACTGATGTGTTTCAGTTTTAGAAACTAGATGATAACTTTAGTGAGAATGATGTGTGTGTTATAACTGAGTGAGATCGATGTGTTTAGGTTTTTTCACAGACAATAATATAAACACTTTAGCTTGGTTATAAAATGACATCAGAAATAGAAATAGGTTTGAACTTATCTATGTCAACTTGCCTCTGACTTAAATCTTGATTATAAGAGATTAAATTTGACAGTTAAAATGAAACATACTCTGTAACTTGGCATATTCGACAAGATATTCATGGCTATTTTCACAGCACATACTCTCCAGATACGTGCTTTCAGTGGAGGATCCAGATTAAAGAAAACTTGAAATGTTGCCTTGAGTTTATCTATACTCAGGAACATTGTCTATGGAATATACAAATTGAGTTTTTAGTTCTGTCTAGGAGAAACAGATACAGTTGTGAAACTTGGTACAAATAGGGAGTCATAGATACTATATGAGGATTTCATACAACCAGGGAGTCATATATAGCATGTGAGGGTTTCATACAACCATGGAGTCATATATAGCATGTGAGGGTTTCATACAACCATGGAGTCATAGATAACATATGAGGGTTTCATACAATCAGCAAGTCATAGATAATATATGAGGGTTTCATACAACCAGGGAGTCATAGATAATATATGAGAGTTTCATACAACAAGGGAGTCATAGATAATATATGAGAGTTTCATACAACCAGGGAGTCATAGATAACATGAGGGTTTCATACAACCAGGGAGTCATAGATAACATAAGAGGGTTTCATACAACCAGGGAGTCATATATAACATGAGGGTTTCATACAACCAGGGAGTCATAGATAACATAAGAGGGTTTCATACAACTAGGGAGTCATAGATAACATATGAGGGTTTCATTCAACCAGGGAGTCATAGATAACATATGACGATTTCATACAATTAAGTCTATGTATCTTTATGTAACTTTAATACGAATAATAAAGAAAATGCAAATATAACACATAATTATTATAAAGAATGGATGCTTAGATCTGTTTCCATCGTGCATCTATGACTGAAGGAATCGTACATCAACGCCTGGCGGAGATCGTGCATCTATGACTGAATGAATCGTACATCAACGCCTGGCGGAGATCGTGCATCTATTACTGAACGAATCGTACATCAACGCCTGGCGGAGATCATGCATCTATGACTGAAGGAATCGTACATCAACGCCTGGCGGAGATCGTGCATCTATGACTGAAGGAATCGTACATCAACGCCTGGCAGAGATCGTGCATATATGACTGAAGGAATCGTACATCAACGCCTGGCGGAGATCGTACATCAACGCCTGGCGGAGATCATGCATCTATGCTAATATGCAAATATTCTATTTGTGTCATGTGACGTATTCCTTCCAGAACGTTGTCTTCCCAATGAACTCTCTGAACCTCTCTTTGTCTTGGGCGATGTGGCTTGCATTTTCTAGCGATGTATTCATATTATCTTTAATGTCGTCAGTCCATCGTCTTCTTGGTCTGCCCCTTCTTCTCCTCCCAGGTACTCTTCCCTCCATTATTTGTCTTTCTAAACAGTTATGTCTCTTTATATGACCAAACAGGCGTAGTTTTCTTTTTGTTATTGTGTTTAGTAACCAACACTCTGGAATATTCAGTGTGTTTATAATATCTGAGTTTCTGATTTTATCCTTCCATGATATTCTAAGTATCTTTCTGTAGCATTTCAGCTCGAAGGCGTTGATCTTCTTTGCCGCTTTTTTACTTAGAGTCCATGTTTCACAGCCGTATGTTGCAACCGGAAAAATAAAAGTTCGTAACATCAGCACTTTCGTTTCTATTTTGTTGTTTTTCCATATGTTTTTCAGCCGTGTTATTTTCTATTTACTGGTATTATACTGGTAAATTATATATAATAAAATATATATAATATATATATAAAATGCAAGTAGTGCTGTCGTGTCAAACAATACAATTGGAGAGTTCTTCAAAACAAATGTGGGAGTTCGACAGGGATGCATAATGTCCCCAGTACTTTTTAACATATACTTAGAGCACATCATACAAGAGACATTACATGATTACAACACGTCTATATCAATCGGAGGTCGCCCTATTTGCAACTTGCATTTTGCTGATGATATTGATCTTATAGCTGGGTCAGAACAATCATTGCAAGAATTAACAGAAAAGTTAGAAAAAGTTACCAGCAAGTACGGAATGGAAATTAATACAGATAAGAGCAAAATCTTGGTAAACAGCAGAGACACAGAAAACCAGACTAATATTGTGATGAATGGACATAAGCTTGAGGTGGTGAATACCTTCAAATACCTCGGATTCAGTATATGCAGCGATGGTAAATGCAAAGCAGAACTAAAAGTAAGGCTGGAGATGGCTTTAGAATCCTTGTCAAGGCTAACTGTGATTTGGAAAAGAAAAATCAGCGTTGGAGTGAAAATCAAACTGTATAAGTCGCTGGTGCTTTCTGTTGTGTTGTATGGTTGTGAGAGTTGGACACTCACTGCGGACATGGAGATATGATTACAGGCTTTCGAGTACAAATGCTACAGACAAATTCTGTGAATTTCCTATAGGGAACATAAGACCAATGTGTACATAAGAAATAAAGTAGAGATGTGTGCAGATGTTCAGGAGCCATTGCTTTCAATAGTGAAACGACGAAAACTAGCATGGTTCGGACATGTATGCAGGCACGATTCCTTGTCAAAAACAATACTGCAGGAAACTGTGGAAGAAGCAGAGGAGGGAAAATAAAGGCATGGACAGACAACATCAAGGAATGGACAGGGCAAGATATTTCCACACTCATCCGCATCGCTGAGGATAGAATTCGCTGGAGGACTCTGTATGTTGAGGCATCCAATGTGGTACCCCTACGATCCTGAAGGTTTACGGGTTTAATGATTATTGATTGATATTTATCTTCATGTTAAAGGTATGGCATGTTTGATGTAATCTGTCTATTTGTCTTTGTAATTGCTCTTATGATGATGCTGCTAGTTCTTGGTTGTCTTCAAAAAGAAGTTCATTTAAGTTATCCTTCAGATTATTTTCTTCTGTTCTCTTTGCTACTTCGTAGATGTGATCTATATATGTTATGAACAATAGGGAGGGGGGGGTAGTACACATCCCTGTCTCACACCCGAGTGAATTTGGAAATGATCAGATGTACCTATGTTTGTTCTTACTGCGCATTGACCATTGGCGAATATGCTCTGACATAGGCTTGTTAGATGTTGGGGAAGTCCATATGTCTGTATATATCCATAGTTGTGCTCTATCCACTCTGTCAAAAGCTTTCCCTTAGTCAACAAAAGCCAAATATAAGTCTTGGTTATGTTCTATCGCTCTTTCCGAAATTTGTTTGAGGGCAAAGATTGCATCTGTACAACTTTTATTTTTCCAAAAGCCCAATTGTGTGTTGTTGAGCCATAGTTCTATATATGTGCGCATCCTTCTCTCGTGTCTCTTGCTAAAGATTTTTCATATGTGGCTTAAGAGTCTCTTCTTCTTCTTCTGCGTTCATTCTCAAACTCCTGCAGATTAGCAGGATGTAGTCCAGAGAAAGGAATGCGTTGTGTCATGGTTTACAGCATATATGCAGTCTATTCCTGGTGCTTTGTTATTTGGTGCATTTTCTGCGTCTTCAATTTCAGATTTCAGGATGTATGGTTCTAGGTCTTCTTCTATTGTATTTATTGTTGTAATCACTTCTCCTTCCTATAAGTTTAACAGTTGTTTGAAGTAATTTTTCCATCTTTCCATGATTTCTTGGGGGTTTATTTAGTATGTTGCCATGTTTATCGTTGATTATTTCTGATGGTTCGTGTCTTTTTACTTTTCATGTTTTGTACTTTCTTGTAGAATATCTTTGGTGCGTTTTGTCTATAATTGTTAAGCATTTTTTTCATATTCTTGCCATGATTTAATTTTTGCAGATATGATTATTTTCTTGGTATTAATCTTTGCTAATTTACCTGATTTAAATAAAAGGTCTTAATTAAATGTGTGTTTGTGGATCACATTTCCTTCTGTAAAATAAGGCTGCAACTAAGAATATTGGGAATTTATGTCCAAGATAGGGTTTTTATTCTATCTACAGATATCTAAAGAACTGCTAGTAGAATCAGTACAATCTTCTTTTGTCAGCATTATAACGTAGAACAACCTCTCATGTATATCTCATAGAATAACCTCTTCCTCTATAAGTGACATCATCAATAGTTTGAATGAACTGTGTGGTTCCTTTCCACCATCAGAACTCAGTGCCAATTGTTTGAATGAACTGTGTGGTTCCTTTCCACCATCAGAACTCAGTGCCAATTGTTTGAATGAACTGTGTGGTTCCTTTCCACCATCAGAACACAGTGCCTATAGTTTGAATGAACTGTGTGGTTCCTTTCCACCATCAGAACTCAGTGCCTATAGTTTGAATGAATTGTGTGGTTACTTTCTACCATTAGTCATGAGAACACAGTGCCTTAGCTTTAATGTGTATGTGTTTATGTTTATTTTTATTATGTTTATGTTTATGTGATCTCACAAGATTCACATAAAAGATATTCCATCTGAAATTGCCTGCAAGAAATCTAATGAAACAGGACAAGGTAAACTGACTTCCAGACAACTGGAATGATACCACTGGTAACAGCATACCTCAACATTAGTTTCACAGGTTAAAGTAGCTGCACGTGGCTGTTCCAGTAAGACACTCCTTTCACCAATCACATTGCCAGTAGACAAGAAATCTAACACGTGTACAGTCATGACACCATTTTCAGACTTACTTGCTTCCAATGGAACCTCCACCTGGACAAGGGAAGACAATTCACATTCACAGTACAAATATATGAAATTAGCAGATTAAATAGACTTGTTCCAGCTTAAATCATTTGTGCTTCATTTTTTCTAAGACACATATCAATGAAACATTTCATCATTTTTTCTAAGACACATATCAATGAAACATTTCATCATTTTTTCTAAGACACATATCAATGAAACTTTTCATCATTTTTTCTAAGACACATATCAATGAAACATTTCATCATTTTTTCTAAGACACATATCAATGAAACATTTCATCATTTTTTCTAAGACACATATCAATGAAACTTTTCGTCATTTTTGCATACTTTGATCAGTACCGAAACTAGGAATTTTCTGCTCTTGAAATCTCCTCCCCCTCACATAAAGTAAATAATACATTTCAGTTATTGCACTTCTGAGTATTGCTTTCAATACCTTCACTCCAGGTATCCGTCCATGAATAGTTCATGAGTATTGTTTTTAACACATACCGGCCGGAGCAACTTATAGAAGTAAGAAACCGTTATGTCTTCCAGCCGGTATAACTTATAGAAGTAATGAAATATTTTGTCTTGTTTAGAAATTTAGACTAACCTTAACTAACTAGAACTACTTCCTACCGGAAGTAAACACTTATCTTTGTCAAATAAGACGAGCGTGGCATATTTGTACATCGAAGTTATTTGTTATAAATTAGTTTATTTATCGTGTTTATAATTCTCATAATGGCAAGCAACATAGAAAATGGCCAAGGTTTGTCATCAGCACGTTCTGTACGTATGAGTGCTGTACAAGCCCGAGAATGGCTAGAAAGTGCAGTTGATTGGGACAATGAAAGTGACAATGATAGTACAGTAAGTACTTCTGATGAAGAATTCATAGAAGATGCAAGTTTTGATTTTGATAGATTAGATAACAATTCTGATGAAGTAGATACCGTTTCAGATCCTGCTCAAAAGGGGGCGTCTCCTCAACCAGGTCCACGTAGTTCCTCTGTGAAAAGAAGAAGAATTGAGGCAGAACCTCCTAAATGTACGTGGAGAGAAGTCAGTGAAGGTTTCACTAATAATAATTTTCGATTTTTGCCACGGCATACACCCGGTGTCAATGCTGATCTTAATGAAAGATCAACACCACTGGACTGCCTGAAGACTCTTCTTACAAATGATGTTTTAGAGTTACTCATTAACTCTATAAACTCATTTGCTGAACACAAATGCATGATCAACAATCCATCTAAAAAGAGATCTGTTTTTTCCCAATGGACACCAATAACAATGTATGAAATGACAAAATTTCTGTCAGTTCTGATTGGAATGGGCATCAATCGTCGTCCAAGTGTCAGGCACTATTGGTCAACAATTCCAGTATTTGACACAAAATATTTTCCTTCAATGTTTACTCGTGACAGATTTCTGAGCATCTATCATACAATGTTGCACTGTTCTAAACCTCTTTCAGAAAATAAAGCAAAGATAGAGCCTTTTATGAATTTACTATTGTCCAATTTTCAAAAAGCATTTTATCCGTTTGAAAATTTGTCACTAGATGAAATGGTTGTTGGTTTCACCGGCCGGTGGCAATATAAGCAATATAATGGCACCAAACCCCACAAATATCATATAAAAGTATTTGGACTTTGTGATTCCACAACTGGTTATGTGGTTAATTTGCTACCATATTTTGGTAGTAAAACATCTTACGATCCAGAGGCAGATCTTGATGGAGGAATGGCGGTCAAAGTTTTTCAAACGCTCCTGTCTCCGCTAGGTACCGGTCACCATATATTTGCTGACCGATACTATACAACCCACAAGCTAATAACTTATTTGCTTTCCAAGAAAACCTATTACACAGGAACCTTAAACAAAAATAGGAAAAATTTCCCCCTGGAAATAAAAGCATTAAAATTAAATCTGTTGCAAACAAAGAGCTATTTGGACGACAACAACTCCATTCTAGTCACAGCATGGAAGGACAAAAAGGCAAAAAATCCTGTTGTTATAATATCTTCTAAGGCTTCAATTGAAAGTATTACTGTTGTTGGAAGAAGAAACACACAGAAAACAAAGCCAAAAGTTATCCATGACTACAACCAGTCTATGAATGGGTGTGACAGAGTCGACCAAATGTTGACCTACTATGGCAATTTCAATCGCAAGACGTATAAATGGTGGAAAAAAATCTTTCACTGGATGCTTGAGATTTGCCAGGCAAATGCTTTAATTCTATATAGCCTTACAAGGCAAGATAAAACGAAAACCAACATGCTTGATTTTAAAATATCCCTTATTGATGACTTGAACAGAGCAGCGGCTATTTTAACACCAGACAATGTACGACTTGGATCCTCTCTTGTTGTACGTGGAAGACCAAGAATCTCACATCAAGTAGAAAGGCTACAAGGAGCCAACCATATTATTACATATACTGGACATCAAAAATATTGTGTTCAGTGTAAAAAGTCTAGAAGCCAATTTATTTGTGAAGGTTGCTCTTCAAATCCTGCTCTCTGTCCTAAGTACTGTTTCAAGCTGTATCACAGCATATAATAGATGCATCATGTACCTGGGTACTTGTGTGTTTGTAATTATTTTCCTAACACAGTTTTTTTTACTTTTACTAATATAACATTTCTATTTTTGCTATCTGGGATCCTGTATATATTTGCATAAACATTATGGATGTGTAGCATGTGAACACTATTTTAACTATTTACATTTTCTATTCATATTATTTAAACTGGGGGTCACATTGCTAATTTGTGAATAACTAAAAATCTATAAATCCAGTTAGCATTTATAAGTTATTGTGTTTTCGAAATTGGATTACATATATGATGAAAGGAAGAGGAAAGTTCTAGGACAGTTATTGCTGAAGCGGATCCTTGGTAAGTGAAATTTATTTTCTCGCATTTTCATATTTTTATTTTGTGCGTGCGGATATTTCTTTCTTTAAATTTAACATTAACATACATTTGCTATAACAGTCTACATATCTATAAAGTCCTTCCACTTTTCTTTGAATAGACATATAACACATCTTACTTTAATCATGTTTAAATTTCATAATTTCAGTTTGACTAACCTATATCTGCAATATTATAAAATTTCTTAGCCGAAGGCCATGATACGAGTTTGGGAACAATTCACAAACCGATAAACAAATATCAATTTTGTAAAATGTTATGTATCCAGAAGTGGATTACCAACAAATTATGGTTATTTAGAATGCTCTGTCAAAAGTATTGTGGTCTGTGGTTCCACATAGGTGAAATTTTTGTGTCATCTAATTTTACATTTTAATTATATGCATGTCTATATTATTTTATACAACTTTTGCAATACATAGCTTTTTATATGCCAGTCATCAATATCTTATAGTTCATCCAATTCCCTGTAATTTGACATATAATATGATATAGTTCAACAATTTTTAGACACGGAAAATGTTTTTTGCTGGCGTATATATGTAATATTTTTTGAGCTAAAAAAATTAATGCGTTCAAACTATAAAATAATTACGTGCTGAATCAGTTAATACCTTCACCCAAGGTATCCGTCCATGAATAGTTCCTATTGTTTTTAATACCTTCACCCAAGGTATCCGTCCATGAATAGTTCCTGAGTATTGCTTTAATACCATCATCCCAGGTATCCGTCCATGAATAGTTCCTATTGTTTTTAATACCTTCACCCAAGGTGAATGTATAAAGGTAAAAGTGAAAGTGAAGGTATAAAGGTGAAGGTAATGCTTTTCTGAGATCCGTGGGGATTTCGCTTCAAGCTATGTTCTATGAGTTGTACTGTTGGTAAGCTGCCTTGTTAAGAGCAACAGTTAAAATGGGGAAACACAAGTACAATGATGTCAATGCTCTATGCCATTTGAGCGCTTTTTTGTAGTCCCATGACTCTATGGTTGGTAAACTACTAACACAGAGAAAACAGGTCATGCTACAACCAGCACCTTGCAAAAGCAAAGTCGAGCCCTACATAAAGGTAAATGGCATAGCACTGAAAGTTATGAATAGATTCACATATCTAGGCAGTATGTTATCACAAAATGCCAACGTTGATGATGAAGTGCATACAAGGATCACCAAAGCAATCAGCACTTTCAGCAGATTGTACGCAAATGTTTGGCGTAGAAATGGCATTAACCTACAGACTAAGCTGAAAGTTTACAGAGCAGTGGTACTTCCAGTGCTGTTAAACGCTAGTGAAACATGGACTATGTATAGACGTCATGTGAAAAAACTCAATCACTTTCACACAACTTGTCTCAGAAAAATTATGAGCATCAGATGGAATCTTATGAGAATCAGAGCAAGACAAGATTCCAGATACGACTGTCCTTGATAGAGCTGATATCCCCAGCATTGACACTATCCTGATGCAGACACAGATTTGTTGGGCTGGCAATTTGGTGCATATGACAGACCATCGCCTGCCAAAAATACTTCTCTACATAGTGAGCTAGAGAAGGGTACACAATCTCAAGGTGGCCAAAAGAAGCCTACAAGGACTCGTTAAAGACCTCACTGAAAGCCTTTGAAATAGACCAAGATACATAGGAAGAACTTGCACAAAATAGATCTACATGGCTCTCTACAATCAAAAAGAGCACATCATCTTGTGAAAAGAGGAGAAATGCAGCAGCTCAACAGCGGAGAGCAGCTAGAAGGTCACAGATAGACCAAGATCTGTCTACAGTGGTCATTCCATGTCCGAACTGTCCAAGGACATTTACAACTCGAATAGGGCTCATTAGCCATCTACAAACTCATAATCAAGGACATAACTCTAATTGAATTTTCAAAAGTGGATGTAACAAATGGTCATTACTTATGATGGACGAACAACAACAGGTTGATAAACTTCACAATGTTTTTGTGGTCCCATGACTCTGTGATTCACAAACTTCACAATGCTTATATATCAATATTGTTTTAAAAATTGATTTCTACATTGTTTTCAATATTTTCCATCACTGGAGTATCAGAAAACTGTGTTAATAAAAGTATGGCATATTTATCATTTATTCGAGCTGTAAATGAACTTTTCATGATAATATCATTAGTCATGGTAAACAAACTTCTACAAATTTGGAAGTAACGTGGAAAATGATTAAACAAATTAATCTATTGATGTTTATGATACGCCATGCTATAGGAAAGACTTCCTGTGATTAATTCAAATGTTCACACATTTTAAAGTGTCATTAGTTATATTATACATTTCTCACTATCTGTACAACTTTCGAGCCACTGTGAGTGGCTAATCACCATGTTTTATGGATGGGACCTCTAGTGCTTCCGCAAGCTTCAGGTATGCAATGTTAGCCGCATAATCATTATCCACTAAATAATTACTTAGCCATTATCTTCCACTAGTTAATTACCTAGTCATTATTATCCACACAAGTGGCTACCTAAGTTCCACTTCTCCGAACACTAGAAATAGACCAAATCACAAAGGTCAGACTATCATACAAACATTAACCTTACCTTGACGAGTCCACTGATGATAACATATATTCCATCTGGGATATCCCCAAGTTTCATGATAGTTTCTCCATATTGATATTTCTTTCTTTCTGCCAAGCTTAAAATATGGTCAACTACCACCATGTTCCCATCCACCCATGGAATAGCTTCCAGAATTTTTTTGAGAGAAGGAATTAGCAACCTAGGTGGATTTGCCATAACCCTTTTCATTTTTGATTCAATCACCTAGGAACAATCATATTTCAATCAATCACCTTGGAACATAAATATTTCAATAATAACATGGGGACAGGCACTATTAAATCAAGCACCTAGGAACAATCATATTCAATCAATCACATTTCAATCAAATACCTGGAAACAGGAGTACAGGAACATTGTGCCAATATTTACTTATGGATGTGAACTAAAGTGTTTGTTACATTCATGTGTGTTCCCAGTGTCTACGAAACATGGACAATAAATAAAATTATAGCTAAGAGAATAGAGAGACTCTAAATAAAGTGCTATAGAAGGTGTCCTGAGAATACCACGGACAATAAGGAAGACCAAAAAAACATACTAAGAAAATACAACATCCAAGAATGTTGGCTTTTAAACACCATAATAAGAAGGAAGTTGGGTATTTAGCCATGTGAAGAGATATGATGGCATGGAAAGAGTGTTGTTGGAGGGGGGGGGGGGGCGATAGAAAGCATTAGAGGTTAAGGTCAACCAAGACTTTGCTGAACAAGCGATATTCAGGAATGCATAATCATGCCGCCTAAAGGAAGCAGGACAACATACCAGACACTGCAAGGACTTCAGGAGATTCATAAGACAGACTACATTCTGGAAATAATGTGTCACTTGACAACAACCTGGGAACAATCATATTTCAATCAATCACCATAGAATAACTAATTATCCAGTAAACTACATGGGACAATGAATGCCCAAATAAACATAGAATTACTATGCCTCAATCAACAAGGGGCAACTAAATATATATCATTCAATCAATACATAAACACTACCTCCATCAATCAATACATAAACACTATCTCCATCAATCAATACATAAACATTATCTCATCAATCAATACATAAACACCATCTCCATCAATCAATACATAAACACTATCTCCATCAATCAATACATAAACATTATCTCCATCAATCAATACATAAATATTATCTCCATCAATCAGTACATAAACACCATCTCCATCAATCAATACATAAACACTATCTCCATCAATCAATACATAAACATTATCTCCATCAATCAATACATAAATATTATCTCCATCAATCAATACATAAATATTATCTCCATCAATCAGTACATAAACACCATCTCCATCAATCAATACATAAACATTATCTCCATCAATCAATACATAAATACCATCTCGATCAATCAATACATAAACATTATCTCCATCAACCAATACATAAACACTATCTCCATCAACCAATACATACACACCATCTCCTGCTTTCTGCTAAAAGGACAGTTTCATCTGCATATTGCAGGTTATGTATTATTTTCCCACTGATCTTGAATCCTGGCATTCCTTCTATATATTTAAAGATATTCTATAAATTCACATCTCAAAGGCATCAATTCTGTCTTCTAATTGTTTGTTTAATGTCCATGTTTCTGAGCCATATTTTAATATAGAATAGATGTAACATTTTACAATTCTCATTTTTAACTTGTTTGTAATTTGTTTAGAAGTTAATATTTTCCTCATGTCATTGAAAGTACTTTTAGCCATTTCTATTCTCCTTTTAATAAAGTCAAAGGGTAAAGTCAAAGGGAAGCGAGCAAGAGGTAGGCAGAGATACAAGTGGAAGAGTAACATTACACGATGGACAGGTTACAGTCTAGCAGAGTGCACCACCAAGACAAGAGACAGGAGATGTTGGAGATACGTTGCAGCCAACCTTCGTTGCGGAGACGGCACTTGATGATGATGATGATGATTCTCCTTTTAACTTCTGTTTCACATCTGCCATCATTTGTGATTAAGTGTCCGAGATATTGATAATGTTTTACTTGTTGTAGTTTCTCTCTATGTATGTTTATATTTAGCTCTTGTTCTTCTGTGCCTTTGCTTATTATCATGGTTTTTGGTGTTTTTTTTAAATATTTATATCCAGTCCATATTCATTACTTGATTTATTGACTTGATCTATTAGTCTTTGTAGTTCATGTTCACTTTCTGCTAAAAGAAGTGTCATCTTCATATCTCAGGTAGTTTATTATTTTCCCATTGATCTTGAGTCCTGGCATTTCTTCTATTTGTTTAAAGATATTCTCTGTGTAGATATTAAATATGCTTGGTGATAAAATACATCCTTGTCTTACCCCTCATCTTATTTCTATGTATGGTGAGTAGCTGTTTTCACATCTTATTGATGCAGTTTGTTCCCAATATATATTTCTAATCAGTCTGATGTCTCTTCCATCTATGCCTATTTCTTGAAGACATTTGATTAATTTTCCATGTTGGACTCTGTCAAAGGCCTTGCTGTAGTCTATGAAGCAAATATAGATACTTTTTTGAACTTCTATGTATTTATCTATCAATAGTCAGATACTAAGTATAGCTTCTCTGGTACCTTTGTTTTTTCTAAAACCAAATTGTTCCTCCCTGACTTCAATGTCTATTTTGTTTTTAATTCTTTCATGTATTATATTGATAAGTATTTTGGTTATGTGGCTCATCAAACTTACTGTTCTGTATTCTGTACAATCCACAGCCCTGAGCTTCTTAGGTAATGGTATGAATATTGATGAGTTTAGGTCTTTAGGTAGGTACTTGGACATCCGCAGGAAACACATAATCGATTTCTCGCGATGCCGATAACATATATGATTATGCATTTTAGCACTGACTTTAACAGAGGGCAAGTTATTTTCAAGAAATTTCGATACTAAATTATTTTTTACTTTGAAAAGAGTGCATGATTATTATTCAGCGATTTCTGCCGTGCATTTAATACATCGATAATTTGGGAAAATTTGTTATTTGGAAATAATACCGTTTTGAGTGCACACAGGTATGTTATCACCAGTTTTTTCACTTGTCTATGTGTTTTAACGCATTTGTCAATAGTTTTGTAAAGTTCTTTGACCATTTTTATATAGATATGTGCAACTATTAAGAATGTTTGACAGTGCCCTGAAGATGAAAATAAATTTGAACACCACACCATTTTATGCTTGAATCGCCCACACCGATGTTCTTTTTTTTGTAATATAAGTAAGTTATAACCATTTCTTTAACTTGCAATTCCGTTAACGCCGCATTTAGTAGTTTTAGTAAGTTATTTGACCATTTTTATGTTGAAATGTTTAACTTTTAAGAATTTTAGATAATGCCTTAAAGATGAACATAATTTGTAAAGACATTGATATTTCATGTAGACAACCATGTCGTGATCGGCCATTGTGGCTGTTCTATTAATTATGTTGGCCATGTCGGATTTCTATGCAAGTAATGTAAACTATGGTCAAAACGTCGATTTTATGTGTGTCATTATGTGTGTCTTTAGTGATTAGTAAAACATCATTACCCTATTCATGGATTTACCTGTTGAATTTCAGTTGTGAACAGTAAGTACATATTATCGATCTTGTTATGTTGTAGGTGTCTGCAGCCTTTCCCTATTCTATTTTTATTATTGCGTTTTCTACTTCTGATTCTATCAATCAATATGTAGACACAAACATTTAAAAGAAACGATTATGAGAAACATGTAATAATAAATCATTGTTACACAATCATTCAAAACAATCAATATGTAGACATGCTAAGTTACAGTAAAGTATTATGTGACATCATCATTATGAGCGAAAATATGACACAAATATTCATGATTATTTTACTTTAACGAAAAGCATCCCCTCTGGTTCATCTATGCCACCTTCTTCAATCAAACGATGCATGCCTTCTCTTAAGACATTCAACACTGATCGAATCGCTTGGCAGGTTTTCACACCAAGGGCAACATCTGGATGTAAACCTTGTAGGAGTCCTGGAGAGTATATCACGGTACACTATATCATGGCTTAATGTCTTTAAAGGTTAAACATGACTCCCCTAAATGTCTACAATGAGGCTGAACATGACTCCCCTAAATGTCTTAAAAGAGGTTAAACATGGCTCACCTAAATATCTTCAAGATGTTAAACATGATTCCCCTAAATATGTTCAAAGAGGTTAAACAAGCCTCACCTAAATATCTTCAAAGAGGTTAAACAAGCCTCACCTAAATATGTTCAAAGAGGTTAAACATGCCTCACCTAAATATGTTCAAAGAGGTTAAACATAAAGGTAAAGGTAACATTAAAGGTTATATCAAATGGTTTTCTCATAAATGATCACCTGCCTAGTCAGAAGACACCTGACTAGCATTGCCTACCACACATACACATTATCGATGGCATCATTCCTCAACTTTCTCAGAGCATGAACACTGGCACCTTACGTTTTCGTGGCTGGGTGAACCATGGGAATAATTTTTATTACAAACCATGAATAACAAGTGGATTCAAAACCCAGGAATGCAGGTCAGCAGGCCAATAACTTACAACTAGTCCCAGCTTACATGTGACTCCCCTAAATGTCTTCATAGAGGTTAAACATGATGCAGTGAAATATCTTGAGAGAGTTCAACACCACTCACCTAATTCTCTGAGTACACTCAATGTAGCCTGCTCAGCTTTAGCCTTAAGTTTACTTTGAACATTAACATCGTCTGAGATGTTGTCTACCAAGCGAATGCCTACCTGAGGTTATTCAAGTAAAACTGATATTATCTATGTTTACACATAAAATTTATGTGACAGTATATTGCTATGCATAGATTTATGCACCATTACATTTTTATGTATAGATTTATGCACCATTACATTTTTATGTATAGATTTATGCAAGAGTACATTTTTATGTATAGATTTATGCAAGAGTACATTTTTATGTATAGATTTATGCAAGAGTACATTTTTATGTATAGATTTATGCAAGAGTACATTTTAATGACCATGGAGATTATGGCGGTGACCAGGGCATTTGAGTGGGTAGGTACACAGAAAGCAACACAGGTCTGCATCATGATTAGGAAGGTACAAGTGGAGTCTTGTTCGTGAACAGTGGATTGAGACCTTGAAAAAGGCGATGTTGAAAGTACCGGGGTAATTACATTTATTTTCATGCCAGGACATGTGGGTGTTTGAAGTAATGAAAAAGCATATCAACTGGCATCATGTGTATTGTGGCACAATGTGATGGGGCAATGAATTAGCTGACATTTTTAACTCCATAAGAGATATAACACGCGAGTGTGAGACTAGTGTGGATGATGATTCCGTTTTGATGGCCAGCATTAAAGAACAGGGTTTCAAACATGGTGATGCTAGAAGTGAACTTTTTGGAGGGCACAGAAGAATGATGATCAACCAGCAGAGGACCAGTACTGTCAG
Source organism: Meghimatium bilineatum (assembly GCA_034231615.1). NCBI lineage: Eukaryota > Metazoa > Mollusca > Gastropoda > Stylommatophora > Philomycidae > Meghimatium > Meghimatium bilineatum. Next base: position 45,834,215 of record CM067318.1, on the reverse strand, counting down.
CAGAAGTGTAATGGCGGATACACTCGAGGAGAGATCGGAGCAACTATAGACGTGCCCAGTTTGCAATGATGATGATCCAACGGCTAATTAACTAACATTTTAATGTATAATTTTATGCAAAAGTACATTTTTATGTACATATTTATGCACCATTACATTGCTATGTACCAATCACTTATCATCAGAAAAAAAACAGATGATCAAGTCAATAAGAAAGCCACAAACACCAACACAAGATGACTATCACATTATGAACAGATCAGAACAAGTTGTAATTCTACACCTCAGAACAGGACACAATTGAATCCACAGTCACATGTACACAAAATTCAAGATTGGCAACACTGCCATGTGTACCTGTGGACAGGCAGCACAGAGTGTCAAACATATACTTCAAGAGTGTTCTGAATATGAAATGCTGAGGCAGACATATTGGCCAGAGGAAACAACACTGAAATTGAAGCTCTATGGGCCACTGTGTGAACTACAAAAGACAGTGAGCTTTATTCAGGAGACAGAATTACAGATATAGACATGTTTCGTTTGTTTGTTGTTGTTTGTTTACGTTCGCTCAATAATAATCAGCACAGATATTCATGCGATTTCTGCCGGAAGCATAGTTACCTTCTGCCACCGTTATGCACTGTGTAGGCTAAGCACAGTCGATTTTAGCATGCCTTGACATTTCGGTGGGCTACCCAATCCTGTGACAGCCTTCCTATCTGTCGCCAGGCGGAGAATGTGTACTTACTCTACGCCGATATGGTTTGACCTCTACGTCTATCTTGCATGAGATGTTTCATAGAGAACTTGATCTCGTGTAATTTGACGTATTGTGTTCGTGCCCATCGGGTACCAAACCTTTTCTCATCCACAGCCTGGTTCCGGTTAGGAAAAACTAGACAGAAGAGTTGGGTTCAGACTTGTTTGCCCTTTTAGCCAAGGTCTTGTTCACCAACGTCGTTAACCCCTCATACAAGTCTAAGTCTATACACATATTTAGGAGTGTCAGGGACACGCATTTTGTTCTCGAGCTGAACATAGCTCGTCTCCTTGGAAGGTTGTGCCTGTGCAACCCATAGGGTACTGAACATTTTCTCTCTGCGAGCATGATTCCGGTATAGGAAAAACTCAACAGTAGAGTTGGGTCCAGGCTGGGACCACTTGTAATTAGAAGCTTGTCTCGAGCAAACAATACTTTAGTTCTGATTTCCTTGAAACATTTTCTTTTCTCTTTACATGTGACACTGCCATCTAGCGCTGTGCTTCCCTCTCAGTGTACTCATTATACTATCCTTATGGTGAATGATGCACGGATTCTTACTATTTTTCATAACATCTGCCCACTTTATAGCATCTACATTGGCTGCCCCTCCAGAATGTTTTTACAGAACTGACTAGCTTCACTGTATGTCGACAGTACTGATACATGTGTTGGCACAGAAGTGTCAGAGATATCACCTGTCTTTTTGCATTCAATTTTCTTTCCATCTGCTGCCTTCACATTCATGTGGACATGATCCCCAAAAGTTTTAGCCAAAATCAGCATGAGCAGCTGAAGAGGAAGCTATGTATAGATTTATACAAAATTACTTGCTATATATTGATTTATGCAATATTACATTTCTATGTATAGATTTATGCCATATTAAATTACTATGTATAGATTTATGATTAATATTCAAATTTATAAAACAATATGCCATCATAAATTGTCAAACCTGCAGATGAACAAATCATTAACAGATGTGCTATGTTTTAGAATCTTGTAGAGACTAAATGTTGCAAATGTTTGTAGAGTAATTTTTGGGAACTAAAATAAGTAAATGTTTGCAAATAAAACTTGTGGGAATTAAAAGTAGTAAATAGGTGCTTAATTGTAGAGAAACTTATAGGAACTAATATATTTGTGGGGAATCTTGTGGGACTAAAACTAAAAAAAGTAGGCCTAGTAAATGTTGTAGAGAAATTTTGCAAAAAGTTATAGTGGTAAATGTTTATGACGAAACTTTTGTGGAAACCTTGCTGAAACAACAAAATATGCTGACTGTCTTTGACTCACCTCATTCGCTCGGACAAATCCTCGAGCAAGGTCACAGCCGCTAGTTAGTCGACCTCGAACATTTTGTTTAATCATTTCAAGAACAAAGTCAGCCCCAACCTGAAAAATCAGAAACAAGGATGAAAAGTCTTCCATTTTTATACAAACTTCTAAATATATTACAGAACTGGGAAAAACCTTTATTGAGGTGAAGTGTTAAAATCAATGGTTCTCAACCTTTTTAGGCCCATGTATCACTTTAGGAACAATTTTTATCTCGTGGCCTATGCCCTTACCATACAAAGCCTTTTTTAAAAGATAAAGCTTTGTAATGAAGTTTTGATGTAATAAAGTAATGATGTTTTGAAGTAATATAGTAATGAAGTTTTGCTAATCACTGGAAACACACAATCACACACGCATGCGCACACACACACACATACAGGTTGTGTGTGTTATTATGTGTGTTACTAGTGATTAGCAAAACTAACTTCATTACCCTGTTACAAGCTTTACTTGTTGGATTTCCATGTTAGGCAGTGAGTACGCCCTGTTACAAGCTTTACTTGTTGGATTTCAGTGTTAGGCAGTGAGTACACCCTGTTACAAGCTTTACTTGTTGGATTTCCGTGTTAGACAGTGAGTAAACCCTGTTACAAGCTTTACTTGTTGGATTTCCGTGTTAGACAGTGAGTAAACCCTGTTACAAGCTTTACTTGTTGGATTTCAGTGTTGAGCAGTGAGTACATATTATAGATTTTTGTTTTAAATAGAAAAAGTTTGTAGACTTCTGGTACTTCTTACTACATATTGTAATAGTTATCAGTGTCCCCTTTCTGTGCTTCCCATAGATGAGCTTGTGGGTCTAGCCCCAATTTTTAAAACATTTCTCTTCGACCCCCAGAAAAAAGTATATATGGCTTCCTGAGGGTTTGAGGGTTATATTGTCAACATTGAAAACCACTGAATTAAAAGAAAGCCTTGACTGTGTGATGCTGCAGCCAAACAGGGAAGAAAAGAAGTGACACTGTTACCTGGCATGCACGTCATAAGAGGCAACTAATGTGGTTTTGTGGGTTGGAGTTGGTTGTCTCATTCCATAGAGGAACAAAGTGACCTAGGAGCCATGCTGAAGTCAGATTTCTCAAGCTGAAAGACACAGATATCGCAGTTAAGCTGTAAACCATGACACATTCTTTAGACTACATCCAGTAAATCTGCAAGAGTTTGAGAACAAATGCAGAATAAGAAGAAATGAAAGCCTGAACGTGACAAGCCACATTGTTTTGACATACTGACACAACATGTCAGTTAAATGGATGTCACTTGACATTGGATGTCACTTGACATTGGATGTCACTTGACATTGGATGTCACTTGACATCACTTACTTCTTCAATAAATCTCTCAAACCAGTATCTCATGTTTCTCTTATTCTACAACAATTCTCAATCTATTTATCTTTTGATCTTTCAACTCAACACAGTCACAACATACATCACATTTCAATATTCTCTGATATTATGATCCTATATTCTTGGACTAGAACCTGTGGTTGTTGCCAATGTTGATATTGATATGTAAATCTAAATGACTGGGACATTGAGATTATATACTAGTGTAAACTCTTAAGTAACTGACGGAATGACAAACAGAGCACTTTACAGATTGCCCTTTTTGCAGTGATGCTAGTTCGTAATCATGAACTTTACAGCAAAGCATAGCCCCTTCACAAACCTCTTTCTTTTTTCCCCTGTCTTTAGCACATGTTTCCTCTAAGCTGTATACCTCATGAGAATGCATAAGACATTTAACACCCCCTTATAATATCCAGAGTGACAAACCCAAAAAAGGTCTTCAGGTATCCATCTTAAGAATAATGTGTACATGCTGTATTGTAGCTGTGTTAACTTCCATAACAATGATTCACATAGAAAATTTATACAATAATTTACAAGTTAATGATTCATCTTAGAAATGTATACAACAATTTCTGTTAGTGACTCACTTCAACATTTATACTATATTTTCATAGTTATTGACTCACCTTAACATTTATACAAAAATGTCAGTTATGGACTCACCTTAACATTTATAGAATAATTTCCTAGTTATTGACTCACCTTAACCTTTAGGCACCTATGGTCGCAACATTGCACCTTGCGTGTGCGTCCCACCTTGCCTGTGGTCACAATCACACGCCATACGATATTGCTCCATTCCTGAGTGCGGAAACTCATGAAGTTACAGCTTATATGACGTAGAATTCCCGCCACACGAAGCTAGGAATACGTCACAGTTTAAAGGTCAAATTCCTTTACACATTACGATTATAAGAGAGAGAAAGCCGGTTGAATTTGTCAATGCATTTCTAGAGCGACTTTAGCCATTTTAGGCCGTATTTTACTATCAAATTGAGTACCGCCTGGCATGGGTAAGTGATCATGACTACATGTTCTAATTGTTGTTTTTTGTGTTTAATATGTTGTTATTTGATAAGAATGTGTGTGTATTCATTAAAAAACACAAAAATAATATGTATCAGGGGTGACACGTGTGCATGGACAATAATTACGCTGCGTGTCGGCATAGACCTAGTGTTGACCGGACGGACGTTATATGCGATTTCTTCACATTTTATTAGTTTTTTTTAGTTCATATTATATTAGTTTTGATATAAAACAATACATATACAATAAGTATAAGTATTTATGAGGATCTTATCAATGTTGTCACACATTGCTCATGTATTAGGGTCGTCACGAAGATATATTTGCGGTTTTGAAAATGGCGTTTTGCATTTTTCGCAGAATTTTCAACTTCACAACTTGCTCACAACTGTTATATCACACATACAACAACAACAAAAACACGATAATATTCACTCCTTTATTTAGATGTGCAAAAATTATTTTGATATCTTTTAAAACAAAAAAGTTATGATGTTTTCAAAATATCCACCATCAATAACGCAAATTTTCCAAAAAATAAGTCAGGCCCTGGGGGAAGTTTTGTAATTTTAAGCCAGGGCTCTAAAGGTTAACATTTATGCAATAATTTCCTAGTTATTAACTAACCTTAACATTTATACAATAATTTCCTAGTTATTGACTCACCTTAACATTTATACAATGATTTCCTAGTTATTGACTCACACTAAAATCTTGTTGCAATAACTTCCAATTTCATAACTTACACCAGAAAGTTGCACTATAATTAAGCCCACTGCCTTACAAAGTTGCACTATAATTAGGCCCACTGACTCACCTCACAGAGTTGCAATACTCTTAGAACCCTCAAAAACAATGTCATATACCCCAGATCTCCATAGTCAACATCGAAGTTATACCAAATATCCTCATACCACATGACCAAGTCATTGAGAAGGTAAACAAACTCCACATATCCTAACACAATACAGGTCACGTTTAAGAAGAACCATAAAGTCCTTATGTACAGCATTCGGAACACTGCTACCTGTGGGTCAGAACAAATATCATTCAATATCGGTAAGTAAAAAATATCATTTACACACAATTTTGAGGGCCATGGACAGCTTATTTCTTGCATGATATCTAGTAAGACATGATGCTTTGAAGTTTATTTTGGTCAAGGACGGGAGGGAGGTCCATGGTGTGAAAAAATATCATTCAAGTTGATCATTCAAGTCTAGTTGATAGTGAGCTTTCTTGCTATCACTGGCTTACAGTGTGCCAGGTTCAAAACCAAATTCAGACAAATACAAATTTTTGGTTGTGATTTCTCGCTTGACACGATCACTCATCCAGTCGACTCAGCTGTAAATGAGTACCTGAGACATGAGTTAGGGAAGGTAAAGACAGCAAGGAAGGGAAGTGACCACCCCCACCTAATAGTTGCTGCTGCATATTACATGAAGAGTTATCTTTATCCCTGACAGCAGGATGCTGCCATGGGACCTATCTTTACTTTTATCTGTCTGGTTTTTGGACATCACTTCCTACCATAATGTTGTTACATATGAAGATTATATCAATACATCCCCTTCTACTAAGAAAGATATAAAAAACATGCCTTTAAAAAAACAACATTCTATTTACTGGAATGCATTTAAACCAGATTTACTGTTGCTAGAAAAAAGCTCTGTTACTGTCTTTACACAGAGCTTGTTTGAGCTAACATTAAGGGAGCAGTGGAAAAATAAAACCTTCAAAATTAATGATGTTCAGACAATAACATATACTATGATCTCCGTCATTGACAGCTGGATAAAATGTGAATACCATACACTGAAAGTGGAAGAAAATATTGACAAAGATGGGTTTCGCTTCATTCAACCTACTACAATTATCATTCTTCACAATTCATCAGATTATGAATAGAGAAATAATAAGAATTAAAAACAAAGCCATGGGAATGACAAGAGAAAGAGAATTTAGATAACATCAAGATAAAAGTGCATATATATGAAAACAACACAGCAGAAGTGACACATCTATCATTGTAAAGATATGTGAAATAATATATACCATTGCTTGACAACTAGACCATCTTGACAATAATTAAACGTAGTAAGCTAGTGTGAATTAGCCATTTGATGAGAAATGAATTTCTCTCTAAAATAATCATGCAAAGCAAAGTAGAAGGTGTTAGGAGAAGAGGTGGCGAAAATAAGGTCTTGACTGATAATGTTCAAGGCTGGACATTTTTGAATTGCTCCACCTTCTAACATGAACTCAGAAAATGTTTTGGTCAAAGTTTTGAGAATGCCACCACTTGTACTTACAATGTTCATATTAGGACGAAGATAATGGTGATGACTATGGTAAGTACAATTTATGTTGACATTTATTTTAAATTAACAAGGATGTAAATAATACTACCTTTTCATTAACGTTTAACTGTTAACTTTATATATCGTTGATTATAATCTCAATACAACGAAAGAAAAATGTAACATTCTAAATACTTTATTTTTACCCATGTTAACAACAAATGAACACACGCCTATACCAGCAATTACTGTAAAATTTCTGTAAAACAATATTGGTGTTCAACTAATGATGAGCGCACTATAGTAGTTTATTACTGCATGGTGGTTAGTCTGATGGACCACTAGTGAGACCTTCAGAACTTCTATAGGTATTAGATATTAGGTGTGTTGATTCTCTTCGCACATCGGACATGTCCATAGGTGCTCAGATCTCCGCTTCAGCAAATCTCTCAGTGTATAATGGCTGATGGTTCCAGTTCTACGTTGGTTTACTGCTCTTACTGCTCTTTTTGAAATCTTTGTCAGGTGTTCTCTACGGCCACGCCCGTCCTCACTCCCAATTCGCACATTCTCGATACTGACTCCTGCTCATTCATCACAAAATCATCTGATCATGCAGACTCATGAAAAGCAAACATTATGTCTGCTCAGTCGATAGGCTGACCATCTGTTATGGTGGAAAGGCTAGCTAATTGGTGGGGCCGTTTATTTCCCTTCACACCTGTGTGTTTGTTATTCTATGTTCTATGTCTGCGTGACTGGATGGACCACAGAATGTTAGTCTCCAAATTGAATTTCCATACTCAGCATCTCTGGTGACCCAAAATAGCAAACAGTCAAAACATCTCGACGTCTCCAGACTGAAAGATCCTCTTTATAAACAGCTTCTGTGCAGCTCAATGGATACCAAAATTGCAACATTAGTAGTCGACTTCAGACATTTAAAAAATCTGGGAAAACCTCCATGACACTGTCTACTAAACTAAAGAAGTGGTGGGCATTGCTGTTCGCAGGTATTAAGACAGGTTTGACGAAAATGATGTACAGATCAAAGCTATCCTGAACAACAAGCACAAACAGCATAAAGCTTATCTAAATGACCCCCATATCAACCAGCAAAAAGACGCTATGTGAAAACTCAAAGAAAAACATGCAAAAAGAACTAGGTGGATGCAATACTCATGGTTTAGTAGCAAAGATAAAAAGATTCAGCATTATGTTGACAGTAATAATAAGCAGAAATTCTATTCAATGCTAAAATCAATTTAAAGCCCTCAGTCTTCCGGAACGTCTCATTTTCTCAGTCAGACAGAAAGCATACTATCACTGACAGAGAGAAAATTCTCAAACGTTGGGCTGAACATTTTGAAAATGTACTAAACTGCTTCTCCAAAATCAATTAAATGATTGCACACATCATGCAAACACCAATCAATCATTAATTATCAGAACCCCGTTGCCTTGAGGAGGTGGAGAAAGCCATCTCAAATTTGTCCATAGGAAAAGTACCAGGTCCCGAATCCATTCCAGCCAAAGTTTACGCAGTTACTAGCCCTGTTATGACTATTAAATTCACAGAGTTCTTCCAGAAAATGTGGAACCTGGAAGCGATACCATAAGACTTTAACCTTTAGGACGCATGCAGCAACTTTATTCACGACATTTCCCCTTCTCTGGTTAGCGAGCGGCGAGTATATTTGCCACCGTCAACCGCAGTTGCTAGGTACACTTCAATCAATTAAAAATCTCCAATATTTAATATTTTTTTCACCAGATTTGTTAAATCTGTCATTTTATTCAATTGACTACCTTTTCCAGCAGTTTTAGTGGCAACCATATGCCTAATGTCATGTAAATATCAATATTTTCGCAACATATTAATAATTTCAAATAAAAGCATCATCATGATGGTAAATTCTGTTTTATAGATGTATATTTTATCGAATTTTCATTAAAATTATTATGGGTTGTGATTCAAATGATTATTTATGGAAAGATAAGTCATTTCCACACTCGAAGATCAGTTAAACCACGCTGTTTTATGTAATTTGATATTAAAACATCAACCAAGTTCGAACGATACATTTCTAACTAGATCTAGGTTTATAGAAGAATTTTAAGACATACCTGAAGGTGTAATCCTTGTAATTATAACGATTAATCCGTGAATGGCATGCTAACTCAGTCTATCTAATAGTTTCCACTCTGGAATATTTAATAAACTTTATGCAATTGTATTTTCGCTCTAAAGGCAAAAAATCGCTGGGTTTTTGTGGAAATTGTCTTTGAGACTGTATTACATGTCTTGTATCACACACACACACACACAAACAAATCCTACAACAATATATGCAGAATTCAATTCTTTATTTGTATGTGTAAAAATTATTGAAATATCTCTAACAAAAAAAAAGTTATCGAAATTTCAAAACAGCCACCTACGATTGCGTAAAATTTCTGAAAATTATTTCAGCGGCAGGACAGAAATTACGTAAATGTAAATACAGCGTTCTACAGGTTAAGGATGCTTCCATCATATTTCTATACAAGAGAAAAGGAAATCGCCTAGCTTGCGACAACCACTGAGGCATATCACTGCTCTCTATAGCAGGAAAGATCCTGGCTAGGGTCCTGTTAAACAGACTGCAAGCCCATCTTACGATAATGCAAACTGCAACATTGGACTTGGATGTTGCCTTGCATATTGCTCATGCCAGTGTGACATTTAGGAGCCTTTGTACGAACATCTGGATCAGGCGTAGTCTCGGTTTGACCCTTAAGTTGAACGTCTACCATGCAGTGGTTCTACCAACACTGCTTTATGCCGCGTCATCCTGCACTGTCTATACGAGACACGCTCGAAGCTTAACTCTTTGCACCTTCAGTGCCTAAGAAACCTCATGAGAGTACATTGGTAGGATCAAGTACCAAACATGGAAATCCTTAATGAGTCCAGTATGCAAAGCATTCATGCCCTGTTGACTAGGTTCCAAATCCACTGGGCTGGTCACACTGTCCATGTGCCAAACAAGTGTCTTCCAAAGAGATTATTCTATGGGGAGCTGTGCGATGGTAAATGTTCTAGTGGAGCGCAGAAAAAGCACTTCAAGGATCGCCTAAAAAGAACTCTATCAAGCACTGCAGCATCTATCATAGCTCCTAGGAGACTACAGCCTTTGATCGCTCAACTTGGCACACATAGATCACTGCCAGCATCACTAAATTTGAAAAAGAGAGAACACTGCGGGCAATTTTCAAGCGACGAAATCGGAAGGACAAATCCGAAAACTCTCCTACTCAGGCCCCTCTGTACATCTGCATGCACTGCAATAGTGTTCCTGGCACGAATCAGGCATCTACAAACTCACAAACCCAAACTAAATTAAACAATCACAAATGTTTTGTTTTTTTCTACATGTTCATCACATCTTTATTGTTTTATTTTTCATGCCAAGTTCATTTTTACTTGCGAAGGAGGAACATCATCATCATCATCATGTTGTTCTATATCATGTCATCTGCTAGTAGTTTACTGCTGCTTGGTGGTTAGTCTGATGGACTGCTAGTGAGAGCTTCAGAACTTCTATAGACATATCATCTACAAGGGATTTCTTGCTGCTCACTGGTTGGTCTAGTGGACAACTATCGAGGCCTTGCACATATGGGTCAGCATCAAAAATAAAAATTAATAATAGCAACAAGCAGTACCAATAAAAACGGTTACCTACTCTGAAGATGAAGTACGCAGTGGACATTATACAAAGCACAAAGTTGGTATTATGAATGCCGATCATAATGTCTGTATTTACGTGTAAATCACCAAAAGCTATAAGTATGATTGCTGTCAATACAATGATAAAACTATCCGTGCCATAAATTGCTACCATAAGCAGTCGACTTTCTCCAAGCAAGATCATTGTCCTGAAACAGATTATAAAAATGGAGATGTTCCAGTTAGACCAGCATTTGTGCCATGGTTCTTGATGTTCATTAGGAAAGAGATATTACTAACGTCATTTAAATTGGTCATCCCATGCCAAACTACCCAAAGACATTTGTGGCCAGAATACGGCTTATTAGCCATCTACGAACTCATAGTCATAACTTTAACTTGATTTTTAAAATCTATCTAACTCAAACTTAATTTCATAAATCTATCTATCCAACTCAAACTTAATTTCAAAAGTCTATTTATCTAGGCTGTTCTTTGCTTTTGCTAAAAATTCTTGAGACTAACGGGAATTGAACCAGTCCGTTCTACGGCACCAAATCGCCTAGCAACAATTGCACACGCGTTCTTCATAGGTTTTTGAGATATGGCAAGTTTGAGTGAGTCATATGCAGGATATTGTGATGTTGGTAACTCCTTCGATCCATCTTATTCCTAGTCTTCCTCTGCCTTTTGTTGTTTCCATTCTCATGTTGTATACTCTTGCTGCTGGCCATTATGGGTTCATTCTCATTAAGTGGTTGAACCATTTCAGTCTGTTTTTAAATATATTTGACCACTGACAGTGTTCCAACACAGCTTGTGATTTTTTCATTTCTCACATGATCTCTTCATGTTCTGTTTGCTGCTTTTCTTAGACAATTCATTTCACACATAGTATGTTTTCTATTGTGTTTTTTAGTTAGTGTCCATGTCTAACATTGATAACACAATGTTGGTATGAAGATTGATTTTAAGATTCACCTTTTGGTTTTACTTCCATTGGGATAGATTTGTGTTTCAAGATTGGTGTAAGTTTGTAATATATGTAGCTGGCTTTTTAAATTCTTGTATTGACCTCTCTGTTAATTCTTCTGTCTTTTGGAAAAATTACTGACACGATATTTACATTCCTCCACTTGTTTCAGCAGTTGATCATTGATCTTTATGTTTATTGTATTGGGTCCTCTGCCTATAGACATTACTTCTGTATTTTCTGTACTGATCATGTTGTGATTGAGGCAGCTTTTGTTGAGTAGGTTTATGTGATATTGCAGGGCTTCACTTGAACTATGGAATAGGTTCTGATCGTCAACAAAGAGTAGTTCAGTTAATTCATTTGGCTGGTCAGTGTCTGGTCGTGTTTTGCTAATTTTATCCATAAATTGGGTGATACATAATATAATACTTATAAATAATGAACATTAATGGTGATAGGACATACACCTAATTCCTGATGAATGAAAACCATTGTGTAAGTCCTACACTTGTTATAACTGTATTTTCACTATCTTTGAATATGGCTCTTACACATTCTAATAATATTCCTTTTATTGCATACTTTTCTAGAGCACTCCAGAGTAATTCTCTATTCGGTCGACAGCTTTCTCTTCATCTATACAAATAATTTCATTAGACATAGGTGATGGACTTACATTGACCATGCTCTCAGAATAAACAGCCTAAGAATTCCCCATCAGTCACTAAATTGGGTGCCACCGGGAGTAAGATGAGGGAGACCTAGAGAAACTCTACAGAGAACCATTAATAGAAAAGACATGTCAATGAACTTAAACAACACCCAAGAACTGAAAGACCTGGCAACACAAAGACAGAAATGGAAAGCTATGGTTTTTTCCCTATGTGCCGCCTATGGTCCTGGAGAAACATAACATAACATACAAGCAATATTCATTTGATTTTTGTGTATTCTATTGTCTTTTCACTATATTGTGGTAGAGAAAATAGTGCATCCTATACATTCTCCTCCTTTTCTAAACCCAAACTGACTTATTTGACATAACATATATTGTCTATTGTCTTTCCCCAGGAGGATAATGATATATATTTGACATAACACAAATTGTCAAGACCAGATGTGTTACCTTGGTTGCGTTGAGTCCCCGTTTGTTCAAGGTTATCTTAATGTTTTCTGTCCACCATTTTCTTGGTCTACCTTTGGCAGATATGCTCTTGTTATATGCTATTATTGGTATTTGATTTGACTTATGATATACCTACTCTTTTCCTAATTTCCTAATTTTTTATTTTATCTAGTTTAGTAATCATTGCTGCTTTTCTTAGAAAATTCATTTCAGATGTGACAATTTTCCTTTGCTGCGAGGCTGTTAGAGACCATGTCTGACATTGGTAACAGAGTGTTGGTATAAAAATTGTAGATATCATATGTCTTTTGACTTCCATCTTGATCTATAGGTGAAGATGTAATGGTGAAAGTTGGTAAGTCACTGTGTTTGCTTTCTGGCACCTTGTTTCTGTTTCTCTATTTAGTCTTCAATTTTCGGAAAAAATGCTGCCTAGATTTGTATAGATCAAAGGATGGGAACGATTTCATCTATTACCCCATATCTATATTTGTTTGCACTTATATTATAGATTAATTGATGGGAACGATCGGAACATCTCTACTTTTCACTCCAATCTGGCCATTTGACATTACCTCGACACATCACCATCAGAAGTAAATCTGTCCAATAGAATACAACAAAATATAATAAAATAATACTTGCATTTCAATTGATATAAAATAGTATATTTATATTCTTTTGTTTTTGCTTTCATTATAACAGATTTTCATTTTTACCATTTGTATGTAATTTACCCCTGTTCCTGGCCAAGAGTGAGACTTGCAGACTGCATGTCGATGTGGGCTGCCATCAAACTGGCATAGTTTATCTTCTGTTTATCACAGATTAATATTACTTTAACATAGTTTATCTTCTGTTTATCACAGATTAATATTACTTTAACATAGTTTATCTTCTGTTTATCACAGATTAGTATTACTTCAGCATAGGTTATCTTCTGTTTATCAATGATTATTATAACCTCAGCACAGCTATTATTACTTACACCTTATTCACCGAACTTGTAGAAAAACTGATAGCTGGGTAGATGACACTGTGTGCAATAAGGATATCTTTCTGAAACAAGATTATTCATAATACACCCATTAGATGGTGTGTGCCCTGAACATACACCCAGTCTATGTGATACATCTCCAACATACACCCTGTCTGTCTATGTGATATACCCTCAACATAAACCAAGTCTGCCTATGTGATATACCCTCAACATACACCCAGTCTGTCTATGTGATATACCCTCAACATACACCCAGTCTGTCTATGTGATATACCCTCAACATAAACCAAGTCTGCCTATGTGATATACCCTCAACATACACCCAGTCTGTCTATGTGATATACCCTCAACATACAGTCTATGTGATACACCCTCAACATACACCCAGTCTATGTGATACACCCTCAACATACACCCAGTCTGTCTATGTTATACACCCTCAACATACACCCAGTCTGTCTATGTGATACATCCCCAACATACACCCTGTCTATGTGATACACCCTCAACATACAGACTATGTGATACATCCCCAACATACACCCAGTCTGTCTATGTGATACACCCTCAACATACACCCAGTCTGTCTATGTGATATACCCTCAACATACACCCAGTATGTCTATGTGATACATCCCCAACATACACCCAGTCTTTGTGATATGCACTCAACATACAGTCTATGTGATACATCCCCAACATACACCCAGTCTGTCTATGTGATACACCCTGAACATACAGTCTATGTGATACATCCCCAACATACACCCAGTCTGTCTATGTGATACACCATCAACATACACCCAGTCTATGTGATATACCCTCAATACCCTCAACATACAGTCTATGTGATACATACTCAACATACACCCAGTCTGTCTATGTTATATACCCTCAACATACACCCTGTCTATGTGATATACCCTCAACATACACCCTGTCTATGTGATATACCCTCAACATACAGTCTATGTGATATACCCTCAACATACACCCTGTCTATGTGATACACCATCAACATACAGTCTATGTGATACATCCCCAACATACACCCAGTCTGTCTATGTGATACACCCTCAACATACACCCAGTCTGTCTATGTGATACACCCTCAACATACACCCAGTCTGTCTATGTGATACATCCCCAACATACACCAAGTCTTTGTGATATGCCCTCAACATACAGTCTATGTGATACATCCCCAACATACACCCAGTCTGTCTATGTGATACACCCTCAACATACACCCAGTCTATGTGATATACCCTCAACATACAGTCTTTGTGATACATCCTCAACATACACCCAGTCTGTCTATGTGATATACCCTCAACATACACTCACTCTATGTGATATACCCTCAACATACACCCAGTCTGTCTATGTGATACACCCTCAACATACACCCAGTCTGTCTATGTGATATACCCTCAACATACACCCAGTCTGTCTATGTGATATACCCTCAACATACACCCAGTCTATGTGATATACCCTCAACATACAGTCTTTGTGATACATCCTCAACATACACCCAGTCTGTCTATGTGATATACCCTCAACATACACTCACTCTATGTGATATACCCTCAACATACAGTCTTTGTGATATACCCTCAACATACACCCTGTCTATGTGATATACCCTCAACATACAGTCTTTGTGATATACCCTCAACATACACCCTGTCTATGTGATATACCCTCAACATACAGTCTTTGTGATATACCCTCAACATAACCCTGTCTATGTGATATACCCTCAACATACACCCTGTCTATGTGATATACCCTCAACATACACCCTGTCTATGTGATATACCCTCAACATACACCCTGTCTATGTGATATACCCTCTACATACACCCTGTCTATGTGATATACCCTCAACATACAGTCTATGTGATACATCCCCAACAAACACCCAGTCTGTCTATGTGATACACCCTCAACATACACCCTGCCTATGTGATATACCCTCAACATACACCCAGTCTGTCTATGTGATACACCCTCAACATACACCCAGTCTATGTGATATACCCTCAACATACACCCAGTCTGTCTATGTGATATGCCCTTATGGTCTATATTAAAGAACATACCCATATGTTACTAGGAAAAAAGGGTGATGAAATTCTGCTAATCACTGGATACTCACACATGACAACTGTAGATGGGATTTAAACCAGTTTCGTTCAGCTGGCAAGCCAGGTATGCCTAACAACAATGCAAATAGGTGTCTGCTGAACGTTCCTGGTTCAAATCCTGGCTACTGCCTTCTAATATTTTTTCTATAACTTCTCTACCTTTCCTTTTATCCATGTTACATATGAAGCAATATTGTTTCTGTTTTTGTGTTATATGTACAAGTAGGTCTAATGGTCCTTGTAGCACTGAGGAATAATGGTACATACTAGTGTTAAATATTTGTGGCCCTTGAGGAATTTACATACCTGTGCAGTGTGTTTGTGTTATTGTTGTTGACTGCCAGGTATTAGGTATGTTGATAGGTGATCAGATTTCCACTTCAGTAAATCTCTCTGGGGATAACGGCTCATGGCTCCAGTTCTATGTTGGTTCAATGTTCTATCTGAAATCTCTGTTAGGTGTTCTCTATGGGCCACACCTGTCCTTAATCTCAAATCAAGCATTCTGGATATTGACTCATGCTTATGTATCTCAAAATGCTTTGATCGTGTAGACTCATGAAGAGCAAAGTATGTATGCCCGGTCCATAGGCTGACTATCTGTTATGGTGGTGAGACCAGCTAATTTGACAGCCCATTTATTTCTCTTCACACCTGCATGTCCGGGAACAACGATAAGAGTGATTTCCTGCACTGAGGCCTACATTTTAGCATTGTCTAATGACTCCACACATCTCTTATGTATATCATATTTTTTGACATTCTGAATTATATTCATTTAGTCACTTAGTATGCACACATGGGAATAGGTTTACGATTCCAGCCAGTTTAGTGCCTGCATTACGGCAGACACTTCCATTGTTAGACTACTTATTGTTACAGTAAAGATTCCATTGACTTTGTACACGTTGGTAGCGAAGAACCAACCCATCCATGTAAATCACAACATCTGTATCATCAGCATGTTTGCAGATGTGTCCCTTAACCTCAGCATTTACACTCACAGGGCTACGCTCCCAGCACCCCTATTGATTGTAATGACGGTCTTCACTGCCTCCTGAGAAACGATATGAATAAGTATCCATTCCTGATCAGGATTGATGCCTTCTGGGGCATAAGTCTGTTTAATGGTATCTTCAGCTCACCCCATCCACAATTTGCCTCGCTTGAGTCTGCTTCCCTTCACATGAGGGAGCTCAATGTGTAGTGTGTGGTCTGTTTTGGAACTCAACTCTGAGGTATGTACAGGCATGCCACATAGGACTTCTGTGAGATATGCTAGTTAAATCAAGGTGTGTCCCTAGTTGGTGTTTGTATTTTGGTCGATCTGTCCATATTCATAAATAACATGAGAATATACACACTGGAGGTCTTGACTAAAATCACATCTTTTTTTTAGATGCTTTGTGGTGAATTCAGAAAATGTGCTGACTTTAGTTTCAAGGCAAATAGGTGCCAGTTGAATGTTCCTGTTCACATCCTGTCTACTGCCTTCTGATTTTGTGATATACACATGATAACATGAAAATCAACATTTCAATACAAAGTTTTTTTTATCACAAATACATTCATAGCACAATAAACAATGAGTATGAATGAAACAGAGAAGAAGAGGAAACATATGTTACTGACCAATAATATAAGTTTTTTTGGCATCCTCCACATACCCTTGATTTCATGGACTCTGATCATTCTGTTTAGAAAATTTTTACAAAACACATTTTAGAAACTGCAACCTTTTTCTTCTGCATTCACTCTGATAACCAACATGAAATAGTGCGGTTTCTGTTGAGAAAGATGTTGTACAGCTGGCCTACAGCAGAGCCCCCATTATTTGCAATTTCCGATCCAGCACATCCAATTTTATTTTAGCATGCTTTTATTTTAGTTAAGCTTTCCTAGCCTGTGAAGGCCTTCCTATCTGTTGCCAGATATTTGAGGGAGTATCTGTTCTACCCCAGGACAGTTTATCACTAGATGCCTTTGGACTTTGCAGGCTAAAACATGTACCTGGGTGACAGTTTCTGTGGAGACAGTTTGCAGGGATTTAGATTTAGTGACTATGTCTATCTCGTATGAGGCATGCCACTCACAGTGAACTTGTCTCAAGTAATTAGACTCCATTACCCACTGTGTCCTTTGATAAACGCCTTATCTTGACTGTGAGCTTGGTTCCGGTATAGGAGATTGCTCAAACAGTATTAGGTATTAGGTATGTTGATTATCTTCTTCACATACTTGACATGTCCATACGTGCTGAGATCTCATCTTCAGTAAATCTCTCAGCTTATAACGGCTGATGGTTCCGGTCCTATATTGGTTCACTGCTCTTTTTTAAATCTTATAATCTTAAGTCAGTTATTCTCTATGGGCCATGCTCATTTCACTCCCAATTCGCACATTCTCAATATTGACTCTTCAATATTGACTCTTCAATATTGACTCTTCAATATTGACTCTTCAATATTGACTCTTCAATATTGACTCTTCAATATTGACTCTTCAATATTGACTCATGCTCAAAGTGTTCAAAAGTTGTAGAAGATTTACTTCACTAACTTGGTTTCACATATTTACTCCGTCACTCTCAACAAAGTGACACACCACCTGCCAAGAGTACCACTGATAGCACGTAACTCTGTAGCTTCAAGTGATAATCCACAGGGATCTCCAAAAAAATCCACCTTGCAAACAAGATGACACGAGCTGGATTGAAATGCATGACTTATTGAACACAAGGTGAACACTACACTACGGAAATCCTTCTGAATGTAGAGACTCACAAAGAGCAATGAGGATGTCTTCTCTGTGCATAGGCAGACCATCTGTTGTGGTGGCGAGCAAGATAATTGGTCGTCCAGTTCGTTTCCCTCCACAACTGCGTGTCCGGGGACAAAGATAAGCGTGAGTTTTCATAGTGATGCCCGCATTTTAGCTCTCTCTAATGATTCCACCCATCCTCTACGTACATCACCTGTTTTTTTACTTTCTGAATCATATTCATTGAGTCACTTAGTATGCACGCATGGGAATAGGCTTGCGATTCCAGACAGTTAAGTACCTGTGTCACTGCGAATACTTCCATTGTTAGACTGCTTGTTGTTGTGGTAAAGGCATCACTGGCTGCGTGTACTGTTCTTCCTTGTAATATGGCAGTAAAGGCCCATGCGCATCGGTGGTGATGGATGACCGACTCATCCATGTAAATCACAACAACTGTGTCATTGGCATGCTCACAGATGAGTGCTTGACCTCAGCATTCATGTTCACCGGGCTGTGTTCCCTGCACTCTCTATTCAGTGTAATAACGGTCTTAAGTGCCTCTTGAAAGAGCATAGAAATAGGTATCCATTTCCCAACAGAAGTTATGTCTTCTGGGGCGCAGATCTGTTTAACGTTATCCTCTGCATGACCCATCCATGAGTCACTTGAGCCTGCTTCCCATTAACACAAGGGAGCTCACTGTGTAGTGGTCTATGTCAGAACTCATTCTGAGATATGCACGAGCATGCCACAAATATCAATTCTGTGAGATATGCTCGGATAATCAAGGATAAATCTCATAGCCACACAGGGTGTGCCCCTTGTGCAACCAAGGATGATCCGCATCACTTCGTTTTGAATTCTCTCCAGCCTCTCAATCTGAGTGTGACTGGCGGTGATAGTGGGAGGACAAGAGCCTCATATAAGATTACGAGCTGTAGTTTAGTGTCAGCCAGTGCCATAACTATCAAGCTAAAAATAATTTGCGATAAAATGATCAACGCATTCCTGAAAACACAATCCCAGGTATTGTAAGGATGAGGTCCTGATTGCATCATACCCTCTCATCTCCACCATTAGTGTCGCAGACTTTACAATGTAATTGTTAAGAGATAACCATGTCACTGCAAGCCTTCTCTTGGTTGATCAGTGTTCCTGAATCATCACACCAGGAGGCGATACGGTCTAGCTCATTCTGC
Organism: Meghimatium bilineatum; assembly: GCA_034231615.1. Classification (NCBI taxonomy): domain Eukaryota; kingdom Metazoa; phylum Mollusca; class Gastropoda; order Stylommatophora; family Philomycidae; genus Meghimatium; species Meghimatium bilineatum. Next base: position 45,814,492 of record CM067318.1, on the reverse strand, counting down.
ATTGATCCGACAGCTTCTCTTCTATCCCTTCCCTGTCAATATATTAGTATATCCTCCACAAAAATCAGTGTTCTACCTCTTCCGTGTAGCTGGTTTGTTGTGTGATTGCCAAGTTATTAACATTAAATAATATGGGTGAGAGGTGAAATCCCTGTGGAAGGCCTGGGCGTATTGTTATAGGTTTAGATGTCCAACAACCGCACCAGAGAGCCACCTTACTCTTGAGCAACACCGCTGATATCCATCTGATGATGAAAGAGTCAACATTAAAGAGCAAGAGCATATTGATGAAATACTCGAATGGCAACCTGTTATACGTGTCCTCCAAGTCAAATGCAACAGCACACATTTCCAGACCTGCATGGAAGCCCTCGAATATGTCGTAAGTGAAAACAACGATGCTGTGCCATATTTCTTTCTGACTGCTGTAGCCTCCAAGCGCGCCCAGAAAAATGCGGCTTTCTTCCAGGCCTCGAGCTAGGTGATGTGCAACAATCTTCTCAATATGTTTGCTCATGGTGTTCTGCATCGTCATGATTCGGTAGCCATTGATCTGGGCATGGTTTTTAACTGGGCTTCTTTAGTGGCAATAGGTAGCTGTGCAGCCATTCTTCCTTGATAGTACCGTCATTGATGCTTCCCTTAAACCCACCAACCAGGTCATTTATGTCACTCTCCTTCGGGATGGCGAAGTCCTCATATCGTATACTATCAGGATCTGGGCAGTGTTCCGCGACCATTTAGGAGTGGTCTCGATGGTCTCTCCAGTGATGTGTATGCTCTCATTCCACTCAGCCTCCGTACATAGACCAGACAGCATAGTGATAATCCTCCGCCAGATATCTAGTTTGTTTTGGTCCTTCTGTTGAACATAAAGCTCAAAGGCTTTCCCCCTATCTTCATTTTCTTCAGCATTCATTCTCAAACCCTCGCTGGATTTCTCTAGTAAAAGGACAATGGTCCTACAAGATTTTCAGTTGAATTTAGTCCAGAGAATGGAAATGCGTTGTGTTGCCGTTTTATGTGTGCCAATGGTCTAACACATCTGTCTTCTGCAGAATCTTCATTCGATTTCTGCCATGTCAAATCAGTGGATTGAAAATCAGGTGGTATACCGAATCTTAGAAAATTTCCGTTTGATCATGTTGTCATTCGATCATGGTGGCTGGTTCAGCTCACTGCGCCTTTGGCGCTTGACCTGCAGCTTGCTGCACCTAATTGACTATCTCAATCAAACTTTCCGAATCAAACAGTAATGTTGTGCTAGGGTTGGGGTTGGATCACCTTCTTAGCCAAGGTTTCATTCATTAACATTGTGAACACCACATTCAAGTATGAGCATCTACCTACATTTTCTTCATTCTCAGACAGAAAATTGCAAATAATAACAGAAGTATAAAGACACCAAATGTATTCTCCCATGAATTAACTAGTAAAACTGGAAGCTAAGAAATTATTCTACCCTGTCACATTCCATCCAGAAAATTCTAGAGTTCTTCTGCATGTGAAATTAAATACAACTTACTCACAGTCCCTGTCTGCAGCCTCCTCTGCCATTTCTATTAGCTTTCGAACACTGTATCCTGTTAGAAGCCCTCGTTCAAACTGCATCCAGAAGTTTTGCTGAAATCACCAAAAACATTGTATACTGGATGGATATATTGATGTATGATGTTCTGTATCTTTGCAGATGGTAAACATATGGTAAGTTAATATATATACAGGCATAACTTAGAATAAGGTAAAGAAGTTTTGATAATCACTGATAACAAACATACCAACACACACAATTCAATGTTTTGACCAAAAGGTCTTTATCAAGCATACCAAATAACACACAAATGCCTTGGTCACCGGCATAGTCTCCATGGTCATACTGCTCATAGTGACCGCAAAGGCACCATTTTCCTCTTTGATCGTTTTACCTGCGCACTGAGCTGTAAAGGCCCAAGCACTGCGAACATGCCTAATTACAGATCCATCAGTGTATATAATCACATTCCCCTCTTTGGTATTCTCACTGATTAAAGCCTGCACTTCTTTCTCCACAGCTGCGGGACACCATTCTCTGCATTCTCTGCTAAGTGATGTTACTACTCTCAAACAAGTTTCGAAATCTGTGGGTAGACCTATCCATTCCGCACCTGCTGCCACATCCTGTAATCTGCACACGCTTTGTATGACATCTCTGCACGTCCCATCCACGACCTTCCTCTCGAGTCTGCTGCCTTTAACTTTCTGTATTTCGGAATGCAATGGGTGTTCCTTATCTGCATGTATTTGAAGGTACGCCCGTGCATGGCAATACTGTAATCTATGCTCAGCTGTTGGGCAGTCAAGTAGGTATCGCATAGCTCTTGTCGATATGTCTCTTATGCATCCCAGAATGATACGCATTGCTGCATTCTGGACTCTATCCAGTCTTTCGATCTGAGTTTGGCTAAGAGTCAGAATTGCCAGTGCATATTCCACCACAGCCACAACCAAACCCTGGTATAAAAGAAATAATCTTTGCTAACACTGTGCAGTGGATGATGGCAATGAAACAATCCCTTTAGTTGTCAGCAGGTAACTCTTGACATAACATAGCCTTACTCACAAAAGCACAGGTTCTTCTCAGTTATGTGAGAGTAGTGAATATGCTAGGTTAGAATGTCACATAGGTGAGAATAATGAATACACACTAGGTTAGAATGTCACATAGGTGAGAATAATGAATACACACTAGGTTAGAATGTCACATAGGTGAGAATAATGAATACACACTAGGTTAGAATGTCCCACAAATGAGAGCAATGAATACGCTAGGTTAGAATGTCACACAGGTGAGAGAAGCGTGAATACTCTTGGTTAGAATGTCACACAGGTGAGAGCAGTTTGAATGCGCTAGACTAGAATATCACACAGGTGAGAGAAATGAATATGCTAGGTTAGAATGTCACACAGGTGAGAGCAGTTTGAAAGCGCTAGACTAGAATATCACACAGGTGAGAGAAATGAATATGCTAGGTTAGAATGTCACACAGGTGAGAGCAGTTTGAAAGCGCTAGACTAGAATATCACACAGGTGAGAGAAATGAATATGCTAGGTTAGAATGTCACACAGGTGAGAGCAGTTTGAAAGCGCTAGACTAGAATATCACACAGGTGAGAGCAGCTTGAAAGCGCTAGACTAGAATATCACACAGGTGAGAGCAGTTTGAAAGCGCTAGACTAGAATATCACACAGGTGAGAGCAGTTTGAAAGCGCTTGACTAGAATATCACACAGGTGAGAGCAGTTTGAAAGCGCTAGACGAATATCACACAGGTGAGAGCAGTTTGAAAGCGCTAGACTAGAATATCACACAGGTGAGAGCAGTTTGAAAGCGCTAGACTAGAATATCACACAGGTGAGAGCAGTTTGAAAGCGCTAGACGAATATCACACAGGTGAGAGCAGTTTGAAAGCGCTAGACTAGAATATCACACAGGTGAGAGCAGTTTGAAAGCGCTAGACTAGAATATCACACAGGTGAGAGAAATGAATATGCTAGGTTAGAATGAAGATGAGTGCACACAAATATCCAGTGATAATCCAACAAAGATGACAAAGTTATAAACATAGAATGAAATGATATGACTAATATGGGACTTCTAGACAGAACAAAACAAACAGGAAAAATATAGAACTTAACAATCACAGCTAGATATCCACAGGACATTCATAAGGAAAATCTGAGTATGTAAAACAGGCATTACTCTGCAATCCTCAGAGAAACAGGAACATGATACCCAAGAAACACTGCTAGAACATAAAATTGGGCATAGAAGAAACATGTTTTGACAAAGATTGAACAATGAGAGAGTATAGGAGAAACATGTTTTGACAAAGATTGAACAATGAGAGAGTATAAATGTGTCACTCTAGCCTACTCTTCTATAACAGTCATGGCATTGAGAAGATGTGTTTACGATTCTAATGCATGTACTTTCCTGTAATAGATATTGAAGTTTACAGCTTGTAGAAAATTGTGCCACATAGTTCCACTGTATAAAGATCTTTGCCAGTGCTATGGTGTCCATGAGGAGCACAGTAGTGTAATTTATAGTGAGCTTGCTTGCTATCACCGGGTTACAGCGTGCCAGGTTCAAAACCACATCCGGACACAAAAAAGCCTGGTTGTGATTTCTCGCTTGACATGACCACTCCTTCAGTCAACTAAAGCTGTAAATGAGTACCTGGTGCATGAGTTACGGGAGGTAAAAAAAACAGCAAGGAACAGAACTGGCCACCCCACCTAATAGTGGTGCAGATTAGTATATGAAGAGTTATCTTCATCCCGGACGGCAGATGCCATTGGACCTTCTTTATGTGTCCATGCATCTGTGCTAAAATCTTATATGTTTGACAACATGATTTGAACGTTAATGTTGGTAACTCGAAAAGAATTATAAGAAGAGATAACAATCAACACAGAACTGGAGCAGTCAGTTACCACATGCTGAAGGACATACTGAATATGAGATTCTGTGCACCTATGGACCTGCCTGGAGTGCTATGATGATGATCTGATGACTAATTAACTGACTATGCCTGGCACTGAAGTTTTACTTTCATCCTCAGATTGGTGTTTCTTTGGCATTTTTGTGTTTCCCGGGTAACTGTTTTATTCAATGTGACTACAGGATGCAATGCTAGGAAGCTGAAAGTCTTCTACTTCAGATGGGACTTTATTGTGACTTCTTTCATTCTCGAGGCATGCTGCAGGTGAAAGAGTTGATTCCCTCCCGGCAGTCTAAGTATAAGCCATTAGCAAGAAGCATCATAGCTAAGATCATGTGTAGATTATTCAACCCCCACCCCAAGCCCAACTTCCTTAGTTGCCTCCAACAACATGCATGGCAGGTGGCAGTGTAACTATTCTATACTCCCAGTTTAGGACCTACCAACGTACAGCAAGCTGATAATATAAAAAGATGGAAAGAAATTTATCAAACACATGTGCTCCTCAAGGTTTGAAACATAATAATGATTAATGTATAATGATTATGTCCGGCTCTGTGACGGCATGGTACAGAGTTCAAATCTCACCACAGACAATTGTACAACCAGACCATTCAGATAGCAATGGCAAACTACTGAACATATTTATATTGCCTAGAAAATCACTACAGCAAAAAAATGCTGGGTTGATAGTTACATCCTGAATAGGATATGCTACCAATAATGATTATACATATCACCCATGAAGCAAGGAATAGTGACACTGTTACCCGTCATAAACATTGTAAGAGGCGACTAAGAAGGTTTAGGAAATGGAGTTGGCTGTCCTATCCCATAGAGGGTCAAAATTACCCAGAACCCATAAGCTGTGATGAAGTCAGATGTGTCAGTCTGAAAGGTGCACATATCATTGCCAAGCTGTAAACCATGACAGATTGAATTTTGCTCTCTAGACTACAACCTGCTGGAAACCTAGTAGGACCATTATCCTACCACAAGAGAGATCCAGTGGGAGTGTGAGAATGAACGCTGAAAAAGATTGCACACACCTAAATGCATGACTGTACACAGGAACACAGTTAAGATACAGTTACCTTCAAGAGTTTCAAATATTTCCGTATAGCCTCTGCCAACATACTGCGAACTTCTGACTGTGTGGGCATATAGGGTACCACAGCATGACAATTTGGGCAGATTCCACTGTGGTGTTCTCTTAATTCTTTCTCTTCCATTGTCTGTGTATAAAAAAGTGACTTATGATTTAGATATGTTCTTTGTAAATTGTATCTATATCAAGCAATTCTTAACTGACTTTCTTCTACTGTACTGTCTTCCTGTGTGGCAAATGCTGTCTGGATTTTTAGTTCAAGGTGAGGAAAAAAGAGGCCCACTCTATTCTTTCCTTTTATGTTGTAAGAGGCGACTAAGAAAAGATGGGGGATAGGCTGACAGCCTGTCACATGAAAAAAGACATCATCACATTTTGTCTCAATTTCTTAATTTTATCTTAAATCAAATAATCTCCATGGGTGACAAAGAGATGCAAGTCAGCTGACAGTACAGTTTTTTTGTGTGCAGATTCCTAGGTAACTGGGAATGCCAGATGTGTCATAACTGTGGGTGGATCAATAAATCTGACATAAGGATAATGGTCTAGAAGTGTGTGCTGTGTCCCGGCAGGATGTAGTAATATTGGGATAATGGGATGCCTCCCTTCGGGGACTAAACATGCATCCATAACTGTCCCTTACGCAACTATGCCTTTAAGACGACCGTACATGATTCTGCGTGTCACCTCACTTACATAACTGAGAATAACCTGTGCTCTTGTCTGAAAGACTGCGTTGTCAAGAGCTACCTGCTCACAGCTAAAGAGATTATTTCATCATCTTTACAATTTACTGTGTTTATTAATATTTGAAAAAAACAAAACCTATGATAATCAGCAAAACCAATGGTACATAACTATTGGAAAAGATACTGTAACAGGCTTCCAATATCCTCTGTCTCTTTTCTTGAAGATACACTCTGATAAACTATCTTGTCCATTTCATAGTATTATCCTTCCAACCGTATTTCTGTCTACCACTTCTCGCCTTTTGTCAACTTAACCTTTGAGTAAACACTTCAAGAAGGTGTGTTTTTTATATGTCAAAAATATTGTATTTTATATTCTTCTGAGTTGTTCTCAAATAACTATCACAAATTTATATCTGATTTACTTGAAGTACTTTGTGCTATTGTTGAATTTGCTTCATGAAGGCATATCATATTTGATTATTCGTTTAAACTTTCAATTCAGTTAGGATTCCTTAGTCTGTGACAACAATCCTATGTTTCAAGGCAATAAAAGAGTACATAAACTGGTATCATGCAAGATTGTGGCACAGGGAAATGGGGCAATGGATCCAGCTGATGTTTTGAACTCTATAAGAGATATACCACATGAGAGTGAGACTAGTGTGGATGATGATTCCTTTTCATTGGCCAGGATTCAGTGGCGTAGCGAGAGGGGGGCGGAGGTGCGGACCGCCCCGGCGGCATCATCGGGAGGGCGGCAAATTTATTTTCGTCCAGACTTTCACAATCACTACCATATTTTTTTAATGTCACAAGGGCGGAAAATTATGATTCCGCCCCGGGCGTCATTGACTCACGCTACGCCACTGCCAGGATTAAAGAACAGGGTTTGAAATGCAGAGTTGCTAGAAGTTAATTTTTTGGAGGGTGCAGCTGAATGATGGTCAACCAGCAGAGGATAGGTACTATCAGCAGAAGTGTAATAGCAGATACACCCAGGGAGAGATAGGAGCAACTATGAAAGTCTCCAGTTTGCAGTGATGATGATCCAACGACAAACTAACAGTCCATTCTGTCACCAAGTGACAAATGTGCATCAACTCTATGCCATGAAGGTCTATCTTCTACTATTCCCTTATGCTTTGAGGTAGACACATGTCTTTGTGTTACAGCGTCTGAGGAGTAAACCATATGTCTTTCATTTTTATTTCCTTTAATTTTATTTTCAATTTCAGTGTTGCCAAAACCACTTTTTTTCCCTCCTTCCATAAAATTCTCCTTTTACTGTATATATTCACATTTAAACGACATTAATTCTGTCTTCTAGCTGCTTGTGAATACATATAGCAATTTACAACTCTCATGTTTACTTTTTGTTTGCAATCTGTCTGGATATTAGTAGTTTCCTCATGTCAACTAAAGTGCTTTCAGCCATTTCTATTCTCCTTTTAATTTCTGTTTTAAATTTACCATCAGTTGTGATTATATGCCCAAGGTGCATGTATTGATTGGTCTATTTGTTGCAGTATCTCTCCATGCATTTATATGTTTAGCACTTGTTCCTCATCAACTTTGTTGATTACCATAGTTTTATAATTCACATGTAAAACATGCAAGATCTATCTAGTCCATATTTCCTAGAGATAATCCATCAGTGTCTGACACAACTCTGCATGCTGAAAATGTAAAGGCTGCGGTAACAAAAGTTGAATATGGGAACAAACAGAAATATGCTAAAGTGTTACCAATAGTGAGTACAACTTACTAGCAATGAAATGCAAGGACAGATGATGTTTCTGCTACAAAGCTTTCATCAGAATGAAAAACAAGATACAAACAGGTTTGCAATTGGTATTTTTTCCCCTTATTTTTTGTTCCAATTAAGGCATTTTGGTTGAAACTGGTCTGGCTTTACATTTCAAACATTTGTAAAATTTTGACCCATTTCCATTCATATCCCTATTACCATAACACAGAGCATTCTGTTCTCTATACTACATCCTGATTATGTGATCCGTCTCAATCAATCAAGTGCCATGCCGACTGGCATAGGCGATCATGTTTCTCCACGACTCTCTGTCTCTTGTGTTGTCAATAAGCTTGGTTGGTGAGCTTCTACCGTGCTACGATACAAGCTCATCTAGTAACTTTTCTCTTTGTCGACCCCTATCTCTTCTCCCTTTGATCTTTCCAGTGGTTATTAAGTGTTCAAGCTGTGTTCTTCTCAGCACATGCCCTAGAAACCTTGACTGTCTGCCTCTAATGTTTGATATGATTGATCTTTTTACGCCAGCATCAATGAGAACCTCTGCATTAGTTTTCTTGGCTGTCTATGGTATTTTCATCATTCTTCTCAGAAACCACATTTCTGTAGCCTCCAATTCACTTTGAATTTTCTTGTTTATAGTCCATGCTTCACATCCATAAAAAAGAATTGGTTTGATATAACATCTCTGCAACCGAATTCGGGTCTGCATTGATAGACTTCCATTACAAAAGATGGTTCTCATTTTTTGGAATGCTGGTTTGGCTTGTGCTGTTCGGCTCTTTATCTTACTTGAGCATCTACCTTCTGATGTTAAAAGGGTGCCAAGATATTTCACTTTTTGAACTTGTGCTAATTTTGTGTTATTAATTATTATGCTGCATCTTGGTGGTGTATGTTCTTTGATACAACCATTATTTCTGTTTTCTTGTTTAAACTGAGGCCTTTGTTTTCACTTTCCTTCACTACTTTATCTAATAGGGCTTGCAGTTCTTGTTCGCTTCCTGTGATCAGTACTGTGACATCAGCATATCTCAAGTTATTTATATTGTATCCTCCCACTTTTATTCCTGACATATCTTCTATATTTCGCATAATGTATTCTGTATACAGGGAGAAAAGGTCCGGTGACATTACACAACCTTGCCTGAAACCTATTTCTATCTTTTGAAATCTACCTATAGTGTTGTTAACTCTCATCGCAGCTGTTTGTTTCCAATACATATTTCTTACTATTCTTAGATCTTTCGCATCAACGTTAAGATTTTCTAGCAGTTTTATAATCTCTGAATGCTTCACTTTGTCAAATGCTTTGCTGTAATCTATGAATCACAGATAAAGGTCTTGCTGTACTTCTATGGTCCTTTCCATTAATGTACTTACTATATATAGGGCATTTCTTGTGCCTTTTCCTTCTACGAATCCGCATTGTTCGTCTGCTATCTCTGGTTTTATTTTTTCTCTTATACACCTCAGTGATCCGTCTACTATAATATATTTATAATTATAGGACCATAAATGTAAAATAACATCCAGAATAATACATCATAAATTGTATTAACAAGTTGTACCTCAGTGCTCATGAAGGGATCTTCAATTGTAGTTAGTCTGTCTACCATCTCCCAGTCTGCGTCAGCTAGAAATCTACAGAAATGAAGAATATTGTTCATGCTCGTAAGTATGTGCCTGCGTATTTTATTGCACATACTTATGTTTATCTATCTATCTATATAGTTCAGCTCTGTGGTGGCATGGTACATAGCCCATCTGTGATGACCAAGGTACAGGGTTTGAATCTCACCAATGGCAATTGTGCATCCAGACCATTCAGAAAGCATGACTGAGTAATTTCATACCTGCCAACTTTCATAGAAATAATCCTGTATTTCAGCCAAAAAATGATGTTGTTTAACTCCCAAATTCTCAATGAAGAGTATTTTATTAATGATAAATACTAAAGATCGTATCATGTTCATTGATGTTGGTAGCTCAAGGGGTAATTACCAACCTAGCATTTATGTAATGTGATTTTAAGCAATGCTTATATATAGTAGAATGACGTTGCTTTCTAAATGGTCCCGATACCCAACTGCCTGCTGCTGAAATTGAAGCAGGTACATTGGCCATCATGAGACTATATTATGTATAGAACACATACAATTTATTAAGTTGGACTCATTTAAGTATGTTTTACATCTATCTATTTTCTATTATCTGCTTTTGCTGTTAGCTTCACACAATTGAATGACAACTGATTTTCAGGATACGGCACGTTTGGTCGCTTGCCACGCTGTACATATTATGACGCCTCAGAACGTTAGCAACTCATTCAATCCACCTTCTTGATCTTCCTGTCTTGTTGTTTTCATTCTCGTGTTGTATGCTCTTGCTGCTAGCCAATATGGGTTTTATTCTCAATTAAGTAAATATTGTGAAATATATTTGGCCACAGATGTTGTTCAGTAATCTCTTCATTAGTCACATGATTGCTTCATTTCACATGATCTCTTCATTAGTCACATGTTCTCTTCATTAGTCACATGATCTCTTCATTAGTCACATGATCTCTTCTGTGTGTTGCTTTTCTTAGATCAATTCATCAACTATTATATGGTTAGCTAAAATGACGAATGAGTAACATGGACCATAGATCAATGTTTCTCAATCTTTGTTAGCACACTGTCCATCTAACAATCTATGTCAGCACACTGCCCATGTAAAAACATTTTATAAGATGATGAAATATCAAACAATTAAATAATCCCATTAGGCATGAGCAGGTAGCTTTTGAAGACCCACAGTCTTTCTGACAAATGCATAGGTCCTTCAAACTTTTGTAACTGAGGTGTCATACAAATTTGTATAAGGTTTGTTGTCTCACAATTCAAAGGCATGGTTGTGTTAGGGGGCTTTATGAGGCTTGTTGTCTCAAAGCTCAAAGGCATGGTTGTGTTAGGGGGCTTTATGAGGCTTGTTGTCTCAAAGCTCAAAGGCATGGTTGTGTTAGGAGACTTTATAGATGTTCCAAAGGCAGGCATTGCAGTTCTGCGATATCTCAGGATCATCAATTCCTGCCAGGAGCGCTGAACACACTGCTGGGCCAACTAATTCATCATTCTTCCAATAGTTCTGTTAACTCGTCTGCCATTCCCTGCCACACAAGAATAAATGTGCAATGTCTGCCATTCCCTGCCACAGAATAATAAATGTGCAATGTCTGTCATTCCCTGCCACAGAAGAATAAATGTGCAATGTCTGCCATTCCCTGCCACAGAAGAATAAATGTGCAATGTCTGCCATTCTCTGCCACAGAAGAATAAATGTGCAATGTCTGCCATTCCCTGCCACAGAAGAATAAATGTGCAATGTCTGCCATTCCCTGCCACAGAAGAATAAATGTCAATGTCTGCCATTCCCTGCCACAGAAGAATAAATGTGCAATGTCTACCATTCCCTGCCACAGAAGAATAAATGTGCAATGTCTGCCCTTCCCTGCCACAGAAGAATAAATGTGCAATGTCTACCATTCCCTGCCACAGAAGAATAAATGTGCAATGTTTGCTGTCGTGCATCTCTTCATCATCCACAGGGATCATTTGACAGAAGACAAATTGAGATAAGACATTTGACAGAAGACAAATTGAGATAAGACATTTGACAGAAGACAAATTGAGATAAGACATTTGACAGAAGACAAATTGAGATAAGACATTTGACAGAAGACAAATTGAGATAAGACATTTGACAGAAGACAAATTGAGATAAGACATTTGACAGAAGACAAATTGAGACAAGACATTTGACAGAAGACAAATTGAGACAAGACATTTGACATAAGACAAATTGAGACAAGACATTTGACAGAAGACAAATTGAGACAAGACATTTGACAGAAGACAAATTGAGACAAGACATTTGACAGAAGACAAATTGAGACAAGACATGCTTTTTTTTATTTCTCAGGTGATAGATTGTCACTTTATCACCCAACTTTCCTGTGTCACCTGCTATGACATGACTGGAAAGAAGACAGTGGGCCTATTCTTTGCAGCCTGAAGTTCAGGGCCCGGTTGCACCACAGGCGATATATGCAAGTATTAAAAGTTTTGAACAAAGTAGAACAATGCAGGCGATTCAAAATAAATGGGTATTAAAAGCTTTGAAGAGAGTAGAACACAGAAAGGTGATTCAAAATAAACAAGAATGGAAAAGAGATGTGACAAATGTTTTCCCTCATCTCAAAACCTATTACATTTCTGCTCACACTGCAACAATACCTAATACATTTCTGCTCAGACTGCAACAATACCTAATACATTTCTGCTCAGACTGCAACAATACCTAATACATTTCTGCTCAGACTGCAACAATACCTAATACATTTCTGCTCACACTGCAACAAAACCTATTACATTTCTGCTCAGACTGCAACAAAACCTGGTACATTTCTGGGAGTTTGATAATGAATGCTGAAAAGAAGAAAAATTATAAAATAATTCCTGCCACAAAACTAAAATGTGAACGGTTACCTGTCAATCTTCCAGACATTTATAGACTTAATTCGAACTTCATCCAGTATTTTAATAGCTTTTGTCATAGCGTTTCTCCGAGCTGGCGTCACATCAGTCAGCCCTAGTAACAAAGAGAAATTTGAAATGTAGCTTTTGTCATAGCGTTTCTCCGAGCTGGCATCACATCAGTCAGCCCAAGTAACAAAGAGAAATTTGAAATGTAGCTTTTGTCATAGCGTTTCTCCGAGCTGGCATCACATCAGTCAGCCCAAGTAACAAAGAGAAGATTGAAATGGCATACAGGATTAACTTTACTCTAATGTTACCCCATATGTACCCCGTCTCTCAATGAACTGGTATACTAGCTGCTGAGAGTACCAAATTTTCCAAATAATTTCTATCAGCAGTGATGCACTGTTATCTGTACATTGAACCGTAATGGTTTAGTCAGATGGAAGTTATCTTCAAATTGCATCATGAAGCATCAATATAATGTTATGGTACATTACTGCATTAACATGGTCCGCTTTCTTTTGGAAATTTTTAATTTCTTGGCCGAAAAAAGGATGCCTGCACATCTTTGAAACATACTTTGATTCTGGCTGTTAATGTTGCACCAATAATTTATCACCAATGACAACACCCTAGCATGTATTATCCTTCATCAGCACATCAACAAAGGTGCTGTAATGGCATGCCCCTTTGACAGTATATATACATACATATATATATATATATATATATATATATATATATATATATATATATATATATATATATATATATATATATATATATATATATATATATATATATATATATATATAAGACCCCTACATCTCCCACACTAGGACACCACAACTGTTTCATCTGTACTAAGAGCAAAAAATAGTTGGATAGTTGTTGTATACATAAATGATAATATTTATCATTGCATTCAGCATTTTGTCTTGAAGTACATAAAATAGTGTAACTCAGTGCCTAGTCTTCTCACCTAACGCAGTCAGCAGTCTCGAAACTGTAGTACCATTAATTAACAAGGTCAACACCACAATAGCAGACACATGAAAGAGAATCTGAGGAGAAATCATAACAAAACAGTTCATTAACCATCAGCTGTTGCTGCAAATTTCAGAAAAATGAAAGGGAATAAATAAAGATTGTTGTCAGAAATACAGACAGATGAAAGTTAGGTACAAATAACAACCACAGTGTCAGATGACAGAAATCAAAGTGAAGAGTGCCACAATAACAACAATATCAAGTGATAAGACAAACAACTATTGTTACCGATTGCTAATCAATCAATCAGTTCCTCTTTTGCCGAGTTTGGCACATAGGGCTGATGTTTTAGTTCTCCATGCCTGTCAGTCATTTGCCAAGGATTGCAGGTCTTGTGCATTTTTGCCTGTTGATTTTAATTCATTCATAAATGTTCTTCCGATCATTGTTTTTGGTCTTCCTGTTTTCTTTTCCCATCTGGTGTCCACATAAAGACTTGTCATGGAATTCTGTCTTCCTTCACTCTAAGTATGTGGCAGATGTATGTCCAGCGACGTTTTCTGATGATGTTCGTCACATATCGTCATATATTGTATTATCTCCTCTCTTAGTATGTCGTCTGAAATCTTTCCAATTAGTATTTGTGATTTTTCTGAGGCATCTATATCGAAGACAAATAACTTCTTATCCATTATTGTGGTAGATTTCCAACTTTTGCATCCATATGTCAATGATGGAATCACACTTGCATTGAATTATCGCAGTATTATATGTTTACTTGCGATCTTCGATCTCCATATGTTTGAGAGTTTGTTAAAGGTGTTGGAGGCGAGAGTGATTCGAGCCTTGATTTCTGAGTTGGTATCATGATTGCTAATATAACAAATAAATAATGGAAATACTAAATGTAAACTATTATTAATGGAAAATAACACATAAACAAGAACTTTTTCCACCTTTTGGTTCAATAAAGACTTTTATGAAGAAGAACACCAGGAACTATAAGGAAATGAAAACCTTACAACTGAAACAATAACATACATGGGAACAGTTTAACCAATGTTCCAGTACATTCATGTTTTAAAAAATTAAACATTTGTTAGGCTGTTCCCGTATTATTATTTTTTTTATCATTGTTTTCATTTAATTATAGTGCATGATTGTTTCCTGATAAAAGTACCAATTTGAGCATAACATGGAAAAATGTTCCTGTTCATTTGTTTGATTGTTATCTTTCATTCATAATATTTTACAATTAGTATTTTATATTATGTGGCACATGGCCGAGAGGTTAGAGCTTTGGTCTCACAACCATTAAGTCCAAAGTTTGATCTCTGGTAAGGGCTGGTTTTCTTACGGTCGGAGGGTAAATTAAAAAAAACTCACCCAGAACATGATCTGGCGACAGCAAGAGCATGCTGCCATTATCACACAGCTACAAAATCCCTTCCTGTACCCCACCATAATCCCTTAATGGGAAACATGCAGTATTTGACATTTTATTAATACAGTATTTGTATTATCTATGAGCTGTATTAGCAATCTGTTAATACAGCAATCTGTATTAACAATAGTTTATACCATGTACCAATAGTTTATATTATGTAACAGCTTATATCATGTAACAATAGTTTATATTATGTAGCAATAGTTTCTATTATCATGGAAAATTAGGTGGCAGGGTTGTCAGGATCTAAAACAGGGGAAAGAATAGCAGTACTGCATGCATGTTGTAAGAGGTGACTAAAGAGGTTACGGTGTGAAGTTGGCTGTCCCATTCCATAGAGGATAAAAGTTACTACAAGTCATGTTGAAGTTGGATGTGTCAGGCCAAAAGGTGCAGATATCACACCAAAGCTGTAAACCATTACTACACTGCATTCCATTCTCTGACTACACTCTGTTAATCTGCAGGAGTTTGAGAACGAACTCAGAATTTGGCAGGATGAAATAGTCTTCTTTCAGTTCCCTGTGGAGCATAAGGCTGCAAATCGCCCATGTGTTGCTGGGGCCCAAAAGGGGAGCAAAGAATAGCAACACTGTTTACCTTCCACGCATGTTGTAAAAGACGACTAAGGAGGTTATGGGATGGAGTTGGTTGTCCCATCCCATATAGGGTCAGTGACCCAAAACCATGCTGAAGTCAGATGTGTCAGGCCGAAAGGTGCAGATATCGCAGCAATGCTGTAAACCATGACACAACGCATTCCGTTCTCCGGACTACATCCTGCTAATCTGCAGGAGTTTGAGAACGAAGGCAGAAGAAGAAGGCTGCAAATGCTGCTTTCCAACAATACTGATTTGGTCTCTTCCTTCACTGTTCTTCCTCAAATGTTTCTTCTGTCAAACTATGTTTCAACTGTCAATCATTGTGTAATTGCAAATATACTCAGGGGGGAGATCAGAGCACCTATGGATGTGATATACTCAGGGGGGAGATCAGAGCACCTACGGATGTGATATACTCAGGGGGGAGATCAGAGCAACTATGGATGTGATATACTCAGGGAGGAGATCAGAGCACCTATGAATGTGTCCTGTGTACAATGATGATGCTCTCTCAATTATTTCTTCATCTTCCCTCTTCTTCTTTTTTCTTATGAGTTATCGTCCAGTGTTTGTTTCGTCATGTTTTCAGGCTTCTTTCTGACGGTATGTTCTATCCACCTCCATTTTCTCCTTTTTAAAATTTCTATTTCCATCAGTCTCTTTTCCACAAATCATTATTCAAAAATATCTGAGTGAGATTAGGAATGAAGACACATGGATAAGTCACTAGTAGTTTTCTACGTCAATGAAATATTACCATGCAACAGTAAAACTCTAGTGTATTTTGGTAGCATATACTATTCAGGATGTAGCCAACAACCCAGGCATTTTTTGGTTGTACTGATTTTCCAGGCAATATAAATATGTTTAGTAATTTTCCTTTGTTTCCTGAATGGTTCAAATGCACAATTGTCTGCGATGGGTTCAAACCTAGCACATTGGCCATCACAGATTGTCTGACCTTGTCTATTCACACCATGAAGACAGTACCTTGCCTCCACAGAGCCGGACCTCTAGTAGATAACATGACTATATATTATGACTTTCCTGCTGTGGAAGCTTCTCTATAGTGCTTTATAGAATTATGTTTTCTAACCATACTGAGTAGGAGGCTTATCAATGCATTGTATACTGCTGACTCTTGGGAATCTTCTGGGCATGAAATAAAGCTCATACTGAGTAGGAGGCTTATCAATGCATTGTACACTGCTGACACTTGGGAATCTTCTGGGCATGAAATAAAGCTCTCAAGAAACCTGCCCATTGTACAATAGGATCCGGATCCAAGAGTTTTATTGCTCATAAGTTCAGGGAATAGAATTTTTAAAATTTATATAACTAGTGGGTTCCTGTGGCTATGTCCATAGCAATGCAAGACAGCGGCAAAAAGGTCATGCAATATGTGAATATAGTTAGCTTTGTCTGACCAGCATGTAAGTACAAGAATTAGTTCCCTCAAAAATTTGCCTTACTATACTAGCGATATAGTTACAGATGCATTACTGTACTAGCGATATAGTTACAGATGCCTTACTGTACTAGCGATATAGTTACAGATGCCTTACTGTACTAGCGATATAGTTACAGATGCCTTACTGTACTAGCAATATAGTTACAGATGCCTTACTGTACTAGCAATATAGTTACAGATGCCTTACTGTACTAGCGATATAGTTACAGATGCCTTACTGTACTAGCGATATAGTTACAGATGCCTTACTGTACTAGCGATATAGTTACAGATGCCTTACTGTACTAGCGATATAGTTACAGATGCCTTACTGTACTAGTGATATAGTTACAGATGCCTTACTGTACTAGCAATATAGTTACAGATGCCTTACTATACTAGCAATATAGTTACAGATGCCTTACTGTACTAGCGATATAGTTACAGATGCCTTACTGTACTAGTGATATAGTTACAGATGCCTTACTGTACTAGCAATATAGTTACAGATGCCTTACTATACTAGCAATATAGTTACAGATGCCTTACTGTACTAGTGATATAGTTACAGATGCCTTACTGTACTAGCAATATAGTTACAGATGCCTTACTGTACTAGCAATATAGTTACAGATGCCTTACTGTACTAGCGATATAGTTACAGATGCCTTACTGTACTAGCAATATAGTTACAGATGCCTTACTGTACTAGCAATATACCGGTAGTTACAGATGTCTTACTGTACTAGCAATATAGTTACAGATGCCTTACTGTACTAGCAATATAGTTACAGATGCCTTACTGTACTAGTGATATAGTTACAGATGCCTTACTGTACTAGTGATATAGTTACAGATGCCTTACTGTACTAGTGATATAGTTACAGATGTCCACTGTTTAGTGAAAGTTGTAAAAGCACTGAATGTATTAGTTACTAACACTGAAGTGAGATGTGGCAGGCCATCAGTGAAAATAAGAAGGCGAAAATGTATTTCTGTTCTCTGGACTATAACCTACTGGAAATCTAGGACCATTGTCATGCAATAACAGAGATCCAGTGGGAGTTTGAGAACAAATGCAATATATATATATATATAAACACACATCCCATAGTTGAAGCATATCCTGTATTAAACACAGCTATTTAACTATTGTTACATTTTTAAGCAACAGTAATACAGTGAATCCTATTGCCAGTACAATGTGGACACTAGACTTTCAAACTATGACCAAGTTCAACCATGTTTAGTTTGTGAGATGATTCTACTAACAAATCTGTTACTGAGCCTACTCACATGTTTTTTTCTAATCCCAGGAATTGCGTGCAACTTGTCCTTATGTTACGCACAGTGGGGGTGGTTTCTCTGAGCTTTCTTCCATACCCAGGAGACCAGATTATAATGCAATGCCAATTGAAGAAGTCTTCTACTCAGAGGGCGTATCCTACTCACATATAATATGCTCAACATGAACTGAATGACTTCCCTGTCACACATGAACTGGATAACTACCCTGTCACACATGAACTGGATAACTTCCCTGTCACACATGAACTGGATAAATTTCCTGTCACACATGAACTGGATAAATTTCCTGTCACACATGAACTGAATAACTTCCCTGTCACACATGAACTGAATAACTTCCCTGTCACACATGAACTGAATAACTTCCCTGTCACACATGAACTGAATAACTTCCCTGTCACACATGAACTGAATAACTTCCCTGTCACACATGAACTGAATAACTTCCCTGTCACACATGAACTGAATAACTTTCCTGTCACACATGAACTGAATAACTTTCCTGTCACACATGAACTGAATAACTTCCCTGTCACACATGAACTGAATAACTTCCCTGTCACACATGAACCGAGTAACTTCCCTGTCACACATGAACCGAGTAACTTCCCTGTCACACATGAACCGAGTAACTTCCCTGTCACACATGAACTGAATAACTTCCCTGTCACACATGAACCGAGTAACTTCCCTGTCACACATGAACTGAATAACTTTCCTGTCACACATGAACTGAATAACTTCCCTGTCACACATGAACCGAGTAACTTCCCTGTCACACATGAACTGAATAACTTCCCTGTCACACATGAACTGAATAACTTCCCTGTCACACATGAACCGAGTAACTTCCCTGTCACACATGAACCGAGTAACTTTCCTGTCACACATGAACTGAATAACTTCCCTGTCACACATGAACTGAATAACTTCCCTGTCACACATGAACTGAATAACTTCCCTGTCACACATGAACTGAATAACTTCCCTGTCACACATGAACTGAGTAACTTCCCTGTCACACATGAACTGAATAACTTCCCTGTCACACATGAACCGAGTAACTTCCCTGTCACACATGAACTGAATAACTTCCCTGTCACACATGAACTGAATAACTTCCCTGTCACACATGAACTGAATAACTTCCCTGTCACACATGAACTGAATAACTTCCCTGTCACACATGAACTGAATAACTTCCCTGTCACACATGAACCGAGTAACTTCCCTGTCACACATGAACTGAATAACTTCCCTGTCACACATGAACTGAATAACTTCCCTGTCACACATGAACTGAATAACTTCCCTGTCACACATGAACTGAATAACTTCCCTGTCACACATGAACTGAATAACTTCCCTGTCACACATGAACTGAATAACTTCCCTGTCACACATGAACTGAATAACTTCCCTGTCACACATGAACCGAGTAACTTCCCTGTCACACATGAACTGAATAACTTCCCTGTCACACATGAACTGAATAACTTCCCTGTCACACATGAAC
Organism: Meghimatium bilineatum; assembly: GCA_034231615.1. NCBI lineage: Eukaryota > Metazoa > Mollusca > Gastropoda > Stylommatophora > Philomycidae > Meghimatium > Meghimatium bilineatum. The sequence continues at coordinate 45,794,607 of CM067318.1, read as the reverse complement.
TGAATAACTTCCCTGTCACACATGAACTGAATAACTTCCCTGTCACACATGAACTGAATAACTTCCCTGTCACACATGAACCGAGTAACTTCCCTGTCACACATGAACTGAATAACTTCCCTGTCACACATGAACTGAATAACTTCCCTGTCACACATGAACTGAATAACTTCCCTGTCACACATGAACCGAGTAACTTCCCTGTCACACATGAACCGAGTAACTTCCCTGTCACACATGAACCGAGTAACTTCCCTGTCACACATGAACTGCTCAATACAAACTCAATACCTTCCCTCCCACATCTGGACTGCTAAGACTGGGTATATGAGACTTGAAGATGATGAGTGAGAGAGCCAGGCCGATAGCTCCCCTCAATCCACTCCAAGCGCATACAAGCCCATCTTGCCAGGTCAAACCATAACCAAGTTGCTGCAGGAAGGGGCTAAACAGTAAGATGGTGATACCCCTGGAAATATGTAGAAGTATATGTACGTTACAGTCAGAGATATGTCTACATTACATTCATGGAAGTATGTGTACATTACATTCAGGGAAATAATTGTATATTACAGTCAGAGATATGTCTACATTACCATCAGATATGTGTTAATTACACAATCAAAGCATGTTTACAGTACACAATCAGACAAATGTTTACATTACAATCAAAGTATGTGTACATTTCACAGGCAGAGATATGTGTACATTATGCAGTCATATATATTTGTACATTACACAGTCAGAGATATGTGTACATTACACAAAGTACATGTACATTACGCAGTCAGAGATATGTTTACATTACACAGAGACATGTGTACAATACACAATCAAAGTATGCGTATATTACACAGTCAGATATATGTTTACATTACAGTCAGATATATGTTTACATTACAGTCAGATATATGTTTACATTACAGTCAGATATATGTTTACATTACAGTCAGAAATATGTTTATATTACAGTCAGATATATGTTTATATTACAGTCAGATATATGTTTATATTACAGTCAGATATATGTTTATATTACAGTCAGAAATATGTTTACATTACAGTCAGATATATGTTTACATTACAGTCAGAAATATGTTTATATTACAGTCAGATATATGTTTATATTACAGTCAGATATATGTTTACATTACAGTCAGATATATGTTTACATTACAGTCAGATATATGTTTACATTACAGTCAGATATATGTTTACATTACAGTCAGATATATGTTTATATTACAGTCAGATATATGTTTATATTACAGTCAGATATATGTTTATATTACAGTCAGATATATGTTTACATTACAGTCAGATATATGTTTACATTACAGTCAGATATATGTTTACATTACAGTCAGAAATATGTTTATATTACAGTCAGATATATGTTTATATTACACAATCTTCACCCTGTACATGACGTGGCGACAGCAAGAACATACGGCCTTTATTATACAGCTACAAAATCCCTCCCTGCAACTCTTTAACAGGAAACATGCCGTATTTGACGGCTTTTTTTTGACACAGTTAAAGTATATTTACATATACCTGACTCGTTACATTAGTACAATTACATGACTCGTTACATTAGTACAATTACCTGACGCGTTACATTAGTACAATTACCTGACTCGTTACATTAGTACAATTACCTGACTCGTTACATTAGTACAATTACCTGACTCGTTACATTAGTACAATTACCTGACTCGTTACATTAGTACAATTACCTGATAACTTGAAGCCCAAAATATAAGATGATGAGATAGATGCAATCCTGCAACTCAGCATTGATGATGACAAATCGTGAAATTATGAAGCCACAAATGTGAAAGATCAAGGTGTTGGCCATGAAAGCTAGGGTTTCCCAAAAGCTAAACAAACAAATAAACAAAGGTCCTGGTAAGCCATGTAGTTAAAAATCCATCTAGAGTTTATGGTACATGTGCACAACAATGATCGAAATGGTTTAACACAATCTCTGACATACAACCAACATTCTGACTAATCCAATCTCTAACAAGTACACCATATCTGTGACAGAACAAATCTGTGATAGGTACAATAATAAGAGACAATCAGAAACGAAAACATCAGAAGATATTCATTCTCAAACTCTTGCAGATTAACAGGACGTACTCCAGGGAATTGAATGTGTTGTCATGGTTTCCAGCATATCTGCGATATTTCAGCCTTTTGGCCTGGTAAATCCAACTTCAGCATGGTTTCTAGGTCACTTTGACCCTTTATGGGATGGGACAGCCAAGTCCACCCCAAAACCTCATTACTTGCCTCATAGAACTTGCATGGAAGGTAAACAGTGTTGCTACTCTTTGCTCCCCTTTCAGGCCCTGTCAACACATAGACGAGTCTCTGTGTTTGCGTTTAACCACATACAGTATCTGTCTTGCATTGCTCACCTGTGCAGGAACATTTCAATCTTAAAGTATTTACCTGTGCAAGAACATATTAACCTTAGATTACTCATATAAATAACCAAATGGTCAGAGGGTGTCCGACAAAGTGGATGGTGCCGCAGTAACCTAATGAACAAATAGTCAAGCAAAATGAATTAAACAGGTTACTAAAACACTTACCTTGCCTATTAATAAAAATATATTTTTAAAAGTATATATAAAAAAACATACAATAAAACTAAACAGGACAATTCTCCACGTATCGGCTCAAATTGAACCTTTTTCAAGAGACAAACAACAGAAAACAACAAAATAAAAAAGATGACTAGATTTCATCAAGCCCGTCTTCATAGCGCAGGGATGGCAACGCCAATGTATATGTAATGTATGTCAGATAGGCGTTGCCATCCCTGCGCTATGGAGACGGGCTTGATGAAATCTAGTCATCTATTTTGTTTTTTATTTTGTTGTTTTCTGTTGTTTGTCTCTTGAAAAAGGTTCAATTTGAGCCGATACTTGGAGAATTGTCCTGTTTAGTTTTATTGTTTTTTTTTTTATATATACTTTTAAAAATATATTTTTATTAATAGGCAAGGTAAGTGTTTTAGTAACCTGTTTAATTCATTTTGCTTGTCTTAGATTACTCACCTGTGCAAAAGCATCGCAATCTTAGAGTATTCACCTGTGCAAGAAAATCTTAACCATAGTTCTCACCTGTGTAAGAACATTTTAAACTCAGAGTACTTATTTGTGAAATAACATTTTAACTTTAGAGTGCCCACAAATGTAAGGACATCTTAACCTTAGAGTGCTCACCTGTGCAAGAACATCTCAACTTCAGGACTGATAGATGTCCTGTATTCACTCAAAGTAACACCCATTGCTACCACACCAAGTACTGCTGACACTTTCAGATATGCATCAGCTGGAAAAAATATGCACGGAAGGGGATATCAGATGATGCATAGTTAGATAAAAGCAACATGATGATGATGATACAGCCACAATCTTTCTTATTTTACAGATTCAGGCCTCTACTTGCAGAGACATGCCGTTTTAACCAAAGAAAGGAGTCTATTATAGTTATATTGTTTTGATTGATTGAAGTTGGGTTTTAAGCCTTTTTCTACCTGAGCCTGAACATTCTGTTATATCTGGGTATGTTAGCTTTTATCTTTATGCAACCTCATGTTGTACTGATGCCTTTGAGATGAGGATATAGAGAAGAATAGGGAGAACTTCATGGAAAGGGAAGAAAACGAACAAAATCGTTATGAAAACACTTTGTACTCTTCTTCTTCTTCTGCGTTCATTCTCAAACTCCTGCAGATTAGCAGGATGTAATCCGGAGAACGGAATGCATTGTGTCATGGTTTACAGCATTGCTGCGATATCTGCACTTTTCTGCCTGACACATCCGAATTCAGCATGGCTTTGGGTCACTGACCCTATATGGGATGGGACAGTCAATTCCATCCCATAACCTCCTTAGTCACCTTTTACGACATGTGTGGAAGGTAAACAGTGTTGCTATTCTTTGCTCCCCTTTCGGGCCCTGGCAACACACGGGCGACTTTGCATTAAAAAAAACAATTAAAGGAAATAAAGACCAAACAAATAAAGTAATTTGGACATATTAAAAGACATGATACCTTTCTGAAGTAATTACTTAGGGTAGAGTCGAGGGGCGGCGAGCAAAAGGAAGCCAGAGATACAAGTGGGACAGAAATATTGTGAAATGGACAGGTTACAGTCTAGCAGAGTGCACCACCAAATCAAGAGACAGAGGATATTGTAGGTTCACTAAAGCTAACCTTTTTTGTGGTGACAGCACTTGATGATGGTGATGAGCTTACTATCTAGGACAAAATATTAGTTCCCTATTCGAGGATATGCAGTTCTCTATTCCAGGATATGGAGTTCCTTATACCAGGATATGCAGTTCCTGTACTAGGATATGGAGTTCCCTATGCCAGGATATAGAGTCCCTATGCCAGGATATGGAGTTACTAAATATTGCACACATGAGTGTGAGATATGATATCTCTCTAAAGACTAATGCCATAGGTTATCCAAGAGCTATGGCAGAAGTAGAATCTGAGATTTAGATCAGATATTAATAATAAAGCTAGGCCCTTTTGTTTACATATATTGCCTCCAGCGAGACTGCAACTGGAAAAAAGAGGGAAGGGAATAAATATGACCAGACCTGGTGATGTTGGCATTGCCATTACCTGGTAATGACATTACTGGTCCAACAAAACAATAGAAAGCAATAATGAGTTATAAATATGAAATATATAACATTTTAAGGACTGATTTTAACTGACCTATATAAAATACCAGGTAAGCGACGGAGAGTGTGATGGCGATTTCAGTCAAGGTATCATTGAATGTCCACTGCAACCAATAGATGGCTATTTTAGCCATGACAAATCCAAAAACCGGACCACCAATGGATATCCACACCATATACAAGACAGCAGACTCCACTGTAAACATAATACACAAGCACAAATGAACATTTCAAACATTTCTTTCATGGTAAAATAAAATAACCATTTTTATGATTCCATTGTGTGATAATATAGATCTTCAACTATTCATTTAACTATAACTAGTAGTTCTTCTTCTATCTAATGTTGTAGGTCTTCAATCTTCTTCTGTGTTTGTTCTCAATCTCTTGCAGATTAGCAGGACAAAGTCTGGATAATGGAATGCACTGTGTCATGATTTACAGCTCAGCTGCGATATCTGCAAATTTGGCTTGACACATTCAACTTCAGCTTGGGTTTTTGGTTACTCTGACCCCATATTGGATGGAAAGTCCAACTTCATCCCAAAAGCTCCTTATTCATTTCATACAAATATGCATGAAAGGTAAGCAATGTTAATATTCATTGCACCCCTTTCTGCCCCAGTAACACATGGCTGATTGTTCACTCTTATCAACATGTTATTCTGTAAAATCTGCATGGTTAGAATGCCACCACATGCAGACAAGGCAAGTGCTTGTGAAATGCATAAGTTGAAACTCATGACTCCAGGAATTTTTGGCAGGGCTTCAGGCACATAATACCTAATCTATATGGAGAAGCAACAAATGTCTAGTTTGACCATTGCCATTTTCCGGGATGGCCATAGAGAAAAACATCGGGCTCTGTACCAAAGAGCACGGTGGGAAATGAAAATGACAGCTTGGAATGAAATTTCTGCATGGGGCATGGTTTTCCCGACTTCTTCAGTAGGAATTGCATAATGTGAAAAGGTGAAGTCTATTGGTATCGTATCCTACTCAGTACGTAATCATCAACACAGCATTTTTTTGGCTATAGTGATTTTCTAGGCAATATAAATACGTTCAGTAGATTGTCATTGCTTTCTAAACAGTCCTAATGCACAATTGCCTGTGGCGGGGATCAAACTCAGTATCTTGGCTGTCACAGACGCATTCCGCCACTCTCATGTACCACTCTGCCACAGAGCCAGACACTGGGAATGGTTTTCTGACTTCATTAGTGGGCATTGCATAATGTCAAAAGTTGAAGTCTATTAGGTATGAAATAATTCCTAAACCAAGGATTCTCAACCTTTTGAGACAGCAAGCATTGCCCATATGTAATACTGTGTGAGTATGCACCATAACTTATAATAGGAAGAAAGGGAAAAAGAAAGTGAATGTACATTTTAAAACTGACCATATTATCTATCATCTTCAATGTGAAAACTGGCCACATAATCTTCAATGTGAAAACTGGCCACATAATCTTCAATGTGAAAACTGGCCACATAATCATCTTCAATGTGAAAACTGGCCACATAATCATCTTCAATGCACCATACACACTCTCCTTCTGAGGATCTTGACAAATATACAAACATACAAAACACATCTGCAGCATTTGTATTCCAGATTGGGATATGACAGGACTGAGTTTGAATATCAAAACATAAATTAGCCCAGGTTAAAGAATACTTCACGGTCACCAATAATGATCATCACATCTTACACCGATCTCTAGACAACACAAAAGGAAAGCGAATTAAGAGAGAAAGGTCCTGTATGGCAGAAGCAGAAGATACCCTAGAGTTTGTGAGCTGGAGGAAGTGGGAAGAGGCTGTGAATGGGTGACATTTGGCAAAGAGAGAAAATTATTGACAACAGTGGTGATACAGATGGGAAGAGAGTGCTGCGACTGAGCTGCAAACAGAACAGAGGAAATTATCCAAGAACTCATAATGCAGCACTCGAAGCCACACGATGCAATAATTTACACAGATGGCTCAGTAACACAAAAAACAAACAGGTGTGGTTGGGGTTTCGTGGCCTACCGAAATGGCAAGAAATTAGCTGAGAAGTCAGCTGCCTACCCCACTACAACATCGAGTATGAGAATGGAAATAGAAGCGGTGATAGCAGTTCTCACTTGGCTGTCGACACAACCACCAACAGATTCAGTTATTCTATCGGACTCTCAAAGTATGCTGTGGAAGATAGAAAAGTGTATGATCAGAACTGAATGGGTCACTCTTCTCGACAATGCGCGGAGCACTATATGGATTTACTGCCCTGGTCAACTGGGGTCAGGGGAAACGAAAGAACCGATGTGTTGGCTGGTAAAACTTTGGTGAACGGCACCGAGATAAGAAGAGACAGGATTGAATTCATTAGAGCAGTCATGGATACCCTACAAGAAGATGAGGAAGAAGTTTAACGTGACAATGTACATATTCAGAGAAAGGTAGAAATGGGAGTGACTAGATTTGATGGAAGAAATTGTTCCCTCTACGGAAAGATCAGAAGAACGCGCAATCAGCAACAGATTGGGACACTGAGCTTATACACTTTTAGATGGCTGGCAGGCAGAGCATATATGGGAATGCCCCCAGTGCTGTGACACTTGTTCCTAATCAAGAATGAAAAGTTTTGATATCACGGGACTGAGTTTAATTATGCTCTTCAAGGGCCTGTTGTGTATTTTAAATTACTACTGAGATATTTTATATGTGTATTTGAAGTCAGTCAACACGATTACAAATCTGGTATTAATCTCTCCAAATTCATGGATCAGTTCAATAGATGTCTTCATACATAACGTGACCAAAACGGACATGGATAATGGAGTATACAAGAATAACGCATGTGACATCTCTAATGACTCACAAAAATGCAGAAATAATATAAGAGAACAGATTTAAAACTCAAGTGACAACTCTGGTGCCTCACATGAACAAAGAAACAATAAAACAAGATAACAGAATTAAAACTTGTGTGATATGCCTGGTGCCTACAATAAATGCAGAAATATTTAATAAATTACTGTAGCAGTTTCAAAATGGTGCGAGGGGATAAATATATTTCTTTACTACTGAGATATTAAATGGAATTCCTATCAAAAGCAATGGCAAACTATGGTAGTCATATGCCTAGAAATTTCTTATTGGATACTACGAACAAGAAAGCTGAGATTTATTTTTTGGATATATAATGCACACCTGTTATTCTTTACCAAAATGTTCACTCTTAGTTCAGACACACACGAGGCATTGGAGTTATTGTAGTCGGAAGGGGCGTTACAGACCTGACATATTTATTACCCAGCGGTGAATTAAATAGCTCTCGTTGAGGCTTGGAATTTGCATCTGGTTCAAAATTACCGTTTCTCAATTTTGCACATTTTATACAGGAACCAGACTTTTTGCATTTGCAAGCATCATTCAATGTTTTTCATCGTCATATTTTTGTAAAATTCCTATTGAATTGTTGTTGATTAGTGCATAATCAATATTTATACAGGTACGGCAATGTCGTTATTCTTCATGTTAATTTAGTAGGCATAATATTACTTTACAGTGTCAGATTTGGTAGATCATCATTTACCATAAAAAAGGGGCAAAATAAACCTAGTATGCCACAATCAAACACTAGTTTAGCATATATCTAGTTAGATCTCATTTTACTAGTGCAAATAAGATCAAAATTTGTCACATTACGCAATTAGATCATGTAAAAGATTCATTCTTTGTGAAGCATTAATGCAATGAACTTGTGCTCATCATAATTTATCAATTCGTGATCGGAAAATATTAGGTCCAAAATAAACCTATTATGCCACCATTAAAACGAGCTGTAGATAGCATAGATCTATTGTTCTATGTTCTGATATGACAAGAATTGTAAAAAAGGCCATTTCTAGATCGTGTAAGAATATGAATTCTTTGTGTACCATTCACGTAACAAACGTCGTCTGTATCATCGGTAATTTATCAATCTCGGTTGGAAACTCATCATCACCAATTAACACATATATAACCGTTAGAATAAGTTCACTGCATGCATGCTACACATACACAGAACAGTAATTTGCTTACTATCTAATATGTATATGTTATATGTTTCTGTTGTGAAAATGTTGCAGAGAGGGCATTTGAGATGGCTAGCTGTGAAGTTTCTGGGTTATGTCCCCTTAATTCCAATAGAAAGGTCTTTCTTCTCTCCCTTGACTGCTCTAATTGCAATTGAAATGAACAATGAACACACCTAGTACTAGTTTATTGAGATCTAGAAAACTAAAAGTTTGTCCAGTCTCAGGTGTGAGAGACATAATGGTATTGTTTGATAACCCCAAGAATTGCTAGTGATTAGCTCTTATTTCCTATATGCAGTGGGGTGGTTTTTCTGAGCTTTCTTTCATACCCAAGAGACTTCAGTTTTTGGCTTAGTGCAGTGCCTATTGAAGGAGCCTTCTACTCAGAGGGGGTCTATAATTGTATAGATGACATGCTATAAAGCTTTCATAATAGAGCCTCAATATAATGGCATGTTACTACTAAGGTTTTCTGTTGCATGGGTGGTTTGTCTAGTGGGCCATTGCTGAAACCCACAGACACAACCTCATGCATACATAATGGTATAGAAAGACTAATTATTGAGGGCATGGTCAAGGTAACAAAGGCACAAGTTATTCAAGAAGAAGATGGGCAACATACATATCAAAATATTTAAAGATGACACTGGCAGAAGCAGATCAGCTGGCTCAGGTTCATGTGGAGTTCAGGGCAGCTGGCTCAGGTTCATGTGGAGTTCAGGGCAGCTGGCTCACGTTCATGTGGAGTTCAGGACAGATGGCTCAGGTTCATGTGGAGTTCAGGACAACTGGCTCAGGTTCATGTGGAGTTCAGGACAGTTGGCTCAGGTTCATGTAGAGATCAGTACAGTAATAAGACAAGACTATGTTCTGGAAAGAATATGTCACAAAATATACCATAGCAGTAGAATACCTCAGTGACATATCTGATGCCTCCCACACACTCAGAAATATTTCATAAAACTAGATAGCAATAGAATAACTCACGTGACATGTCAGGTGCCTCACACATATGCAGAAATATCTCATAAAATACCATTGCAGTACCATCATTTAGCATAGATTCTCCTTCAATCAACAATGCCAGTCGTTTGCTTGTTCCTAAAATTGTGTTGAAGACATGAAATCTTTTATTCTGTACGAGACATAAATTTGTATAGTCAGTGAGACTTACACTCAATTAACCTATTACTTTGTTTTTTCTTCATTCGTTCTCAAACTCTCGCTACACCTCTCTTTAATTAGGGTAAAAGTCCTAGTGCATTGCATCTCATTTTTTATATTTGTTTAGTCTCTTTGTTTTGCTTTCCATTCCTTGTTTCATAGATTTCAAGGAAGTCTATTTTATAGTTCCTCATTCTTATTAAGAAGTGTCTCAGACTTGAGGAGTAAATCCCAAACGAAAATCCAGAGGGGAGACCCTGAGGCAGTAAATGTGTATTAAATGATCTTCTAGTATCTCGTGAAGTTTTGCATTTAGAGGGAAGACCCTAAGACAGTAAATGGTGTATTAAAGGATCCTTTAGTATCTCCTGAAATTCTGCATACAGAGGGGAGACTCTAACGCAGTCAATGGTGTATTAAACCATCTTCTAGTACCTGTTTCTTTATGTCTGTCATTGTTCTTTAAGGATGACTGTTTGAAGGTTGTTTTGTTATATGAACAAACCATTAAACCCTGCTTATTTATGAAAATTATAACTGTAGCACTTGTGTAACAACCAGGACCTAGACTTATTGTTCAGGTGCAAAGAAATAAGACTGCTGTCTTCTTTCCAGGTGTGTTGTAGGAGGCGACTAAGAAACGTAGGGGATAGACCTAACAACATGTCCCCTGTGAAGAAATCCTCATTGTCATTGCATGTCTGGTCTCAATTTCTTTCTTTTGTCTCGTATTAAATTATCCCCATGGATGACAAAGAGATACAGGCCAGTCGGTGGCGGGAATGCTAGATGTGCCATCACTGTAGATTGATCAATAAATCTGACAGAAGAATGATGTGATAGTTGGTCCAGATGTATGTACGACACTCCTGGCAATACAGGATGAACATGAATCCCTACAACCCTTCCTTACACATCCATGCCTTTAAGACTTTATATAAGTGTGGATTTATCTCGGTTATACACTAAGAAGAACCGCTGCTTTTTTTAGTTCTTCGTCTTCCTCATGCCTTGTAGACCAAATCTTTTATTGTATGCATGAAGGGCTGGTTGTGTTGGTGCAATTCTCATGAGGTGGCCAAACTACCTGGTTTACTGTCTCTCAAAGTAGTCTTGACATGAGATGGTCTTTATTTCTTTCCTGATATCTTAATTTCTCTGTCAGTCTCTGCTACATAAAAAGTGTTGTTGTTAATGGTCACACTTAGTCAATTCTATCATAACTGAAACAGTAGGATTTGCATATTTCATTAACTTACATGACTGAGACTACAGAACCTGGACATATATCCAAATCCTTTATGAGTACAACAGAAAAACCTGGATACTGACTCTTTCCTTATCTAATTTAGTTAATTTAATTTATCCTTATCTTATCTTGTCTAATTTAGGGCAAAGGGCATGAGCCCATTAACCATCGTTTAAAGAGCCAACCAACTAACCAATAACCATAAATCTTTTATGACCATAACAGGAGAATTTGTGTACTGACCTAACTCTTTCATAATTGCAACAACTGCAACAGGGTCAGTGGCTGTCAGTATTGAACCAAACAGAAGAGCTATAATCCAGTCCCATTGTTTGTATTTAAACAAATATATTGACATTCCGGCTGTTAAGAAAACCATCACCACTGTAATAGAAAGTCATACATGTCAAGCTAAATAAATACAAATATCTTTCCACATTTCAAAGTCAGACTAAAACAAGCTGTACATGATGAAATACAATTATCGTTTGCATGTGGTATCCTAATTCTGTCTGGTTGTTTCTGTCTTCATCACCTGTACTTACTAGAGCAGACTGCTTTCTCGCTTGATTATAGTAGTACCTGGCCAGTCTTAGCTATCAGCCTCTATTGACTGAACTGTCCCATCTTCATGAGAAAAAGAAAACTCCCAGACATACAAACATTGTCGACTGAATTGTGTAACCAGTAAAACGTGGCCAAGCAGTGGATACCATGTCACTGTGGGATACCAGGAAATGTTAAAACAGATCAATTAACTAAGGAGAATATTACAGAAGATCAACCAGAGTGCTTACCATCAGAAAAAACTAATTATAAAATCAATCAGAAAGTCATAAACACCAACACAGGTTGACTAATCAAATTATGAACACACAAAATTAAGTTGCAATTCAACACCTTAGAACAGGACACAACTGACTCTGCAGTGATATGTACACACAAATCAGGTCAAGATTGGAAATGCAGCCGTGTGTACACATAGCCAGGCACCCCAGACTGCATAACATATACTTCTAGAATATCTTGATTATAAGATGTTGAAACAAAAATACTGGATCATAGAAGCAACACATGAATCAAAGTTATATGGACACTTTCATCAGCTGCAAAAGATGGTGAAGTTTATGTCAAGTATCTTTTTCTGTTCCTTTCTTTGCCACCATAACAGGAACCATCAACCATTATACCCTGAGAGATTTACTGAAGCTGAGATCTCAGCACCTATGGACATGCCCAGTGTGTGAAGAGGCAAATCAACATTAGTAATACCTAATTAAGGAGAGGTAATACATGTTTATAGAAAGATCACATTTTTAAAGTCAGCATGTTTTTAGTAGTTCATAAACAATTTAGAAATGTTGCCAACTTTTGTTACCAACAACTTGGCCATATACAGTTCCAACCATATGGCAACCCTGATATAATCTCAGTGTTCCAGTCAGTTCTTGGTTTTGGTTTAGATCATTCTAGAGAGGATGCACTTTTATTTCTCTCCCTTGGTCACTCCTATTTCCATAACTCTCAGAATATATTTATTGTCTCTTTCAGCCTTCAATTTGCCACCTTGTAGTGTATCCATGACTGTCCTAATGAACTCAAATATGTCTCTTCTCATCACTGTACCATTCACTACATTTTTACCCACCAATACATTAGCTCTTCTGATATTTTCACTTTAAAATTGCAATTTTAAAATATTATACAATACAGAACCATAAGTTTGAATTACTGTCCCAACTCTTCTGTGTTCGCTCTCTGAAAACTGAAACGAAAGTTTGTGTAATTTCCACAGGGGAGCATAAACTATGTTGTGCTGCCAGTTCCATAGCAAAGCTGTGTTATTTACACCTCCCCCCCCCTGGAAGGATTCACAGCACATCCATTTTTGGTACTGTCAGAACTCTAAATTGTCACATTCAAGTTATTAAAATTATATAATGCATAATTATAAGTTTGAATTATTGTTACAACTCTAAATTGTCACTTTCAAGTTCCTATTAAAATTATACAATGCATAATCACTTTTTAAAATTACTGTCACAACTCTAAATTGTTACTTTTAAGTTCCTATTTAAATTATAAAACACATAACCTTATGGTTATTATATGGTTATTATTTCAATTATACAACCACAATTTTCAATTATACAACACATAACAGTAAATTTCAATTATACAATTCATAACCATACATTTCAATTATACAATACATAACCATAAATTTCAACTATACAATACATAACCATAAGTTTGAATTATAGAATACATAACCATAAGTTTGAATTATGGAATACATAACCATAAGTTTGAATTATAGAATACATAACCATACGTTTGAATTACTGTCACAACTCTAAATTGTCACTTTCAAGTTCCTATTTAAATTATACAACTTCCTCTATAATGAAGTATCAAAATTTTACCTAAAGCAGGGCCAGCCAACAGTAAAACTTGTAAAATAATCTGTTTGAATACATATACATCAATGGCAAATGCTCCTTCAAAGATGAGAATGGGCATGAATACATACAGGATGGTGTGCGGCCCCAAATGAATAATTTCGCTGATTGGTAGATAACCAACAAGAACTCCACAGAAAAACACCACCACTGTATATGGAACTGGGATACTCAAGACATCTGTCACATGACGCACCATAGCTGAAATATACAAATACATGATATCTGTCACATGTGAAGCACCATAGCTGAAATATACAAATACACGATTTCTGTCACATGTGAAGCACCATAGCTGAAATATACAAATACACGATTTCTGTCACATGTGAAGCACCATAGCTGAAAAATACAAATACAAGATATCTATCAAATGACGCACCATAGTTGAAACAAATGAGTTGACCAAAAAATCAGTCAAAATAATGTGTGCAAATTATACAGTTTTTTCTTCCTTCATACTGTACCTGTTAATATAAATAATAATCTTTCTCAACAATTATCCCTCTCCTCTATAATAATAATCTTTCTCAACAATTATCCCTCTCCGCTATAATAATAATCTTTCTCAACAATTATCCCTCTCCTCTATAATAATAATCTTTCTCCACAATTATCCCTCTCCGCTATAATAATAATCTTTCTCAACAATTATCCCTCTCCTCTATAATAATAATCTTTCTCAACAATTATCCCTCTCCTCTATAATAATAATCTTTCTCAACAATTATCCCTCCTCCTACATAATAATTGAAGTATATCCTATATTGGTAGTGTATCCTATCAACCCAGCATTATTATTCAACTTTTGTTGAATTCTGAAGCGTCACTAATTCATCCAATCATATCGCCAGTACGATGTGATAAGTTAGCAGCCACCACCTAGTTTGGCTAGTTCGGTTTGAGCTTGCTATAAACTCTGCTACCTCACTGGTAACCCCCCCCCTCCCCATGTTTATGATAAATTCTTGTGAAGACATCCCCTGTGCATGATCCAATAATGTCCAGTATCATCGTCCATTGGCATCCTCTATCTTTTCCCATTAATATTATACTGAGACAATGGATACCAAGCAAGAAGCTGACCATGTAAAAGATGGATGAAAGAATAAAAGAAGCCACAAAACAAACATACATGAAACACACAAAAAGACCATCTTTCATGTCAAGATGAGCAAATGAAACCTGAGTAAAACTGAGTATTTTCTGTGCAAAATACAGAATGTGTGTACTAGAAGACAGGTATGATGAAGACATAATCTCTTTAGTTATAGCAGGTAGCTCTTTGACACATGATGATGATGAAATAATCCCTTTAGCTGTGGGCAGGTAACTCTTGACAGCCATAGTCTTTCAGACAAAAGCGCTGGTTCTTTCAGTTGTGTGACTGGTGACACCGGACTCACATAAGGTTTCCTTAAAAGTTGGTTGTCCAAGTGAGGTATATGGGTGTATGTTTAGTCCCCGAATTGAGGCATTACGGTGTGCCAGTATCCTAAGATTCACACATCCTGCCAGGAGCATAATATAGTACTTCTTAATTCTAACTAACTCATCGTTCTTCTGTAAGATTGTTTTATCCATCCGCAGTGATGGAATACCCAGCATTCCCCATCACCTAAGAGAGCTGGAAGTTTTTTGATGAGAATTAATTCCCATCCATCTTGGAGGCAGCATAGTGCAGTGGTTTGGGCACTGGCTTCACATATGAGTGATCCTGCGTTCATTCCCCAGTTGATGCGAAAATGTTTTTTTGGACCGTAACAGCTCCTGGGTCAACCCAGCTTTAATTGGGTACCAGACTGCAAGAGAGAGGAGATGGCTACCGAAATCATATAGCAGAGCCATTGAAAGGTGAGATCCCTAACACTTCATACTCCTATGGCAGTTAATGTACCATGTAACTGCTATGGGTTAACTTAACTAATCACCTAGGAGTGTGCCACAAACGGACAAATGTGCAATGTCCTGCACTTCTTCATCTATGGGGATTATTTGATTGAAGATAAGAGTAAGAAATTGAGACATGATGCGACAATGATTATTTTTTAACAGGTGACAGGTTGTCGGCCTATTCCCAGCTTTCCTAAGTCGCCTCCTATGACATGCCTTGAAAGAAGACTGTGGTTCTATTCTTTGCATCCTGAACTAGAAATTCAGGCCATGGTTGCCACATTGGCAAGACACTTATAAAGCCTAAAAAACCATATATTACTAAAAGCAATCACATTGTCTCAATAGGGATTGACTACTGAAATGATTATGTAGAGTAGCCGGGGGGCAATGATGCGCGTTTTTCTTTTTTTTGCGTATTCTGACAAATAGACTTAACTATGAGAGACCAAACTAGTAGCAGTGTGTAGCTTATCCATCCATCTAACAATTGTCAGGGTATTTACAACATATAATCACGTTTAGTCCATAGAATGAGATTTTATGAACATGAGTAAAATCCCACCTTTGCCCCAATTTCTGAGGCAAACACGCGCAGGCAAAAACAATTACAAAATCATGGGAAAATTGACAAAACCAGCAAAATAACGTCACTTCCTATCTAAACATAGTCAGTCACATTGTGGGAAGATAATAGAGCACAAAGACTAGGCTTATGTATAGTTAAGACTTTTAATTTTTGTAAAAACATTAACATGAAGGGTGAAATAAAATCAATATAAAGAAAACAGAGTCAGATCCGTTGTGAAACGGACCATTCCGCTGTAACGTGTAATGCTACTTAGCACTGGCTTCTGCAATCTTTTAAGAATGTCATTCTTGGTAAAAAATGCCTTCTCATCCGTAAGGATGAACCTTGGTGTCATTGGCACTTTTTTTATAAAAAACACCAATGTAGCCATCGTCTTGCAGGCCAACAATGCGTGCTACGTAAAGGTGAAAAGCACCTTTGCTTTTCCCATTAACACGAATTACAATGTAGCTGCCACATTGTAGTTTGGCCTCTTCATTTTCGCTGCCTGAAGAAATGTAATCATCATCTAATCCGTCACTGAGAATCAACGATTCTTCTGATGAAGAATCTTCAGGCAGGAACAGCTTGGTTCGCACCTTTTTAATTGATGGGATTTTTTTTTTAACCTCATTTTGTTTGTTTTTTTCTTCATCAAATTCTTGGAGTCGCAGTTTGTTGGGGGTTGATGTGAGGAGTACTGATTTAAGACCTCTTCCAGTACACTTTCTTCAAACTTGTATTTTCGGAAGTGGTACAATGTGTGGCGGTGAAATAAGATCTAAACAGCCACTGGATGGGCCAGGTTCAGGACTTCCTTGAGCAAGCACGAAACGTTCATCTACATGAAGTTGACCAATAGGTGGGAGCTTATCCAAGCAAACCACTATATGATCATCAGTACCAGCTGTCTCTACATCTTGATCTTGGTCTGTTACTGTTGCTGGCAAGAAATCTTCATCCGTGAAAATATTGATATCAAGTGGGCAAATCCCGGTTACTCTGAAGCCTTGTGTCGCTTTTCCTACTGTTGCAGTTCTTTCATAAGCTTTGCTAAATATTCCAGCGACATGGTACTCAGTTACAACTTGACCAGGATTAGAAGTCGTCCAGTTGTCGCATAAGTCATCATAATAGGCTTTCAGAGGTCTAAAGAAGTTACGATCTAAAGGTTGAGTTCTGTGGCTGCTATGCGGCGGTAAACTTAGCATGTGAATGTTTTTTTTTTTAGCAATTGTTATTGCTGGAAGAGAAACGTGCAACACATGATTGTCTAAAAGCAGCAAGATAGGGCTGTCTGTACTTGGGCTGGTGTGTTTTATAAAATGCTCGAGGTACACCACAAACGTAGGTGTGTTCATGTAACCAGAATCTGTCACTGCTATTGCAGATCCAGCGGGTCCATCTTTTAAAAGAAGAGGGTTGTGACGTTTTTGTGCAAAGATGAAAAAAGGAGGCACATAGTTTCCAGCAGCACTAATACTGCATGCAACAGTAACCGTCTTGCCTTGCTCAGAGGAAACATTTTTAGCCACTTCGCGTTTGCCTACTGGAGCAACATGTTTAGGCAATTTGTTTGGTACTGTCTGAAAGCCACTTTCATCCATGTTGTAGATTCGATGTGATGGAAACTTATAATTTTCCAGAACTTCTTGCAAATTTTTTAAATATTGGGCCAGTTGTTCTCTGTTGAATCCCATCGTTCTTGCTACACTTGTCTTTCTTGGCATCCTTAAAGATAAATGATTTCTCTTCAGAAAATCTCTAGCCCAATCAAATCCAGCTAACTTTGACGCCTGTAAGAAAGAATGTGGTATTCCATTCAGTTCTGCAAATTGAAATGCCAGGAAACGCAGAGACTTTAAAGTTAGTCCATAAAATCGGGAATCCAATGCTATACAATGTTCAACAATTTCTTTCTCTCTAACAGGCATAAATATTGATTTAAAACGTACCAGTGACTCGACCCCACAACTAATTTTCAGTCTCATACGAATTGTAGACTCTGCATAGCCAATATTTCTAGCAATCTCCCTAACTGGCATGCCAGTCTCTTTTAATTGCCTGACCTGAATAAGCATATCTTCTGTCAGCGGCTTCAGATTGTTGTTCTTACGTTTGTAATTCCTAAAAATAAAAAAGAAATGTAATGTGACATTAAAATATTGTTTTAAATATTTGACAACATGAAGGGGCAGTGACGGGGTAAACATACGCAGTGAGTCCGAAATTACCCCAAAATTACACTGTTCACAATTTTTATAAAATATCATGAAAATAAAAATTATCTTGACAAGGTAACATGCTTAATAACGTAACAATACAATATAGTTTTCAGTTTAGATATGCAAAATAACATGACAGTAATGATAACAGAAGACAAAGAGTGAGAAGTTGAAAAAAAGTTAGATCGAGAACGTTAAAAAATGAATTTACCTCATGGCTCAAAAATGACTTGCCCTTGACCGATGAAAATTCGTTGTGCGACAGAAACGGATGTTAGCGTCCGGCGTGGCCACGTGGTTTGCGGGAAAAACTCATAGTTCCGAAAAAAAATGACTGAATCTTTGCCCCCAGCGCATCTTTAACCCCGGCTACCATATCTCTTATTTCTGTGCCAGGTGGTGATGTTTCAGCTTCAAATTGGTGTTTCTCTGACATTTTATTTGATGGGGTGGTATTATTCTTCTTTTTCATCATTCATTCTCAAACTCCCGCTGGATCTCCCTTGTAGCAGGACCATTGTCCTACTAGATTTCCAGCAGGATGTAGTCCAGAGAATGGAAATGTGTTGTGTCGCAGTTTTACCAAACATCTGGCTTTATTATACCCTGAGTTTTATAATTGGAGATATTATTTCAAGTGATTTATCGTTAAACAATGGTGTTTTCCATTTTGACAGTGGAGATTACCGACTTATTAAAAATTGGAAAAGAAATAAGTCTAGACCTAGCTAAAAATTTATAACACTGTTCCCACTGATATTGTTTCTGAAGAATAGATAGGCCTAGTGATAGCAATGATAATCCTGTGCTACATTATACAGAAAATAGAGTTAGACCTAATGATAATATTGAGTGGAATAAAGTTCAACTTTGGAAATCTAATACTTAGGAATATTTTGTAAAGTTTCACAATATTTTGTTCAGTTCTGAAATTTGACATGAAACACAAAAATTGCATAAAACACTAGGAAGTTGATGGATTTACTTAAAATAAACTAATTGTGATCAGTAAATGGACAGTCAAAGCATCTACTTTAGTAAGATTGGTATCAACATTTCCAGACAAGTAAAATTGAGGGTGAGTAGAACATAATATACGTAAACAATTTTTAATCTAACATTCCTGTTTGTGGTATAATCTTTGTATTTTGTTGTTAAAATTCTTGCATTTTTATATTGTTTATGGATTTCACATTCAATTCATTCATTTTCCTTTTGCGCTGAAGTTAGCGCATAGGGCAGAGGTCAGATCTCTCCAATTATGTCTGTTCAAAGCTATTCTGTGCAGTTCTTGAATAGTACGAATATTGGTTGTTTTACTTTCTCTAAGTATTGTTCTTCTGAGTGTTTCTTTTGGTCTACCTCTTGCTCTTTTGCCTGTAGGTATCCATTCAAGAGATTGGTGCTGTATTCTGTTGGTGTCTGTAAGTAGGACATGACCAATGCAGGACCAACAGCGTTTTCTGATAACATCTGTGATGAAATTTTGATGTGTCTCTTCTCTGATTTTATCATTCAATTTTGATTGAAATACACTCCAATGTGTGTAAGTTATCCTACGAAGATATTTGTTCTCGAAACTCAGTAATACATTCAATTACCATTCTTTTAATACCCTTTATGACCTTTCATAGCTAATACTTTGTCTTAAGGAAGCTTGTGCCTATATCATGAGGCTGTCCAAAAATTTAGCGTAAAATTAATTAAGTTCAAACCTAGGAAATAATTTTGTACTATCTATCTATCTATAAGCTGTAATCGTTGTCTGCCTAGCGGTGTCACGGGTAGAAGAGTTCTCTGGAGAGGGCTTTCCTGTGCTATTTTTAAGCTTGTTCCTGTGGCTTCTTTGATTTTTGGGATCCATCTTTTACATGGTCTGCCTCTGACTTTATAGCCATTATATCTATGAGTCATGGCCATATGTAGCATGCTGTCATAATTAGTCATTTGATTAATTAGTATAAAGGCTCTTGCATAAATACTGACTAAATGTTCTAATATTCCGTATATTGATAGTTTTTCAATAGATGTTGTCTATCCACTCTGTCGAAGGCCTTTTCTTGGTCAACGAATGCAATGTATAATTCTTTGTTATTTTCTGTGGCTCTTTCCGTTAGATGTCTAAGTATAAAATTAGCATACGTGCAGCTTTTGTTCTTATGGAAGACCATTTCGGTGTTTTTAAGTTGTGGTTCAATGTGTGATTGTAATTGTTGTTCTAATATTTTGTTAAATATTTTTCCAGTGTGGCTTAGTAAGGATATCCCTGTTGTTTGTTTGAGAACCCCAGTAATTGTGAGCGATTAGCTCTTACCGGTACTTCCTATGTGCAATGGGGAGGTTTAAGAGTTTTCTTTCATACTCAGGAGGCTTCACCTTTCGGCTTGGTGCAATACCTATTTGGAGGAGCTTTCTACTCGGGGGGGGGGGGGGGGGGGGGGGGGGGGTAGTACGTGAGACGAGATGAGGATCAGCAAACTGATACTTTGCTTGAGTCACGCATTTTTTGTCTATCCTCTGACAAGACGATTCACAGCCATCAAGCTGTACCTCGTGTAGGAAGACCATTTTATTACCACCCTTTATGTCACTAGGTCCCAGACCTAATTTCTTCCATATGAGCCGTGTTGGTAACGGTTGAATTAGACTAGGGTTGATACATCTTCCTAGACGAGGCACTGCTTTGCCAATCACATCAAGGGTCTGGGGTTTGACCTGTGCATTTCTCGCGCACTTGCCTTGTCTGCTTGGGATGGCCTTCCAATCCATCAACAAGCGCGGTCTGTGTGTTTGACTCTTTGCCACTGAATTGACTCAGGTATACTACGTGGCCCACTAGCGAGTGTTACCTTTTCCAGATTCAGTGTGTACTCGTAAGATCACCATATGTTAGGGACATTGACATTGGTCGCCCCTCCAATGTTATTGATTTTTAAGCCTGCCAAGTCGGTATGCACAGACGTCATGCATATGTTGAATGTAATGCCGTAGAGGTTCCGGAGATATTTCCCGTCTCTCTGCAGGCTATTCTCATTCAATCTACATCATCCACATCCATGGGCCTAAAAGTGTTAGCCATGAACACAGCAAGAGCAGCTGTATTTCTGTTTCCAGGGTGCACCACAAGGAGGTACTTTTAGGATCTTGGTTATGTGCTAACCCTGGGTCAGCACGAGAGCAATGTGAGACCCTTTGCATCCCATATTCCTCTGTATTTTGTGCAATCTCTTTTACTGCTTTTTTTCTTCCATGTGGGAATAATTGTCGCATTTCTTCAATCTTCTAGTGTTTCATGTTTCTTCTATATTGCATTAAAAAGTCTGTGTAGCCATTTTTTCCCGCTCTCTGCTGCTGCTTTGATAAGTTCTGTTTGTGTTATCAGAGCCTTCTGCTTTGTTTATTGGTGCTTTGTTTATTGAATTTTCTTATTTCCGATAGTAGTATATTTGGTTCTATGTTTGCAGATGTAGAATTTATTGTTGTGTCTTCTTCTCCTTCCTTTAGGTTCAGTAGTTCTTTGAAATATTGTTGCCATCTTTCCAATATTTGCTTTGGTTCTTTTAGTGCATTACTATTTTCGGCATTTATGATTTCTGTTGGTTCATATATAACTTCTTTGTTTCTCATATTCTTAATTTTCTTGTAGAACCTCTTTTGTGCATTTTTATAATATGCATTGAACATGTCTCCATATTCTTTCCATGAGTTGGTTGTGGCAGTTTTAATAGTTTTCTTGGCATTTGTTTTTTCGGTATTGTATTCTATGTAATCTAATTGGTTTTTACTTAAGGCCCATTTCTCATATTTCTGTTCTCCTTTTTGACTTCTTAATTCCGCCAAGATGTTTTATTTTTGTTTTTTGCACTGTTGCTCTTGTATACGCATGATTCTCCTGCTGCTTGTGTGATAGTGTCTGTGAATAATATCCATTCTTGCACATTTTTCTTTCTTACGGGCACTGTGAAATTTGACCTTGTTTTGAGGTATTCCCCAAAGCTTAAGTTGCGCTGATCCGCTGTTCGCGAGAAAATTTGTTATGACTTATGAGAGGTTTTGATATTATAGTTCGCACGGTCATGAGTTGGAATTTGGGCAGAAATTGGAAATTTGATTTTATTTTTAAAAAGGAAAAAGGTCATAAATGGTCAAAAACATAAACAAATGTTTGGCGCATCTGCCGTTTAAGTGAGTTTGAATCGTTTTGGAGTTCAGTAGATCTGAGGTCATTTAGTTACGATTGTGTGTGGTTTTTAAGAGAAAAAAAATAGAGTAAGTGGTATAAAAAATAATTAAAAAGGGGGGGGGGTCTCTCCCCCTCATTACATCTGAACATTTATAAAAGAGAGTCTGGGGGATCTCCCCCAGTTGTGTGTGGTTTTTTGAAAAAAAGGAGGGAGGGAGCATACAAATAATTTAAAAGGGGGGAGGTTGAGGGGGTCTCCCTCCTGCCTCATTATATCTGAATATTTAGAAACGGGTGGCGGGTGCCTCCCCCAGTTATTATTTCAAACTATAAAATTATTGGGGGGAAAAAAAACAGTCTACGGCGAGAGCAGGTTTACCATTTTGAAGCTTTTCGCTGTACATCTGGTGCTTTTTTTTATATAAGCTGGTGCCAAGCTTATTTGACTATTTGATAAGGTGCACTAGTTTAGCGCTTTTCACAACTTTGCTGGTGCGTCTTAATGATTTGCCATTATTTGGTGCTTTCTGATGATTTTTTGGAATGTTTCTGGTGTTTTTATGATGAAATGAGTTGGCAACACTGTGCGAGTCTTGATCGGAAACCAATTAAAGCCAGCACATTTCAACAAAGTAGAGAACATGACAGGAGCTTATGATTTGTGCTATTCTTATGATATGAAATTTGTATTAGAAATAATATATGGTCTGTGGAGAGTTTATCCATGACAGAACGGTCAATAAGGTAAGTGCTTCATTTTACCCATTTCACAGTTTACTTCTTTCTCTTTCTGTTTGTTTTTACAGCTACTATTTCTATTTTATCGTCGGTGTCTACACACGTTTGGTATTGCTCTTGCATCTGTTATTTTCCTTCTGTTGGTTTTTCTTGCTAATATAAAGTCTATCTGGCTTTTGCAGTTTAAATTGTTCCCCTTGTACCAGGTCCTGAAAGAGTTAAATGCTAGTTACTTCTGCTTTTCATACAAAATATAACATAGTAGAACAGAGATTTCATATAGTCTATACCACACAGGGATCTATAACAGGGGTCGGCACTATATGACACTCGTGCCACACCAAGCAATTTCAAATGGCATGCAGACTCTTCACATTCTTCTTGATATGTGATGTTGGCACTCTGAATAATTTGAAACCTTAAGTTGGCACACAGCAAAAGGTTGCCGACCCCTGGTTTATAATGCCTATTTGAATTTATGGGAAATTTCGACTGCATTCAAATTTTATTATTATTATACATACACACTTTACTCACCCCCCACAAGAAAAATAATACAAAGGTACAGTAAGTCCTTTTGAACTTGGACTACGTTATCAATCAGGAAAGGATATGCATGACTGTGTGTTCCGTTTTCGGCTTCTGACATTTCATGAAATGTCACATGATTATTTTGGTCTAGAAAGCCGTCCATATTGTCTGAAATACTAATACTAATAATACTATTAGTAATACTCTTTATACCCGGTATACCGTCACTGGAAGCCGTCTTGGAAACGATCTCTTACATAGTATAAACGATAGAAAATTGCTAACCAGCACTACGAACCAACCAGTTGATTTCTCCTCTAAGCGAATTAGCGCATTTTCTATTTTTAAAGGAAAAGGTCAAATGCAAATTACTTGAATTTGACTTATGTTGTCAACAACACACAAAATCAGTTCAAACATTTTGTTGCAAAGTCAACAGGAAGTGTAGTGACGTACATCCTGTACACTTTATGCTGTGGGGAAATTGGAGGGTGTCACATTTATTTTTTATGCCTGATAATTTTCGTGTTATAGCGCGACCTGTTAGAATATAGAAGACCTGTTGGCTAAAACGTAAACATGAACTAATCTCCGATTTGCGTGAAATCTATTGGTTGGCCTTGGCTATTGTTGGCATGCGATTCCAAGTATGTAAATAGCTTGTAATAGACCAATTAAATATCAAATTAATCAAAAACGTAACAAGGGGGTCCAAATTAATTTAATTAAGAGGCCTGTATTGTCAGGAGCAACGGTTCAAGGCAATGAGAAGATATATTGACAGTTCCTACCACTGTATCAAATGGGGGGGGGGGGGCAGTGTAGGATTTGCGTATAAGCTACACAACTTATAGCTTAGGGCCCCGTAGGATATGGTCCATAGAATAGAAATGCACTGTGTCGCCATTTTATTTGCAAGATGGCAGGACGAATTTCAGAAACAATTATTTCCCGTGACTAGAATTGTCCGTCGGATGTAGACATATTTATTTAGTTAAAGACCGGGAAAGGGTGATATTTATTTGAGAGGGTTTTATGGGTGGGAAATGAATACTTTTTAGAAGGGGTATATAGGAGGGTCTATGGGTGGGGAAATAAAAACTGTTTTATAGGGTTGTATGGATGGGAAAGATCAGTATATTCTCATTTCCTCTAATATAAATATGTCGTAGAAAGGGTTTATGTTGGTCTGCAGCCTACATCTCCACATGAACTCGACCAAGTAGCTTTTCATGTGGTATCGTGCTGCTTCTTGTTCCGACAAAGACCTCCAAATGTTCTCAGTTCAGGTAAAAACTCGGCCTGCTTTTGCCTTTAGCTCGGTGAGTAGTCTCTTGCCTTCACGATCGTGGCTTCTCCACCGATGTGATGTCGTTGCAGTTAGTTATGCTGTGTACGCTCACCACACGCATAAAGACATTCCACTCCACAACAGCATTTGTGCCCATCTGCAGTTCTCGTTTGCACCACTGATCATAAGTCATAATACGACTAGTGTGCGGGGATTGAAATGCACGCAAAGTCATAATACGACTAGTGTGCGGGGATTGAAATGCACGCAAAGTCATAATACGACTAGTGTGCGGGGATTGAAATGCACGCAAAGTCATAATACGACTAGTGTGCGGGGATTGAAATGCACGCAAAGTCATAATACGACTAGTGTGCGGGGATTGAAATGCACGCAAAGTCATAATACGACTAGTGTGCGGGGATTGAAATGCACGCAAAGTCTCATTGCGGAGAGCGAACAACAAACCTCAGGGAATGTCATTAAAACAAGCGCTCCTTGAGACTGACCTCACTCTTCTGAACTGGGAGAGCATGTCTAGACTAGCTACTAAAGATACAGACTTAGACACCAACATTGACTTCCCACTGGTGTCATGTCTTGGAGTGACAGATACTAGAAGGACGGCTCTTAAATACCATGGGAGCGACCCCCTGCCTAGCGCCCTCAAAAGGGCAGCGAGTCAGACTGATCATTATTCACCCTTTAGGTACGTGCGCACTAAAAAATCAGTGATGACCTGCTTGAGAAAAAAAGGCTTCGGAACGCAAGCTCGTGAGATCTAATATTCAACAACCCCCATGGTGGACCAAAGACACAGAGACAGATCGGACACTAAGAAAGGAAGCGATCCAGGATTGGCAACGTAAGAGAATACATGCACACACCACACTCAATAACAGACGTGTGTCAGGTAGTAGAATAACACTGAGTCTTTCAAACAAGTTGCCAAAGAAGCAAAGAAAATGTGGTGGGAAACATTCAATGATGTTGTCACAGGGGATAAGCATTAAACACGTTATGGAAGTTACATAGGTCAATGAAGCGCAGAACAGAAACGAAACACAGTACAAGATTGACGAATGACACAGGGCAGATACTGACATCATGTTACAACCAGCACCTGGTTCTATCTCGAGCCCTGCATAAAGGTAAATGGCGTAGCACTGAAAGTTGTTAATAGATTCACATACCTAGGTTTCACATATACTTACATACCTTTATCACAAAATGTCAACGTTGACAATGAAGTATATACCATTTCGCCAAAGTAAGCAGCACTTTCAGCAGATTGTACGCAAATGTTTGGCATAGAAATGACACTAACCTACAGACTAAGCTGAAAGTTTACAGAGCAGTGGCACTTTCAGTACTGTTATACACTAGTGAAACATGGACTGTGTATAGAAAACTCAATCACTTTCACTCAACTTGTCTCAGAAAAGTTATGAACATCAGATCGCAACACAAGATTCCATATACCACTGTTCTTAAGAAATAAGGTATCCCTAGCATTGACACTAACCTGATACAGACACAGATTCATTGGGCTGATAATCTGGTACGTATGCCATGCCATCGCTTGCCAAAGATAGGTGTCTATGGTGAGCTGGAGTCGTGTACACTATCTGAAGGCGACGAAAAGAAGCGCGACAAGGACTCGTTAAAGACCTCACTGAAAGCCTTTGAAATAGACCAAGATACATGAGAAGAATTTGCACAAAGTAGATCTACATGACACGCAGTCAAAAAGAGCGCATCATCTTATGAAATGAGGAGAAATGCAGCAGCTAAACAGCGGAAAGTAGCTAGAAAGTCACGGATATACCAAAATCCTTTTACAGTGGTCATTCCATGCCCAAACTGTTCAAGGACATTTGCAGCTTGGATATGGCTTATTGGCCTTTTGCGAACTATTAGGTATGGACATAATTCTAACTGAATTTTCAAAAGTGGATGTAACAAATGGTCATCATCACTTGTGATGGACGAACACACACTGACATCGGATTAGATGAAAGGTAAAGACTTTTTTCCTTATAGATATCTTCATCAAACTAATCAAGGAGACATGGATTAACGCAAAACAATGCTAGAGACCCTAACATTTGCTGCAGATATAAGGAGCAATGAAAACGAGCTAACAGATGTCGAAGAAGTGCAACTTACTATTAAAAATACATCGGAAGGCGCTCCTGGCCCTTACGGAACACGGTACAGTTTTACTTAAGGACATCGAGGATAAGGTGCTATCTTCTTCTTCTTCTTCTTTCGTTCACTTGAAACATGTCTATATCTGTAATTCTGTCTCCTTAATAAAACTCACTGTCTTTTGTAGTTCATACAGTGTTCCATAGAGCTTTGATTCCAGTGTTGTTTCCTCTGGCCAATATGTCTGCCTCAGCGTTTCATGCTCAGAACACTCTTATTTTTATTGGTCGTTTGTTTGTTTGGCCAGTAGCTCTATTCCCTTGCCTCCTGGCTCCTCGGGGCAATTGAGAAGGACTTCCAGTAACTGAGGTTGGGCCCTTTCGAGGTATAGGGCCCGGCACCGTCCCTGCCTGAACGTCCGCCACAGGGCAGGTACCATAACTATTTATAGATGTAGACATGTTTCCATTGTGTTTTGTGCGTGGCGTACTGATTATCTGTGCGCCTTTTGGCTTGATGCCTCCGTCTTCAGCACTCTGCTTACTTGGGCAGGACTATGGTCCTGCTCGAGTGGGACTGCCCGACCAGTCTTAGTTTCCAGCCCCTGATGGCTGAACTAAGCCCCATCACCTCTGCACGGTGCTGGTCTCGATGGGGAAGGTGCTATCTAAGATGACAGAAAATTATAATTTGAGTTTGAAAAAAAGGAACGGTACCAGAGGAATGGACACATAGCTACGTCATACCTGTGCCAAAACCAGTCAAAGATGCTGCTGACATAAGGTTATCGCATCATCATCACACTGCAGAATGTGTATGGCAAGATTCTGAAGAGAATTGTTGATAGAAATAACCAAGAAGCTAGAGATCAGAGGTGATCTCCCAAATAATCTAGATGCATACAGATCCAGAAGAGATACAGTCACAAACGCAGCAGTTCTTGCATATGAAGTTTATGAACGTTTTCAGAATAAAGAGCAAACTGTAGAAGTAGCGATAGACCTAGAAGATGCGTACAATAGAGTTAGTTACACTCGTCTTGTTGACATGTTAAGGGAACACGATATTCATCCATGGATCATACGCTGCATAGAAAATGTGCTAATATGTAGAAACAGGAATAGGGTAATAAAGTTTTGCTAGTTAAAGACAAACATAATAACGCACACAAATCAACGTTTCGCCCAAACGGTTTTTATCAAGACAACAATTGAAAAAATTAAAACATATAACAGAAAACGAACAGTAACGACATTGACGGTCACGTTGGTATGTGTAGTATGGATTGACCGGAAGAAATGAATTGACACCAGAAAAGGAAAATACAAAAATGACCACAAACATGTGACACGAAACAAACAGAAAATATGGATTGACTAGAGTCATACATGAACCAGGTGCTCATTAATGCCGTCGGGTTTAAGAGTGCCATATTGGTAAATGTAGCGGTTCTCAAACGCCAGACGGGTCCGGTCGTCAGAGAAGCACGACTTAATGGCCGTAACCTGAATGTCCTAGGCGCCCCGATGGTCCATGCCATTAAAGTGGACGTATACAGGCAAACCCGAAAGTTTTTTTATGCTATACAGATGTTCGCAGAATCGGTCTGCGAGCCTCATTCCAATTCCACCTATATTTTTCATGGCGCAACGCTTGCATATAATGGCATAGATGACGCTCGCCTCAATGGTGAAGATCACTTTAGGGAATGAGACAGGCCGGATCTGGGTGACATAGACTCATGGCAGACACTGACATCAAATGAGATGAAAGGCAGATCCTTCTTTGATAGATATCTTCTACAAACTAATCAGGGTGACTTAGATCAACGCAAAAAAACACTGCATACTCTGACACCCGTCACGGATTTTAGGGCTTAAGAAGACAAGCTTGCAGATATTGAAAAAGTGCAACTAGTTATTAAGAATGTATCCGATGGCGCTACAGGGACGGATGGAATCAGGTATGAAATCATTAGGGAGAGTATGCTAACTACGGTGGCAGACGATTATAATGCGAGTCTGAAAACAGGAGTAGTACCAGAGGAGTGGCTACATAGCTATCTTATACCCGTGCCAAAACCCGGCAAAGATTATACGGAAATAAAATGTTATCGTATCATCATCACACTGCAGAATGTGTACGGTAAGATTCTGGAAAGAATTGTTGCTAGACGCATAACCTGAGACCAAGAGATAAAAGGCGATCTCCCAAATAAACTGGATGCATACAGACCCAGAAGAGGCACAGTCATAAATGCAGCAGTTCTTGCATATGAAGTTTATGTTGGTTTTCAGAATAAAGAAGAATATGTAGTTGCAGCGATAGACCTAGAAGATGCGTACAATAGAGTTAGTTACATCCATCTTGTTGACATGATAAGGGAATACGATATCCAACCATGGATCATACGCTGGATAGCAAATATGTTAATCTGTGGAAATGTTGCTCTGAGGTGTGGATCATGGACGTCTGAGATCAGAACAATAGCACCTTGTCTGCCACAAGGATCTCCTCTATCCCCAGTTTAATGTGTATTCAGATCTGTTTAATGTGTATACGCTGAGAATTATGCAAAACTCCAGTAATTGTAGAGTTCTAACATACGCTGATGATATCCTACTATACAACATGGGCAGGAGCATATCATATATCACAGATAGTGTACAGAGTGGACTAGATCAATTGTCGATATGGTGCAGAACATACAATGATGTGATCAATCCCTCGAAAACAAAGGTCGTCTGGCACTCCTTAAATAATAATCTAGTCAGTGACACACTGCCAGCTGTTAGTTGCATGGGCTGATTCATTGAAATAGAACTTAAATATCTTGGGATAATCTTTGATAGTAGTTTTTCATTTAACTAACATATCACAAATATGATTCAGAAGGCTAAAAGAGGGATCAGAGTTATTAAGGTTACGGCGACCTTCGATATGCAGCAATGGGTACTTTTTCTGCTTCTACAAGTGATGGTGATATCTGTCGTTGATTATGGTCTTGGCCTATTAACACTGTCACAGACACACGTCGCTAGATTGGGAAAAGTCCAAAATGAGTTAATGAGAACGGTACTGGTGTGTACTAGAGATAAATCCATCTCTGCTATTAAATTTCTGCTTGATTTCCCCAGCAATAGAGTGTGACATCAGACATCAAGTTTGGTCGTACCTTTAAGTGACATAATACAACCACCACCCATTACACCAACGTCTAGATGAATCAAAGGGAGAACAAATCAAGCGTGGCAGATCATGGATGGCAGAAGCAGAAGACACACTGCTAAGAGTATTTGAATTTGAGAAATTGGAAAGGGCAGTGAATGGATGGAGGTAGATACAGAGAAGAAATCGCTGACTAAAGTAATAATACAACTAGATAAAGCGTGTCGAAAATGGACGGACGTCAGGGCCCAGGTTACAGTGCATGAACTCGCCCAACTACACTCGAAACCACAAGACATAATTATATACACAGATGACAGAAACAGAAACACAGAAACACAAATAAAAGCGGTTGGGGTTTTGTTACCTATAGAAACGGCGTGAAGTTGATTAAGAAAACTTCAGCATATTCCACTGTCACATCAAGCATGACGATGGAGATAGAGGGAGTTACAGTAGCACTTAATTGGTTGATAACTGATACATCAACACACTTGGCAATATTCCAGATTCTCAAAGCATGCTGCACAAGATAAAAAACTTCATGCTGAGAAAAGAATGGGACTTATTGAACAACTCAATTGTCCAGAGCATTACATGGATATATGCCCTGGTCATGCTGAGGTCAGAGGAAACTTCTTCTTCTTCTGCGTTCGTTCTCAAACTCCTGCAGATTAGCAGGATGTAGTCCGGAGAACAGAATGCGTTGTGTCATGGTTTACAGCATTGCTGCGATATCTGCGCCTTTCGGCCTGACACATCCGACTTCAGCATGGCTTTGGGTCACTGACCCTATATGGAATGGGACAGCCAACTCCATCCCATAACCTCCTTAGTCGCCTTTTACGACATGCGTGGAAGGTAAACAGTGTTGCTATTCTTTGTTCCCCTTTTGGACCACGGCAACACACGGGCGAAGAGGAAACGAGAGAACCGAGTTATTGGCAGGCAATGCGGTGATACAGATGCGGTAATGCACGTTGCTGAGAAGAGATAAAGCAGACTTAATGAAGGCAGTAATAAATTCATTTCAAATTGAAGATGATATCAATGAGGCTGAGAACGTACACATACAGAGAATGTTAGAAATGGGAGTATCTAGAGATGCTTTGTTCAGACTCGACATTAGTCCAATTTGGTTATATCAGATCTTTCGGAGGGATTGTTGAAAGGGGAGGGGCGATAGAAAGCAGAAGAGACAAAGGTCGACAAAAGTCGCTGGGCAAAAGATATTCAGAGATGTATGCACTCACACTACGCCTGTTTGATCATATAAAGAGACATAACTGTTTAGAAAGACAAATAATGGAGGGAAGAGTACCTGGGAAGAGGAGAAGGGGCAGACCAAGAAGACGATGGACTGACGACATTAAAGATAATATGAATACATCGCTAGAAAATGCAAGACAGGGAGAGGTTCAGAGAGTTCATTGGGAAGACAACGTTCTGGAAGGAATACGTCACATGACATGACATGCACTTGTCACTAGAGGAGGCGGGGCTACTTGTCAGAGACCGCCGGGGTTTCAGGAGATACATAAGGAAGATGTTCTAGAAAGAATACCTTACATGACAGAGCATTTTACCATAAAAGCAACTGAGGTTGTAGACTGTGATGTTGGAGCGGGATAAACTTCAGCGAGTCTTCGGACGGAGAAGTGGCAGCTAAGGTAATGTCATTTAATTTGCATCTTATGTGGTGTCCTGTTTGGTTCATCATGCACTCTGAAATTATTCTAGCAGACGAATAACTGACATCTATAATAATTTATGCATCATTTTGTTAGAAACAGACTATAAAATATTTAGTGAGTGACGTCGCATTGTGCACCGGTTCTGCTAAAATAACGTCATCACTTTGTGAGCTCTCCCCCTTTCCTGGATGCAAGGGCCAAAAACCATCATGCCACATCCTTTTGTGAATTATGAAAGTATTTCTGCAAATATGGAGAGGTATGCAGATATATCACAGCATGTACTTGGTAATGGACTTACTGTTGTATCTAAGCCTAGCGCTATCAATAGTGATGGTGTCCAGTATAATCAATCTTGCAATCTTATCAAATGTCTGCAAAACCGCCGAGACCGCAATCACAACTCGACGCCTAGCAATGGCGGCTCAAATGATGGAGCTACGTTACCATTTCCACTTAATCATAATATGATAAATTCTAACACGTCTGCAGCTTCTTCCCAAGATTTTGAGAGTCATGTAAGCAGTCAGTACGCGAATGGGCAAAATGAGCAAAGCTTTGACGGCAGAAACTCTAGATATAGATCGTTGTGTAAATCTAAACCTACAGCAGCAAGTAGTATTGTTGCAGGAGATTCAGATGATGATGATGACATGGACTATTATCCAAGCTGCATAGAAGTCAATAGAATCATTGACGATACAGAAATGTCTGATCAGGCTAATATCTTTTTAGATGAAAACATTGACGATGATTTCGACCAATCGACTGGAGATAAGAACAATGCCCGTGCTGAGTCCGATATCGGGGATTATCTTGATGATCAGTGTACAGATCAAGGTGAAGAAGCCGCTGAAGGGGATTGCATACAAGAAGGAGGTGAGCAAAAGAAGTTTTCGAAAAGCTATTGGCGCAAACAGCGTAGGCTGAGACTAAAAGAAAGGCTGCTTGCAGAGAAAATGCTCATGGAGAATAACCCAGATCTTGCCGCCGAAGACAAGGAAAGCTTAAAACCACAAAAAGGGGTCAAATCCAAAGGTTAGTGTATGTACTATGTAACTATGTTAGTTGTTACTAGTTACTGAATGGATATTCCACAGTTATGTACGAAGTACGACAGTTTCCCAAAGAGCAGATTTTGGATGTTTTGTGTGTCATGTGACGTATGCTTTCCAGAACGTAGGATTCCTTATGAATCTCCTGAAATTTTCGCAGTCTTTGACAAATTGTCCCTTCTCTAGTGATATGTGCAAGCATTATTGACTGTCTCTTGTCCAGCGACATCTCAGTCGAAGGAAAGCGTATTGTTGGAGGCAATATACAAACACGTATACACTGGTGATAAATTCAAACAGAATTGATTGGGGATCCGACCTTGGTACGTTCAACTGATATCATTTCGACTTGAAATTTAATTACTCCCCTTTCATGATCATTAAGTGCCGCATCGAAAGTTGGCTGCAACAGACCTGCAACATACAGTCACTTCTTTTAGTAGTGCACTCTGCTAGACTGTAACTTGTCCATCTTATAATGTTACTCTCCCACTTGTATCTCTGCCTACCTCTTGCTCGCTTCCATTTGACTTTACCCTCAAGTAAGGTCTTCAACAAGGTGTCATGTCTTTTAATGTGTCCACAATATTTTATTTACCTGATCTTTATTTCTTTTACTAATCGTTTCTTCATACGAAGTGCTTTTGAGCCTCTTTGTTTATTTTCTTCTCTTTCCATGATGTTCTCCCTATTCTTCTATATAGCCACATCTCAAAGGTATCAATTCTGTCTTCTAATTGTTTGTTTATTGTTCATGTTACGGGCAATACATTTATACATGTCTTGGTTCTCAGCCATACATTAATATAGAATAGATGTAGCTTTTTATAATTCTCATTTTTAATTTGTAATTTGTTTCGATGTTACTATTTTCATCATGGAAGTGATGGTACGTTTAGCCTTTCCTATTATCCTTTTGACTTCTGTTTCACATCTGCCATCATTTGTGATTATGTGTCCAAGATATTAATAGTTTTGTACTTGTTGAAGCTCTCTCCATGTATGTTTATGTTTAGCTCTTGTTCTTCTGGGACTGCTGATTATCACGGTTTTTATTGTTTAGATGTTTATTTCCAGCCCATATTCTTTACTTGATTTATCGACATGATCTAATAGTCTTTAGTTAATTTTCATTTCTGTTCATTTTCTGCTAAAAGAACAGTGTCATCGGCATATCTCAGGTTGTTTATTATTTTTCCACTGATCTTGAGTCCTGGCATTCCTTTTTTGTTGAAAGCTATTCTCTGTGTAGAAGATATTAAATAGGTTTGGTGATAAAGTACATCCTTGTTTTAACCATCTTCTTATTTCTATGTATGGTGAGTAGCTGTTTTCACACCTTATTGATGCAGTCTGTTCCCAATATATATTTCTAATCAATCTTTTCCATCTATGCCTATTTCTTGAAGACATTTGATTAATTTTTAATGTTGACTGTCAAAGACCTTGCTGTAGTCTATGAAGCAAATATATATAATTTTTTTGGACGTCTATAATATATGTGTCATGTGACGTTTTCTTTGCAGAACTTTGTCTTCCCAATGAACTCTCTGAACCTCTCTCTGTCTTGGGCGATGTGGCTTGCATTTTCTAGCGATGTATTCATATTATCTTTAATGTCGTCAGTCCAACGTCTTCTTGGTCTGCCCTTTCTCCTCCACCCAGGTACTCTTCCCTCCATTATTTGTCTTTCTAAAAAGTGGTTTCTCTTTATATGACCAAACAGGTGTAGTTTTCTTTTTGTTATTGTGTTTAGTAACCAACACTGTGGAATCTTCAATGTGTTTATAATATCTGAGTTTCTGATTTTTTCCTTCCATGATATTCTAAGTATCATCATGTAGCATTTCAGCTCGAAGGTGTTGATCTTCTTTGCCGCTGTTTTACTTATGGTCCATGTTTCACAGCCGTATGTTTCAACCGGAAAAATAAAAGTTTGTAACATTAGCAATTTCGTTTATATTTTGTTGTTTTTCCATATTTTCTTCAACCGTGTTATTTTACAATATGCCATTGCAAATCTCTTCTTTATTTCTGTCATGCAGTCTATAATATATATTTATATAATATATATTTATCCATAAATAGTCTGATAATAATTATAGCTTCTTTGGTTCCTTTGTTTTTCGGTTACATTACGGTTTAATGTGTTCCTTTTTTACGAAATAACCATACATTATTAAATGAAACGAACTTTCGCTAAAGGCGCATACAATGCAGCATCCGTCGATCTGTGCGCAGCGCAATGAGAGGCCCCACTCCCTCTCCTGGAAAACCCTTGGTTGTGGAGCGGGACCTCTTAGTGCATTGCGCGCAGCTCGAATGATCGGTAGCAGACTTTCCGTGTTTTTATCTCCACGTAACGGAAGCTGTATACAAACTAATAATAACTCACCGAAGACGGATGTGTCTGGTCATTGGCGAGAATAGAACTATGGCACAACACATTTCCATTCTCTAAACTACATCCTGCTGGAAAACTAATATGACCATTGTCCTACTACAAGAGAGATCCAACGGAAGTTTGAGAATGAACGCTGAAGAAGAATAAGAAACTAAAATTAACAAGTTTGAATATGGGGGAGGTGGTGGTGGCATATTTCCTTAATTAACCGTTTTTTCTGAAACCGAAACGCTCTTCACCGAGCTCAATGTCTATCTTGTTTTTAATTCTTTCATGTATTATCTTGAGTAGTATTTTGGTTATGTACCTTATCGAACTTATTGTTCTATATTCTATACAGTCCACAACCCTGCGCTTCTTAGGTAGTGGTATGAATATTGATGATTTCAGGTCTTTAGGTATGCGGCCTTTCATATACGTCATTGCAAAATTCAGTGATAGTTTCCACACCAAATGCATCTAGAGTTTTTATTATGTCCGCTGTTATGTTGTTGGAGCCTTTCCACAGTTTATTGATTTTATTGTGTTTTGTACTTCTTCTTTCAGTATTGCTGGTCCATCATTGTTGTATATTGTATATTGTGTGTTCCCCCATCAAAAAGGTCTGTAACATAAGCTGCCCATCTTGTAAGTAATTCTTTTTTATCAAATATCATTTTTTTCACTTGTATCTTTAATGCAGCCACCCGGCCTGAAAGATGATGTGCCATGAAGCTTCTCTAAGAAGATAACCTCAATATAACGGCATTTCATCCACTAAGGTTTTCTGTTGCATGTGTGGTATGTTTATTGGGCCATTGGTGAGACCCACAGACGCAACCACATGCGTCTTGGTTTAATTAGAAATGCATGTTTTCATGCACATTAAATTGTCATGAACTCTTTATATAACCTTAGGGTTACCATAATTGTCAGATGGAAAAAGAGGACATTTCGACGTCCGCCTATAAATTTTGCGTGCAATATCAGAATCAGGTAATATTGTTTTTAATAGGCGACAACTGCAGCCCATTGATTTATAGCTGTGATGGTGCTTGACAGCGTGAAACGGCAGTGTACCTCCAGCTGCAGAAACAGATTCGTCGCTTTTCGAACCCGGCGTTACGAAAAATTTGGTAACTTTAGTATATGAAGTAGTTCCGCGAAAACTATTCACATGCTTCGGCGTTTCCACGTGTTCTTTTAAATCTAGTGCACCCTTATTAACTTGTGATGCTGTGTTGTTGTAGTATGTCTCTGATGTTATCATGGTTGGCGATCATTCTCATAAGGTGGGCGAACCATTGAATCTATTGTATCTATGTATTTGATGCATGCAATAATTCGTATAAATTGTTTGATGTCTTAATCTATTATGTTGGTTTTGTTGACACCAACGTTCTTCCTTAGTTGGTGGGAGCAACTGTTAGCAACACTGTTTACCTCCAATGCATGTCGTTAGAGGCGTTAGAATCTTGGTCATCTGACTCATAAGGCTGATTGTTCTGTGGACTTCGCAATCTACTGCACCAGGTTTCTTTGGTAGGGTTATGAAAATTGATTGTAGCAAATCCGATGGAATATAGCCACTGTTGTAGATGTCATTTAACATTTTGTCATTCACGACCATAATCTCCCAGGGCTTCTAATTCTTCTTTTGTAATCTTGTCTGGACTCGATGATTTGTTGTTTTTTAAGTGTTGTGTGTTTTACTTTACTTCTGCTTTTAAAATACTAGGACCTTCGTTGTTATAATTTAAGTTAATATCATTTCTGTTATCTTCGTACAATTCTTTAATATATTCTTCCCATCTGTGCAGGACTTCATTTTCTCCTATTAGTATGTGTCCCTGCTTAGATTTCAGACACCCAGTCTTGTGAGCCTGCCCTCTGCCTGTTAATTCCTTTATTTGTAAATGTGTATCACTTGTATTTCTATGATAATGTTTTTCTATTTCACTGCACTTTGCGTTTAACCAGTCCTCTTTAGCCTTGGTGCACTTATGTTTAATTTCTTTGTTCATCTTGTTGTATTCTTCGATGTTATTCTTCACCTGACTTCTTTTCTTCATCATATTCAAAATATCTTCTGTCATCCAGTCTTTCTTATTGAGATATCTCTTAGGTGGCAGGATCTCTTTAGATGTTTGCTGCAATGATTCTTTTAACATCGTCCACTGTTCTTCAATGGTTTCTATTTTTTCTATCGCATTGTACCTATTTTGAATTGTTATGTTATAATGTTCTTGTAATTCTGTAATTTTTGTCAGCATATTCACATTAGGTTTGTTATTCGCCCTTGTAGTTTTTAATCTCTTTAACCTAATATTAATCTTTCCCACAACTGGAACATGGTCACTGTTACAATCAGCACTTGGACGTGTCTTAACAGACTTCAGTGAATTTCGGAATCTTTTATTTATTATGATGTAATCTATTTAATTGCGTGTCTTATTATCTGGACTTTTCCATGTCCATAGCCGTCTTGGGTGATGAGAAAATAATGTATTTTCTATCACCGTATTATTATTTCTGACCCAGTCTACCAGGACCTCACCTCTTTCGTTTCTAGTGCCTAACCCAAATCTGCCAGTAACATCCTCGTCTTGGCTGTCCCCTACCTTAGCATTCATATCGCCCATGACAATATTTACTTCGTGTTGTTTGCATTGTTTCATAGCTGTGTTCAAGTCCTTGTAGAATTGTTGTATGTCCTCTTCTGTACTCTCTGATGTTGGTGCATAAACTTGGATGATATTTATATTAATAGGCTGCCCATTTAGTTTTACTAATAGAACTCTGTCTGATATATTCCAGAATCCTATAACAGATCTCGCACTCTGCTTGTCCAATATTACTCCCACACCGTTCCTATGTTATTCTCCTCCTGAATATATTATTATAAGATCTTTTGATACTATACTACCTGCTCCCAGCCATCTCATCTCACATAGACCTAGTATGTTCATATTCATTCTGCTCATTTCCTGTTTTATGTTATCTAATTTTCCTGTCTGTCAGTGTCCGAATGTTCCAGGTTGAAATCTTGATTGACTCGCATTTGATGGACTTGCTTATTGTAACTAGCATATTATCTAAGTCGTGTCGAAACATAACGTAATCTAGAGATATTTACAGTAGTAGTTTCCCCTGGCTTTCTACTGGGTTATTTATGGTGTTCTCCACGAGCCTTTGACTAAATAACCTGCCCTACAAGGCAGTAGTGGTTTGATTTTAGAGTGGCCTTTTCTTAGATGAATTGGCCTCCCGAAACTAACGAACTCCATATATCCGAGTGGCACGATAGCAGACTATTATTATTTCAGGTGTCATAAATCGAGCAGGACCATAGTCCGGCCCAAGTAAGCAGAGTGCTGAAGACGGAGGCATACAGCCAAAAGGCGCACAGATAATCAGGATGCCACGCACAAAACACAATGAAAACATGTCTGTATTTATAAATAGTTATGGTGCCTTCCCTGTGGCGGACGTTCAGGCAGGGACGGTGCCGGGCCCTATACCTCGAAAGGGCCCAACCTCAGTTACTGGAAGTCCTTCTCAATTGCCCCGAGGAGCCAGGAGGCAAGGGAATAGAGCTACTGGCCAAACAAACATACGACCAATAAAAATAATGTACTGGAATGCTGAGGGTGTCAACAGTAAAAGAGATGGATACAGCAAAAAATTGGAACTTGAAAATGTCCTCAGTGAAGAACAAGTCAATATATGCTGTATCCAAGAAACACACCTCAGCAGCAACATAACCTTCAATACCAGAGGCTACCAGTGCTACCGGTCTGACAGAAAGGACAGGCGAAAGGGTGGAATTCTGACACTTGTTAAAAACAATATCAGTGCATGTCAGCTGGAAGTATATATGGAAGGGGCAGAATACCAGATGCTTCACCTAAAAACAGACAGTGCAGAATTCCATCTCCTGAACTACTACTGCCCAAATGATAAACCATTGGCACTAGACACAATTCCAAACAAAGAGAGACTTATGGTGTGTGGTGACTTCAACAGCCATTCTCAGAGCTGGGGCTACGATCATATCGACAAGAGAGGTGAGAAACTTGAGAGCTGGCAGGATGAAAATAATCTCATCCTTATTAACCAGCCAAAAGACTCAGCAACCTTCTACTCGAGAGCATGGCACACCACCTCTACACCAGACATGGCATTCCACTCACCAGGCTTGGAATGGAACATCACACGTGTCGTTGGAAAGCAGCTTGGGGGTAGTGACCACAGACCAATATTTCTGGAAATCCACAATGAATTTACCAAGGACAGCAGCACGCTCACTAGGTGGAACTATAAGAGGGCAGGCTGGAAAATGTACCAGCATTAACCAGTGTTCTAGCTAAGGACATGAACTTGGACAAGGACATCAATCAATAGAGCAGTGAGTGAATTTAATAGATGTATACTACATGCTGCTAGTAAAACCATACCCAGGGGGCACGCAAAAACTACAAACCCTACTGGAATGATGAACTGGAAAAGCTGCAAAATGAGATGGAAACATCTAGACAGCAGGAAAAGAACAGACCTAGCCAAGAACATCACAACAAATATCAGCAAACAAAGGCTAAATTTCAAAGAGCCAAGTTACAAGCCAGACGGAGCAGCTGGAAAGAAAAAACAGAGTCACTGAACCTAGAAAGAGGTACTAGGAAATTATGGAAACTTGTAAAACAACTAAATGATGAAGGTAAAGGGAGAAATACCAGGATCACACGTAATAAAGATAGAAACATTTCAACAGGTAAACATGCAGCTGATTACTTTGCAGATTCCTTTGCAGAAGACACTAACGTCAAAGTCAGCCCAGACAAACAACAGGAGGTTTGAGAGAACCAGCAAAACATTTGACAAGGCGAACCTATACCTGAAGTCATGGAGGCACCAATCACAATGAGAGAACTGGAGCATGCAATATCCAAATTGAAAATAAAAAAGTCCCCTGGAGCTGATGGAGTGTCCAATGGAATGATTAGAAACCTGGGAATTGCAGCAAGAGAAAAGCTGCTGCAGATCTTTAACACAAGCTGGTCCAAAGGTAATGTACCAGAGGCGTGGAGAGAAGCATTAATGATACCACTCCTCAAATCAGGAAAAGATGGCAACACAGTCTCCAACTACAGGCCTATCAGCCTCACAAACTGTCTATGCAAAACAATGAAACGCATTATCAATCTTAGGATGCAGTGGTACCTGGAAAGTGAAAACCTTCTGGTATCACAGCAAGCAGGTTTCAGAAAGTGCTACTCTACTGAAGATCAGGCAACCTACCTCTCCCAAGAGATTGAGGACGCCTTCCAAGATAAAAAAACTAGAACTATCAGCATGGATAGACCTCAGGAAAGCATTTGATAAGGTCTGGAAAGAAGGGTTCCTAAAGAAATTGCCAAATTGCAGGGTTAGCTCAAGAATGTACAAATGGGTAAAAGCATACCTGCATAATAGAAGAGCCAGGGTACAATTAGATGGTCGCAAGAGCAAGAAAGTTCTACTGCGTCATGGAGTCCCCCAGGGATTAGTCCTGTCACCCACACTTTTCATGGTTTACATCAATGACCTAGTTGCTGAACTACCACACGGGATCAAAGTGGCAATGTATGCTGACGACCTGGTGAACGGAAGAACATGCAACAGTGGCCACTAAACAAATACAAAGAGATATCGATGCCCTAACCTTATTGGCAAATAGGTGGTGTGTCAGCATTAACATAGATAAGTGCAGCACTACACTCTTTACCCTCTCACCAAAACAAAAAGCTGGTCATATCAAGATAGATGGAGAGGTCTTGAAAGAAGACAAACAACCCACATACCTCGGAGTTACTTTTGATGATAAGCTGACATGGAAGCAGCACATAAACAAAGCAACAACAAAAGCCAGGAGGAAGTTAGCTATCCTGAGAAAACTAAGTGGAACCACATGGGGAGCCAGTGGAAATATACTCAGTAAAGTTTACCAGCAAGGCATAATACCATACCTGGAATATGGTTCAGCTGCGTGGTGTCCTGCATCAAACACCACATTACTAGATCTAGATAAAGTGCAAAACCAGGCACTTAGAATAATGTTGGGAGCAATTTCTTCTTCTTCTTCTTCTTTCGTTCACTTGAAACATGTCTATATCTGTAATTCTGTCTCCTTAATAAAACTCACTGTCTTTTGTAGTTCATACAGTGTCCCATAGAGCTTTGATTCCAGTGTTGTTTCCTCTGGCCAATATGTCTGCCTCAGCGTTTCATGCTCAGAACACTCTTGAAGTATATGTTTGGCACTCTGTGCTGCCTGTCCACATGTACACATGGCCGTGTTGCCAATCTTGAACTTTGTATACATGTGACTGCGGAGTCGGTTGTGTCCTGTTCTGAGACGTAGAATTATAACTTGTTCTGATCTGTTCATATTGTGATAGTCATCTTGTGTTGGTGTTTGTGGCTTTCTTATTGACTTTATCATCTGTTTTTTCTGATGGTAGGTGATTGGTATATCTGGTTGGTCTTCGGCAGCACCTTCCTTAGCCAGTTGGTCTGCTTTTTCATTTCCTGGTATTCCACAGTGAGAGGGTATCCACTGCATGGTTACCCTATACTGGTAAGACAATTCGCTAAGTAGTTTTTTTAAGTCTGTTAGTTTTCCAGACTGGAGAGCTTGAAGCACTGACCTTGCATCTGTCAGGAATACCACAGGCTGTAGGTCAGAGTTGGAGTTCAGCAGTTTTTTAGCTGCCACACTAATTGCCTGGATTTCTGCATCATAATTATTGCAGAATTTTCCTGTCGGTGTTCTGATTGTATCTCTAGGCTTGTGTGGATATCCTAATATACACCTGCACCTCCATTCCTCACAGCATTCTGTGCTGACCCATTTGTGTACACTCTGACCCATATATCTTGTGGATATTCCTCATCCAAGAAACTGAGGGTGACTGTCATTCGCTGCACACTGTTCTGTTCATCCTCGCTTAGTATTCCTTTCACATGGGTCTGAATGTATATTGGCATTCCATGGCTTTCACTCCACGGGGTTTGCTCTGGTACAGACCTTAAGGGGCTGTCAACTTCAGGTAGGTCTGTAAGTTGTCTACGGAGTCGTTTAGTTTGATGGATAAAGCTGCTCCTTTTCAGTCGTCCCATTGCTAGATTTTGGAATCTTTCCTTCATTGGATGACTTGGCATACACTGAAACGTTTCTGCTTGAATTAGTACTTTTGTGTCTCTGCGCTCGCCAAGTGTTTGCATTCTTCCCATTTTCTGCATCTCTGCTATGGGTGTTGATTTCATTGCTCCCAACATTATTCTAAGTGCCTGGTTTTGCACTTTATCTAGATCTTGTAATGTGGTGTTTGATGCAGGACACCACGCAGCTGAACCGTATTCCAGGTGTGGTCATATTCCTTGCTGGTAAACTTTACTGAGTATATTTCCACTGGCTCCCCATGTGGTTCCACTTAGTTTTCTCAGGATAGCTAGCTTCCTCCTGGCTTTTGTTGTTGCTTTGTTTATGTGCTGCTTCCATGTCAGCTTATCATCAAAAGTAACTCCGAGGTATGTGGGTTGTTTGTCTTCTTTCAAGAGCTCTCCATCTATCTTGATATGACCAGCTTTTTGTTTTGGTGAAAGGGTAAAGAGTGTAGTGCTGCACTTATCTGTGTTAATGCTGACGCACCATCTATTAGCCCATAAGGTTAGGGCATCGATAGCTCTTTGTATTTGTTTAGTGGCCACTGTTGCATGTTCTTCCGTGCACCAGATCACCAGGTCGTCAGCATACATTGCCACTTTGATCCCGTGTGGTAGTTCAGCAACTAGGTCATTGATGTAAACCATGAAAAGTGTGGGTGACAGGACTCCTCCCTGGGGGACTCCATGACGCAGTAGAACTTTCTTGCTCTTGCGACCATCTAATTGTACCCTGGCTCTTCTATTATGCAGGTATGCTTTTACCCATTTGTACATTCTTGAGCTAACCCTGCAATTTCGCAATTTCTTTAGGAGCCCTTCTTTCCAGACCTTATCAAATGCTTTCCTGAGGTCTATCCATGCTGCTAGTACCAGTTTCTTTTCTTGGAAGGCATCCTCAATCTCTTGGGAGAGGTAGGTTGCCTGATCTTCAGTAGAGTAGCACTGTCTGAAACCTGCTTGCTGTGATACCAGAAGGTTTTCACTTTCAAGGTACCACTGCATCCTAAGATTGATAATGCGTTCCATTGTTTTACATAGACAGCTTGTGAGGCTGATAGGCCTGTAGTTGGAGACTGTGTTGCCATCTTTTCCTGATTTGAGGAGTGGTATCAATATTGCTTCTCTCCACGCCTGTGGTATATTACCTTTGGACCAGCTTGTGTTAAAGATCTGCAGTAGCTTTGCTATTGCTGCACTTCCCAGGTTTCTAATCATTTCATTGGACACTCCATCAGCTCCAGGGGACTTTTTCATTTTCAATTTGGATATTGCATGCTCCAGTTCTCTCATTGTGATTGGTGCCTCCATGACTTCAGGTATAGGTTCACCTTGTCCAATGTTTTGCTGGTTCTCTCGAACCTCCTGTTGTTTGTCTGGGCTGACTTTGACGTTATTGTCTTCTGCAAAGGAATCTGCAAAGTAATCAGCTGCATGTTTACCTGTTAAAATGTTTCTATCTTTATAAAGTGTGATCCTGGTATTTCTCCCTGTACCTTCATCATTTAGTTGTTTTACAAGTTTCCATAATTTCCTAGTATCTCTTTCTAGGTTTAGCGACTCTGTTTTTTCTTTCCAGCTGCTCCGTCTGGCTTGTAACTTGGCTCTTTGATATTTAGCCTTTGTTTGCTGATATTTGTTGTGGTGTTCTTGGCTAGGTCTGTTCTCAGCCTGCTGTCTAGATGTTTCCATCTCATTTTGCAGCT
The DNA here is from genome assembly GCA_034231615.1 of Meghimatium bilineatum. Classification (NCBI taxonomy): domain Eukaryota; kingdom Metazoa; phylum Mollusca; class Gastropoda; order Stylommatophora; family Philomycidae; genus Meghimatium; species Meghimatium bilineatum. Next base: position 45,750,146 of record CM067318.1, on the reverse strand, counting down.
TTTCCAGTTCATCATTCCAGTAGGGTTTGTAGTTTTTGCGTGCCCCCCTTGGTATGGTTTTACTAGCAGCATGTAGTATACATCTATTAAATTCACTCACTGCTCTATTGATGTCTTTGTCCAAGTTCATGTCCTTAGCTAGAACACTGGTTAAATGCTGGTACATTTTCCAGTCTGCCCTTTTATAGTTCCACCTAGTGAGCGTGCTGCTGTCCGTGGTAAATTCATTGTGGATTTCCAGAAATATTGGTCTGTGGTCACTACCTCCAAGCTGCTTTCCAACAACACGTGTGATGTTCCATTCCAAGCCTGGTGAGTGGAATGCTAGGTCTGGTGTAGAGGTGGTGTGCCATGCTCTCGAGTAGAAGGTTGGTGAGTCTGCTGGCTGGTTAATAAGGATGAGATTATTTTCATCCTGCCAGCTCTCAAGTTCCTCACCTCTCTTGTCGATATGATCGTAGCCCCAGCTCTGAGAGTGGCTGTTGAAGTCACCACACACCATAAGTCTCTCTTTGTCTGGAATTGTGTCTAGTGCCAATGGTTTATCATTTGGGCAGTAGTAGTTCAGGAGATGGAATTCTGCACTGTGTTTTTTTAGGTGGAGCATCTGGTATTCTGCCCCTTCCATATATACATCAAGCTGACATGCGCTGATATTGTTTTTAACAAGTGTCAGAATTCCACCCTTTCGCCTGTCCTTTCGGTCAGATCGGTAGCACTGGTAGCCTCTGATTTTGAAGGCTATGTCGCTGCTGAGGTGTGTTTCTTGGATACAGCATATGTTAACTTGTTCTTCACTGAGGACATTTTCAAGTTCCAATTTTTTGCTGTATCCATCTCTTTTACTGTTGACACCCTCAGCATTCCAGTGCATTATTTTTATTGGTCGTTTGTTTGTTTGGCCAGTAGCTCTATTCCCTTGCCTCCTGGCTCCTCGGGGCAATTGAGAAGGACTTCCAGTAACTGAGGTTGGGCCCTTTCGAGGTATAGGGCCCGGCACCGTCCCTGCCTGAACGTCCGCCACAGGGCAGGCACCATAACTATTTATAGATGTAGACATGTTTCCATTGTGTTTTTTGCGTGGCATCCTGATTATCTGTGCGCCTTTTGGATGGATGCCTCCGTCTTCAGCACTCTGCTTACTAGGGCAGGAGTATGGTCCTGCTCGAGTGGGACTGCCCGACCAGTCTTAGTTTCCAGCCCCTGATGGCTGAACTAAGCCCCATCACCTCTGCACGGTGCTGGTCTCGATGGAGGTTGGGAGCAATGAAATCAACACCCTTAGCAGAGATGCAGAAAATGGGAAGAATGCAAATACTTGGCGAACGTAGAGACACAAAAGTACTAATTCAAGCAGAAAAGTTTCAGTGTATGCCAAGTCATCCAATGAAGAAACGATTACAAAATCTAGCAATGGGGCGACTGAAAAGAAGCAGTTTTATCTATCAAGCTAAACGACTCCGTAGACAACTTACAGACCTACCTGAAGTTGACAGCCCCTTAAGGTCTGTACCAGAACAAACCCCGTGGAGTGAAAGGCTTAAAAAGGGCAATATACATTCAGACCCATGTGAAAGGAATACTAAGCGAGGACGAACAGAACAGTGTGCAGCGAAGGACAGTCACCCTCAGTTTCCTGGATGATGAATATCCACAAGATATATGGGTCAGAGTGTACACAGATGGGTCAGCACAAAATGCTGTGAGGAATGGAGGTGCAGGTGTATATATAGAATATCCACACAAGCCTAGAGATACAATCAGAACACCGACAGGAAAATTCTGCAATAATTATGATGCAGAAATCCAGGCAATTAGTGTGGCAGCTAAAAAACTGCTGAACTCCAACTCTGACCTACAGCCTGTGGTATTCCTGACAGATGCAAGGTCAGTGCTTCAAGCTCTCCAGTATGAAAAAACTAACAGACTTGAAAAAACTACTTAGCGAATTGTCGTACCAGTATAGGGTAACCATGCAGTGGATACCCTCTCACTGTGGAATACGAGGAAATGAAAAAGCAGACCAACTGGCTACGGTGCTGCCGACGACAAACCAGATATACCAATCAACTACCATCAGAAAAAACAGATGATCAAGTCAATAAGAAAGCCACAAACACCAACACAAGATGACTTATCACATTATGAACTGATCAGAACAAGTTATAATTCTACGTCTCAGAACAGGACACAACCGACTCCGCAGTCACATGTATACAAAGTTCAAGATTGGCAACACGGCCATGTGTACATGTGGACAGGCAGTACAGAGTGTCAAACATATACTTCAAGAGTGTTCTGAGCATGAAACGCTGAGGCAGACATACTGGCCAGAAGAAACAACACTGGAATCAAAGCTCTATGGGACACTGTATGAACTACAAAAGACAGTGCGTTTTATTAAGGAGACAGAATTACAGATATAGACATGTTTCAAGTGAACGAAAGAAGAAGAAGAAGGTCTCATAAATCAGTATACATGTGGGGTTGGTTCTTGTTTCGAAACTCGCTTTACTGCACTCTGGACATCCCCATAAGTGCTCAAATCCCAGTGTATGTAGACTCAGAGTTCCGGTCAGGTGTTGATTGTATGATCTTCGGGACTTTCCTCAAAATTTACTTTTCCTTCCCTCACCTCTAGATACTTCCATTTCCAACATTCTCTGTATGTGTACGTTCTCAACCTTATTGACATCATCTGCATCTTGAAATGAATTTATTACTGCCTTCATTAAGTCTGCTTTTTCTCTTCCCAGCAATGTGCCGTCTATCTCCGCATTGACTGCCAATAAGTCGGCTTTCTCGTTTCCTCTGACCCCAGCATGATCAGGGCAGTATATCCATGTAATGCTCTGGACAACTGAGTTGTTCAATAAGTCCCACCATTCTTTTCTTAGCATGAACTTTTCTATCTTTCGCAACATGCTTTAAGAGTCTGTGAGTATTACCGAGTGTGTTAGCCGAAACAGACTTCGACAACAGGACGCATCTCTGGTCCTTGCGACAGGTATGTTATGTGGGTATGGTATGTTGGGTATGTTATGTTATGTACCTCCAGGGCCTTAGGCGGCGCATATGGAAAAAAACTTATAGCTTTCCATTTCTTTCTTTGTATTGCCAGGTCTTTTATTTCTTGCATTTGTTCATTGACATGCTTTCTCTATTAATGGTTCTTTGTAGAGTTTCTCTAGGTCTCCCTCTTCTTCTTACTCCGGTCGGCACCCAATAGAGTAAGTAAACATATAAAGTAACCCATATCATTTATTAATGCCTTAGGGGTGTGAGATGTTAGCGATCTCACATTTCAGAGACTCTGCAAATGAGGACGGTAGCCATCTCCTCTCCCTCGCAGTCTTTACTTCCCGGATTAATCCGATACTTATTTAAGGCTATTAATGAACCGAGGACCACTCATATGCGAAGCCAGTGAGCTAACCACTGCGCTACGTGGCTCCAATATAGTGACTGATGGGGAATTCTTAGGCTGTTCCAACGCCTTTGTCTAATGAAGGAAAATATTTTATTTAAATCACTTCACTTAACATTCAGAATGGTACTTACGTTGGGGTTAGGGTTAGCTGTGAGTTCGTTAATGAGTTTTCCTCTCTTTTGGAGAGGCGTGCCCCTGTCAATCAGCGGTCAAAATCCAATTAGGTTATATCCGGACACACTGCCATAAAATATTATAGGTAACACAGACCCCGAATGTCAGCATGGTGGACTGCAGCCATGATCATCATTCAAAAGGTCTCAAAGAAATATACAAACCTGCAAGTCCCATCCGAAGACATATGTGTCGGGCCGTTGGCGCACATGAAACTGCGACACAATGCATTTTCGTTTCCATTCTCTGGACTTTATCCTGCTGAAATCTAGTAGGTCAATGGTCCTTCTAAAAGGGAGATCCAGCGGGAGTCTGAGAATGAACGCTGAAGAAGAAGAGCACAAAACCGCAATGTCAGAATTATAACAGGAGGTATCTTCTTCTTCTTCTGCGTTCGTTCTCATACTCCTGCAGATCAACAGGGTGTAGTCCGGAGAACGGAATGCGTTGTATCATGGTTTACAGCATGGCTGCGATATCTGCGCCTTTCGGCCTGACACATTCGACTTCAGCATGGCTTTGGGTCACTGACCCTATATGGGATGGGACAGCCAACTCCATCCCATAACCTCCTTAGTCGCCTCGTACGACATGCATGGAAGGTAAACAGTGTTGCTATTCTTTGCTCCCCTGTCGGGCCCCGACAACACACGGACGACAGGAGGTATGAATACTACCTCATTCACATAAATGGAAACATGTACAGGTTTGCTATCAATGGACGAAAGAAGAAATGAAAAACAGAACCCTCACAGTGTGCAAAGTTCAAATAACTTGAAGCAAAGACTAAGTGGTTATTTCATCATCATCATTAAGTGTCGTCATCGCAACGAAGGCTGGCTGCAACGTATCTCCAACATCTCCTGTCTCTTGTCTTGGTGGTACATTCTGCTAGACTGTAACTTGTCTATCGCGTGATGTTACTCTCCCAATGGTATCTCTGTCTACCTCTTGTTCGCTTCCCTTTGACTTTACCCTCAAGTAAGGTCTTCAATAAGGTGTCATGTCTTTTAATGTGTCCAAATTATTTTATTTGACTGATCTTTATTTCTCCTACTAGTTCTTTCTTCATATTAAGTGTTTTTAGTACCTCTTTATTTGTGTTCTTCTCTTACCATGATGTTCTCCCTATTCTTTTGTATATCCACATCTCAAATGCATCAATTCTGTCTTATAATTGTTTATTTAGTGTCCATGTTTCTGGGCCATGCATTAATATAGAATAGATGTAGCATTTTATAATTCTCAGTTTTAACTTGTTTGTAATTTATTTAGAAGTTAATATTTTCCTCATGTCATTGACGATACTTTTCGCCATTCCTATTCTCCTTTTAACTTCTGTTTCACATCTGCCATCATTTGTGACTATTTGTCCAAGATATTGATACTGTTTTACTTTTGTTGTAGTTTCTCTCAATGTATGGTTATGTTTACCTCTTGTTCTTCTGTGTCTTTGTTGCCAGGGCTAGAGGATAATTCAATTATCATTATCTTACATCTGTTTATAATGTAACTGCATTTGCTATTGTTTTATGTTACCTAATTCTATCTCATTACTTTGAAAGAAAAAAAAATTACCTAACATTCTATTGGAAGATGATACAATACTGTTAGTAGTTTATGATAGCATTAGGTTAATGAACTGAAGTTCGCTGAGTTTGATAAAAAGATAATTGGGCTAAATATGAATTTGGACACAGGAAAAGTAAAATGGGGCTAGCTTAAAATTTGACCAAAAATATGAAATGTGACTAGTTGAAACTGGAAGCAGAACATGGAAATTGTGGTTAGGTTGGAACTGGACTTAGAAAAACTACATTATGACTAGTTTGACTTTGGGCACACTAAAAGTAATCTGTAGGTAGGTTAGAACTCATACAAAATAAGTTATGGCTAGGTGTAAACTGGACGCATAAAAGGCAAATTGTAGATAGGTTGAAGAACAATTCACTTCCAAATGTCAAAAGTTTAGTTCTATGATGACTCTTGACCACATCACACCAACCATTAACATTTACCCCTGTTTCATATTCGTAGTTTTTTAAAATTACAATAGTATCTTAATAACCAGATATGAAACCACAAATGTTAATATAAACAATGTAAATTTAGTGTTCCAACTAGTGGTTATATAACGGAGCAGTGTGCATGTTAGTGTTCCTATGTTGTTTAACATTAATATTCAATTGTATGAAGTATATCATATAAAACTGTTATAATCGATGCCATTAATTCGATATGCTATATTCCACATATAAACAGGTCCCAAAGTATCTATGTTATTTTATGTTTTTCACATGTCAAATAATCACACCTCATGCATGCATAGTGAGCTTTCTTAGTGCGTATCATTGTCTGATTATATTTAGTAGCTGTCCTCTTGAAGAGTTTATTCTGCTTTAGTATCGAATAGAATCACATAACAGTAACAGTGAAGTTCACAATAGCTCTTTGCGTTAGAAACAGTGGTTCACAAAATGGTTGATATCTGAGCACCCATTGATCATGGTATAGTTGACTTTTAATAAAAGCGTACTTGTATCGTTCTACCACTTCATTTAATGTAGGGCTAGTATTGCTATAGATTCGAAAATAAAAGAATAGTCACTTGTACACACAGAGGTTTTTTTGGGTAATATGGCGTTAGACATATATTGTATGAACGGCATACTCGAGAATTATGTGGTCAGCCACAACCTTCTCCAATAAAGACATTCTAACAAGAATTAATTATGACCCTACTCGTTACATTTCTGATTATTGTTGTGTGTCGAGTAGTCACTATTTATATACTTGGAATCGCATGTCAAGAATAGCCAAGTTTATAAACAGTGACCAACCGAAAGCCAAACAATAATCAAAAACAACGAATGCGGTCCTAATTAATTCTGTTGGAAGGTCTTCTACATTGGATAGGTCGGCTTAGGCAAATAATTAAAGGGGCACATTTAACCGGGATGGGCAAAATATGGTCGGCAGACCAAATCCACCCTGCTAAGAAATTTTTTTTAAACTGGCCCACAAGGATGGTTTAAATGTATTGTATTCACTGGCACCAGTCTCAGAAAACAGTTCCACTGGACGATAGAAAAAATGTAGTTGGTCCCATTCCACACGGCAAAAATTCAATCCGGTCCGCAGACATACAAAAGGCTGCTCATCTGGCACATAACAATCCGGCCCGCAGACATAAAAAAGGCTGCTAACCTGACATATAACAATCCATCCCGCAGACGTAAAAAAGGCTGCTCACCTGACATATAACAATCCATCCCGCAGACATAAAAAAGGCTGCTCACCTAACATATAACAAACAATACCAAAGTTCGTTACTGGAGTTAGGTACCCCATCCCATTGGTCAAAGTTACTCATAAATCATACGGGTCTGTTGTCTCAGGAAGAAAGGTGGAGATTCAGAAATCACAACCAAGCTGTAAACCATGACACAGCGGATTCCGTTCTTTGGACTATATTATACTAATCAACAGGATTTTGATACGCAGACGAAGATACCAAATATACTGGCATTGGATTGGTGATACGTTAGGCATGGAAACTAGCTTTGTTACGGGAACTGATATGAAGGTAAGCAAAAACGTATAAGATCTCAAAGAACATGTGGTAGAATAATGGAGCAATAATTAAAAAGTAGTATATTACTGCTTGGGGCACAATGCAGGAAATAATCAAGAACATAGATTAATGGCATGCTTTTGTTTCTGCTAGGATTGTTATGAGAGTAATAAGCGGTAATGAAATCTCATAACATATAAGTGCTTCAGCAAATGTTTATTATATCGCTAATGTCTTCAGATTGCGTGGCGGTACGTTTCAGTCGCCGTTGTGGCAACCGGAGCTTAGACTTAGTTCAGGGTGCAAAGAACTGGGCCACTAATTACTTTCCATAAATGTTGTGAGAGGCGACTAAGGAAAGTTGGGGGATAGTCTGCCAACCTGTCAGTTATGCACACACAAAAAAAATAATAATAAATACTGCACGTCTTGTCTGAATTCTTACTTTTTTTTCTCTATCTTGCTTATTCACCCGCTGCCTTACAACACGGGAGTCAACCCCCTTAGGATAAGGGAGTTAACCACTACAGAAATTTCCCATTGTCTAGTGGGTTAGCATGGTAGTGCATGAAGCCAGGGGAGTAAACTTCAATAGACTCAGGAGGGAAGACACTAAGGCAGTCGACGATGTATTAAACCATCAACTGGCATCTCCTTCTTGTTTCTAAGCGTATTCGTATTGCCCTTCCATTGTTCTCTTGGAATTAATCAACAGAACTGAGGGTTAGTACAAATGGGCAAGACCACTTTATCACCCACCCCAGTAAATAAGCATGTGTTTAAAGTAGGGACTAAAATCGTGGTTCTCGCAGCCACCAGAAGTAGTGTGCCACGGATCATACTTTGGGAAGGTCGAGGAATGGTGCCATGGCGGTACTAGTTTTGCGTCTGTGGTAAACCATTGACTAGTCAGCTGATCGCTTTTGGGATACCGTGTGCTGTGACACTGGTTCATAACTCAGCTTACCGTTTACCTCTACGTATGGACTATGTACTTCTTCAATTTAACCAATTTCAGGTCCGTAAAGTCCATTTGAAATAGTACATCGCCCTGCTTCCTGACCGTCTGTAAAGATGCGAAAAGCTACCATCACTTTTCAGTAATCTGTAAGTTTGTTATATTATTAATATTTATTTATCACAGCATATGATGGTACATGCGCGCCTGTGATTTCTTGTAGATTCTGTGGAAGACTCTTTGTGGCTCATATTGGTCTTGTGAGTTACATCCAATATTGTCATTGATCGTAGATTCTATTTCCTATAGCACAATAATACTACTGTTGTCTGTAGATACGAAAAGGTCTATCATTTTTCTCACACATCGATCATAACTTGAGTTGTATCATGTAAAATGTGGCGAGTTGAAACGTTGAGAAGCGCAGAGAACTGTCGACGAGAGGTGCCGTCAGATAAGGTTAAGCTTGATTTAACCACCAGAGGCGGCTATTGTAAACAGCATGGATTATACAGTGTTTGTCTAGACTTGATCGACAGTTTCACTGAATACAGATATTCTTTAGTATCACTCTTATCCGCATTGACTTTGTCAACCTGTGTTGTAGAAGCATAGAAAGTTCTATTGTTCTACCGTAGATCGCTATAAAAATCTTATCACGTATTTTTTTATGTTCTGTATCTACAACTAAAATATAATGTAGGATATCGTTGGTAAATGTCAGTATAGAAAAGTAAACATGTCGCATTTACTGCACATGTAGGATTGGCTATATATAAGCAGAATGTGCAATAAAATCTAGGAGACCGCAGAATATTGACTTTAAGCAAAAATATATCAGTGTCGTGTAATGGAAAAGACTAGGCCGTATTTGATTAATTTCTGATATAGCAAATGATAGTTTTAGGTTTAAAATTGAGTTAAATTTCACTAAAAAATTGCTAGACTTGCAACAATCACATTGATCGACTGATGGTGTGTTCTGAGTGCCAATATTAGGAATATTTGTGATGGTTTGTTATGAGTACTATTATTAACTATTATGAAGATTTGTGATACTTTCTTTTCAGTGCCGATCAATGTAGTGGTTAAATTACTTATTCCACCGCCAGGGATTCGATTTAAATTTCCGTCGTCGACGGTGAAGGCCCTCCTGGTTTAAAAATGATGTGGTAGTTGTGCCAACGTGCAGTAAGAGTACTAGGACTCGCACCGTACTTAGGTCGAGGAATGGAGTACGTTTGTTATCTGGTCAGTTGACCTCGTATTGGTCATACCTCATGTTGTAATTCCGGTTTATATATATCCTTTACCTTTCTGTGTGCTGACATTAGTTCACGTTGGGGCGTGCATTTTAATTTCAACACTAAGAATTACGTGTATAACGCTGTCTTCTTAGAGACTAGAAGTACTCTGTGCCTCGTGGAACTTTTTAACTGTTTATACCACCGTGAGTAGCGTATGACGTTATCACCAATGTATTTTTAATGATTTTATAAACAATAATCGTAGCTTATCCTGTAAATGACGTCATTCAATTGAATTTTGAGGCATTACTAAGTCCATAAATGGCTAAAAATCGTGTGCAAATTTTATATCATCCCCACTGGCAACAACGATTTCAAGTCAAACGAGACACTAAAAGAAGAGACAAAACAACACAGACGTTGTTAGAAAAAGACGTTGGGCATACACCGGTCACGCACTCGGAATGAATGAAGACAGAATACCACTTCCTATCTTCACTTGGTCACCGAGTGGCAAGAGTAAAAGGGGAAGACAAAAAAACAACACTGAAAAGAACTATTGAAAAAGAAAACACAACAGCTGGAATAAACATGAACAACCTGGAACAGCTAGCTGTTGATCGACAAGCATGAACATTTGCCCTATGTGCCAAGCTTGGCACAAGAGGAAAATAATAATGATGACTGTCAACAACTTTAAATAATTCAAGTCTCCTACCCCCTTAATACTGGAAACATTTGTACCCCCTACCAAATCCATCAAGACAAAAGAAAAGAAATTAGCAGATAAAGTACACAATAATACTTGACTTATTTCATATGTTTAGGAAAGTGTGTCAAATTCAAGCAGTATATTGTATAGCCTATAGTGTATAGGAACAGTATTGTTGAAGTCAATTTTTATAAAATCAGTCCCTCTCGCTTGTCAACAATTGTTAAGAAACCGGGGACACTACTGTAATTATGTCAATGTTTTTGTTTTTGAATCCCAAAATAAAACATTTTTTTCTCAGAAAGAGTTCGAAAAATCTTATTAGCAACCAATAAAAACTCATCGAAATCGTGATTTGTTTTTACGATTAAAATGTTCACTGTGGCGATTTTTCATCTCAGAAATCGTGCAAGTGAGGACATTCGTGTAGTCCTATTGTCTTGTTGATGTGATGTTTCTATATCATTTTTCGTGCTTCACTTGCAAAACAGCAGATAAATACATTCTAGCATTAAAAGGTCGAAAAAGGTTGAAATTGGGCACGCACATTAATAAAGTTTAGGGGAGTAAAGGCATTATGTTGTTGTTATCTAAAGGAGGGCTGGTAGTGTTTGTTTTTTCCTGCCTCGACTAACCTTACAGGAGCGATGGCAGGATGATAAATTGCCAGACATTTCAATTGTGACCAGTCCACTATAGTAAGGATGAAGCAACGATTCATGACAAAACGTACCACCGATGACCGCGCCATATCTGGTTAACCTCGTGTAACAATAGTAGCTAATGATTGTCATATTATAGGCCTACTGAGTTATCTGCGTGACCGCTTCCATACAGCAACTCATACACTCGAAACTCGGTGACCACAGACCGGAGCCAGTGAATACATACATTTAAATATTCCTCGTGGGCTAGTAGCTTAGCAGGGCGGATTTGGCCTGCCGACCATATTTTGCGGAATAAATGTTCCAGCGTAAGGTAACAACCCTAAACAGAAAGTAGGTAGCTGGAGTAACACAGGGAAAATATCAAGATAAACAAAAATAGGTAGATGTGTTACCAAAATAAAATATAAAACAACCTAACAAAGAGATACAGAGACAGACGACATATCGACTAAAAAGCCTTTATCAGGACAAACCAAAGAACACTACAGCGAATCTTACATGGAGACAAACGTGGCTGTGACATGGCGGAGAGAAAAGAAGAGATAACAAATAGATAGCGGAGGAAGCAAAGATGGGGTAGCATAGCAGGGAGGAAGAGGGTAAGTGCACAGAAGTAGGCGAGGAATGAAAATAGGTAAGGTGTAGTGGCAAGAAAAATAAGACAAATAAGGATAAATTAAGATACCTCAAAAGTGGCCACAGGCAAGGAGTATTAGTATACGTTCAGTATGGGAGAGCAAAAGAGGATGGTACTAGAGATCAGATGAGAGATGGAGAGAAAGAGGCCAATATGGCAAGAATAGACCAGAAAAAGCAAAAGCCACAGCATATATGAGCAGTGGAGAGAAACTATTAGTAGGAGCAGATAATGGTGGAAAGAAAATACAGTGATGATATATGCAAGTAAGATAGTAAAATATTAGTGATAATACGTAAAAATGGAACTTATCTGAGATGCATGTAATCAGAGCTTGCTTCAAACGAATGGTCACACACGTAGGGCTATCGGAAATAAAAAAGTAGACAATGGAACCCAGTGAAGCAGTCTCGCCAGGTGAAAGAAAAACACAGACATAGCCAATTATCACAATAAAGGAGGCAGGGATGTAGGGTAAGAAAATAATACTTACAGTTGGCGGGAATAGAGATAAGAAAGAGCAATAAAGATTATGTAATAGCCTATTTTGACGAAAGACGAGCCAAAGTGAGAGGCAGGGGCGTAAGGCAAAAACGGGGAGGGGGTAAAGAATAAGCCATGACTCAAACCAAATGGTCATAGAGACAAATAACATAGAATAAGAGAAATACCCGCCGAAGACGGATGTGTCGGGCCATTGGCGCAAATAAAACGGCGACACAACGCATTTTCATTCTCTGGACTCCATCCTGCTGGAAATCTAGTAGGATCATGATCTTGCTACAAGGGAAATCCATCGGGAGTTTGAGAATGAACGCTGAAGAAGAAGAAGGAGAGAAATACAAAGTAAGAGAAAAGAAGAGAAGAGAAAGGGATGGATAGAGAAAGGGATGGTCCCCGAGACGGAGATAGTCACGCAAGGAAGGAATAACGAAGTGGGAGGGAGCCCAAAGGACACAGGGAGGGCACAGAAGAAGAGGGGGGGGGGCTATAACGGGGAAGCACGTCATACGAAGGTATCTGGCTGATATAGCGAGACGTAGGAAGATGGTGCCAAAGAAAACTGCTTCAGAGTAAGGGAGAAATGTGACCACTCTTTCACTGTGAATGGCACAGGTGAAAGAGTGAACAGGGCCCACAGTAATAAGAATGGAAAAAGACGACAAATAGGGACGAAGAATGAAAAGTCGAAGAAGAGAATGAAGCTAGGGTGAAACAACCCGTGGAAAGAGAATGAAGCTAGGGTGAAACAACCCGTGGAAAGAGAATGAAGCTAGGGTGAAACAACCCGTGGAAAGAGAATGAAGCTAGGGTGAAACAACCCGTGGAAAGAGAATGAAGCTAGGGTGAAACAACCCGTGGAAAGAGAATGAAGCTAGGGTGAAACAACCCGTGGAAAGAGAATGAAGCTAGGGTGAAACAACCCGTGGAAAGAGAATGAAGCTAGGGTGAAACAACCCGTGGAAAGAGAATGAAGCTAGGGTGAAACAACCCGTGGAAAGAGAATGAAGCTAGGGTGAAACAACCCGTGGAAAGAGAGTGAAGGAGTATGATAGCGAGTGATACAGATGAGACAACAACCCGACGCACCAAACCGCAACGAGCCCACCCCGGGTGCAGCCATGCCACTACTAGTCCCAAGGCGTAACAACCCACCATCACACCAATCGCACGTGGCGAGTCGCCGTAGCCCCTGCCCCTAGGTGGTGGCCCAGGCCGAACCACCACAATGGAGAGCAACAGTATCAAGGACAGGAGAGGGGGAAAATAAGGATAGGGGAAAGGCAGTAAGAAGGAATCGAGGAGCAACAGGGAAGAAGAGCAGGGGGACAAAAGGAGGTAGGAGGTTATTGAAAGTACAGCTTATTATTGATGCCATGGGGATTAAGAGTGCTGAGATTAAGAATAAGGCGGTTCTCTAATGAGAAATTTTGCCTGTCACCAGAGTGGCAAGAGACCAGGCCAGTGACCTGAATGTCCAGTGCACCACGGTGAGAATTGATGTTAAAGTAGGGGGCCACTGCAGAAGATCCATAGTTACGGATGTCCCGTAAGTGTTCAGCAAACCTAGTGGCTAGGAATCTACTAACTGTAATAAGCTCTTACGACATGACTGGAAGGTAACCAGTCTTCTTCAATGTTCATTCTCAAACTCCCGCTTGAACTCTCTTGTAGCATGAAACTGGTTCTACTAGATTTCCAGTACGATGTAGTCCAGAGAATGGGCATGCGTTGTTTGTCCATATTATTTGCGATAATGGCTCGACACAACCGTCTTCGGCTGACAAGATAATCTGTGTTACTATTCTTTACGTTCTTTTAGATTCCCTCCAACACACGGGCGACAACCATAACTAATTCGTATACTAATGCTAGTCCTGTAATGGTAACTCCCATGTGTGCTGTGCGTGTGTTTAAAACCATTAAGACAGTTATTATTATAGATCGACTAATCTCAACTCATATTGACTTAACCTTGCAAAGTGTGCATGTAACAGCACATGCTGTGTTTAATCTAGGAACTTACTGGACCCATATTCATGATAGTTTTCAATAGAGATATCCTGATTGATTTTATGACAGTAATGTGTCAGTAAATAAACCTGTTTATGTGTCATGTTTGACTTGGTATCTACCGCATTTGATATCTACAAACATACTACATCGAAGATAACGATAATGACTATAGTGTGCAATATTAACAATTGAAGATGCCGAAGACTCGAATCATAACAAGAAGTAGGCAGCCGCCCACTGAGGTATTACACAAGTGTGCTTTGACATTATCACAGATAACACCATCAGAATTATCTTCTAGACTGATGTGTTCAAATACCTCAACAAAACTGGCAACAAATGTCACGGAATTGAGCTGCCGAAAGAAACATATCAATCATCGACGTGCACGTCAAAGATTAGAACTTAACCAAGTTGTAAGTTACAGTAATCTTCTGATCAAAACCAACAATACAGTGGTCGGTAACTGTGATCGTGTTAGTAGTTTGTTTGAGGCGGTGAAAGATGTCGGTCCACTGAAAATTAGCAAGGATAGTCATATGAAACTGACATCTAGAAGAGTCAACAGGGATAATGGTCATAACAATATCAAGTGCACTCTTTCAGCTAGCAGTGATGATCGTATAACTCTTGACGGAACTGCTACTCATCGTACAGACGATGGTCACCGATTAAAGAAATATTTTGTAAGCAAACAGTATTCGTCGCTGACCAAGAGAAATGATAACTGTGGTAAGTGTTCTCGTCATATAATCAATAATAATCATTTGAATAGAAGCAGAGGATGTCACCTGGAATCTAGGATTATAGATATTAATCAGGTGAGTCAGGCGATGAAAGAAGATGAACAAGTATCAAATAAATCTATTCTGCCACAAGATATCAACAAATGTCATCTAATCGGTACAGATAGACAAGGCACTGAGTGTATTAGTCTCTACGTTGTCAAGGTTTTACGTGCGGCATTAAATAGTCATCTGGACACTAAAAGCAGTCTTCTTGGTAGCACCAAATGTGTGCTGGACACAGACGAAGAAGTCAGTGATAGAGAGTATACTCGTGATTTAAAAACCAAGTCGGATGTGCTTGATTCTGAGGATGTGACTGTATTCCAAACATCTTTAATTTCATCGCAATGTTCAGAAAGTTGTGGCATAGTTACCAAATGTGATGGATTAGAACGTTTGAGTTCATCAAACTGTCAGTCTCTAACAGATCTGAATGAGGAAATGTCAGAGACTGCTCCTTACAAACCTGAGTCATTAAAACCAGTCACATGTGAACTGGACATATCATGCCAGAAATTACAACAGTGCAGCTCATGTCCAGCATCTTCTGTCCAAGCCATAGATCCTCCGCCACGGCAGGATATGACCTGCGTATGCACACCAGACACGACAGACACAACATACCCTGACTGCTTGTCAAGCCGTCCATCTACACCACTATTCAAGCGCAAGAAAAGACATCGGTCTAAAAGACCACCAGCAGTCAACATAAGTGCATTGCTCATTCGCACACCTAGAGACGATTTATCATCCGATAATTCTACTAATCTTGCTGAGACACAAACACATACAGGTGCCAGTGTAACGTCCGAGTTGGTCACACAGTCGTCATGTTCAAGCGTCGACCCAGTTACCATCTCTAGAGTCGCGTCCATAGAGAGATTGCGACGCTGTTCATCCCCTAGCTTCACATACGACCCGGATATTGCAAACCAAATTCCTTTTTATTTTAAAACACCGACAGTTGACCATTGTTGGTCAGAACCTGTATCACCGTGTTATTGGCTTGTGGACAACTATCAACTTTCTGAGAATGACACCAGCGAGGACACTACTTCGGAATGTAGCTGGACAGAGTTTGAAGACGAGAACTTTACCGATTCCAGGGTGCATGAAGATGTATGTTCATCAGAGGAATTGAATTGTTGTGAAGCTGTATGCAACCTCACAGTTACAAGTCCTGAACACGATGAATTTAGAAACTGCAATGCTACATCTGTACCCAGCGAGGATACCTCGCAGGAGATTGGTATGTATGAAGATTGTACAATGTCTGCTATATTCACATTTCGTTTTAAAAGTTTTAGTCTCACTACTTTAATCATGCCTGTTTACGCAAAAATAATAAACCATTTGAAACAATGGCTGTGGTCAAAGTGCATGAGCATGACCCGTTGGATCAGCAACCAAACCCATGACTGAAACTATTGCATTTATATTTGTTTATTTGATATTATTAATCACAATAGAAAGTCAAGGAAAGATTGCAGTTTTCACACACACACACACGCGTGCACACACACATTCTTCCCTCAGAATGATACTAATTCATTGGCATCATCATCATCATCATTTGATATTGTTTCAGTGGCTGGTGTTACAATAACATTCTGATCATGTCATTCAATTTTACCATGTTGGCAGCGGTCTTCATTTTATTATATGTGTTGATCTTATCCTATGTTTTCATCTTATCCTATGTTTTCATCTTATCCTATGTTTTCATCTTATCCTATGTGTTCATATTATCCTATGTTTTCATCTTATCCTATGTTTTCATCTTATCCTATGTGTTCATATTATCCTATGTTTTCATCTTATCCTATGTGTTCATCTTATCCTATGTGTTCATCTGATCCTATGTTTTCATCTTATCCTATGTTTTCATCTTATCCTATGTTTTCATCTTATCCTATGTTTTCATCTTATCCTATGTTTTCATCTTATCCTATTTTTTCATCTTATCCTATGTGTTCATCTTATCCTATGTTTTCATCTTATCCTATGTTTTCATCTTATCCTATGTGTTCATCTTATCCTATGTGTTCGTCTTAGCCTTTGTGTTGATCTTATCCTATGTGTTCATCTTAGCCTATGTGCTGATCCTAACAAAAACTCTCGGCGCCACAAAGAGTCTTTCAAAATAATGAATATTGTGACCAGCTAGGCCTTTCAGTGTTTTTGTTTGTCCTGTCAAACGCGCAACCCTTGATATATCTGTCATCAATTTTTTCTGTGTCTTTATTTAATTCCTGGCATTTCCCTTACGAGCAAAATGATTCACGACACGATTTTTTTTTTAATGAATCCCTGTCAGTGCCTATATCACATTACCTTCATGCACTCATTCGTCTAGCCTACCAATACGTTACCATTACATGTAGTTAGATGAGTCGATTAATATTTTAAGAAAAACCTGTCAGGTTGACGCTATTTCATTTTAACACTAGTTTGTTTGATGATTGTTTTCTTTCAAGATGTCTCTTTACCTCACAGATATCACGACATCACAGAAGTTCGTCACTCTTTTTATTTTGTTTCTTCCTATGAACATATTGCCACGAACTTGTACTTTAACATTGTATTCTGTTTTACTCTTTATGTTAGTTATTAACGCCCATACTCCGCGCAATATATTGTTCATACGGCGATATCAGATCTTATGTGTTCCTTCTCAAACTCCTACAAATTAGCAGGATGTAGACAGGAGAACAAAATACATTTCAGCTTCACATCGGACACCGTATATATTCACGCGCTTGTTGTCGAGGCCCGAAGTGAAGACAAGGAATATTTACACTTACCTATCATGCAGGTCATAAGAGGGGCTAAGGGGTGTTGTGGTGAAGTGGGGTATATTTTCTTGACCCTACATAGGGTCAAAGTCACCTACAAGCCATGCTGAAATCGGATGTTTAATAAGTGGTTAATGAAAGTTAGTCTTCATATCATCAACATTGTCTAATACGGTACTCAGAATATGTTCGCATGTGCTCAAATCTCATATTCAATATGTCTTTGAGAAAATCGTAATTTACTGTTCCTGTTACGTATTATGTATTAGTTTATTGATTATCCTCCTCGCACACCGGACATGTCCATACATGCTCAGATATCCGCTTCAGTAAATCTATTAGGGTATAACGGCTGATGGTTCCGGTTCTATCGTGGTTCACTGCTCTTTTTGAAATCTTTGTCATGTTTTCTTTACGGGTGACGCCCATTTTCACTCCCAATTCACGCATTCTCAATATTGACTCATGCTCATTCATCTCAAAATCCTCTGCTCGTACCGTTTCACGAAGAGCATTGAATATATTCGCTCGGTCCATAGGCTGACCATCTGTTATGGTGGCGAAACTAGCTAATTGGTCGGCCCGTTCGTTTCCATCCACGCCCGCGTATCCAGGGACAAAGATAAAGGTTAGATACTCGCATTTTAGCTCCCTCTAATGACTCCATCCATCCCCTACGTATATAACCTGTATTTACTTTCTTAATCATATTCGTTGAGTCACTTAGTATGCACGCATGTGAATAGGCATGCGATTCCAGCCAGTTAAGTGCCTGCATTACGGCAACTACTTCCACCGTGAGACTGCTTTTGTTGCGGTAAAGGCTCCACTGGCTTCGTGCACTGTTCTTTCGTGTGATCTGGCAGTAAAGGCCCATGCGCATCACTGGTGACGGATAATCGACCCGTCCGTGTAAATCATAACATCTGTGTTGTCGACATGTTCGCAGATGGGTGCCTTGACCTCATCATTCACGCTCACAGGGCTGTGTTCCCTGCACTATCTATTAAGTGTAATAATAGTCTTATAGAAAGACTATAGGAGTATGTATCCATTCTACTCCATGAGTTATGCCTTCTGGTGCGCAAATCTGTTTAACAGTATCCTCGTCATGAACCATCCACGATTTGCCTCTCTTGAGCTTAATTCCCTTCACACGAGGAAGTTCACTGTGTAGTGGGTGATCTATGTCAGAACTCACTCTGATGTATGCACGGGCATGTCACACATCAATTCTGTGAGATATTCTCGGAAAATCAAGGGGGAAATCTCATAGCAATATAAGGGTGTGCCCCATGTGCAACCAAGGATGTTCCGCATCGCTTCATTTTGAATTATCTTGTCTCTCATTCTGTATGTGACTTACGGTGATAGTGGCGCTTGCATATTCAATGACAGTGAGTACAAGAACCTCATATAAGATTACGAGCTGTGAGTTTTTAGTGTCAGCCGCTGCCATCACTCTCAGAGCTGAAAGTCCTTTGCGGGTATTTGCGATAACATGATCAACGTGTTCCCGAAAGCACAGACTACCATCAACGCGCACGCCCAGATATTGTAAAGATGAGGTCCTGATTACATTGTACCCATATCTCTACCGTCGGTATCGCAGTTATTATTAAGAGTGTACCATGTCACGGATCCTTCTTTTGGTTGATCAGTGCCCCTGAATTATCACACCAGGTTATGTGTTATGTTCAGGAATCTGAAGTTATGTGTTATTGGTTGGGGAATCTGAAGTTTCTTGTTATTGGTTGAAGAATCTGATTCTTAAATATCACTAGTTTCTTGACATCATACGTGTCACTTCCAGGTCGTGCATTCTGACTACAGACATAGAAGAAATACACCTTGCATCCTCAGACTAACTTAGCTAATTGTTTGCATTCAAAATAATAATTCAGTTCATCGAACTACCACTTGCCGCTAGGTCAAGTCTGTCTACTGTCATTTTCACTAACACCCGCAGGCACAAAAATAAAAGTAATTCTTCAGTACCGATTTCATTGTCATCGACTCCAACCACGGACAGCTTCGTTGAGAGTGACGTAGTACATATGGGAAACAGAGTACAGTGAAGTCAATCTTCTACGGCTTTCAAACCCTTTTTAGTGTAGATAGCCATAGAATCAGATAACAATCACTTCTAACGCGTTGGATCTCCAGCTACGCCACTTTTCAGGTCACTACCATCACCTCCATTGTGATACTATTAGTGGTTTTATTGAAAGTTCCACTTTTTTTTCTTAGTACACTTCCCAGCACTAAGCTATAAAATGCTAATTGTTGGTGGGGGAGCGAGTAAAGGGCGCAGATATCACAACCAAGCTGTAAACCGCGACACAACGCACTTCATTCTGATAATCTGCAGAGCTTTGTTAACGAGCTGAGAGTAAGAAGAAATCAATTGTAATTCTCACAATCCCATCTGCCAATACCGTTTAACAGTTGTGTGTACACAATATTATTTATTCATCAATCCAACGCCTTCAGCTCAAGCCTGGCGCTGAATACCTGTATAGATTATGTAAAATAGATATTTTAGTTCTGTGTGATATGTTGACCTCTTACTATAGTACTTTTCTCACGAGTGTCACCATTATATAAATAGCTTGGCATTAAATGTATCCATTATTATGTGATTCCTAGATTAATTTAGCACGGTGGTTCTTATCCTTTTGACACTTGGCCCCCTTTTTAGCTATTTTATTCTGTGCGCCCTCCTCCTAGTGCTGTGAAATAAAGTTCATTTACTTTCTTTTCAGGTTGCCAACCCTTTTTAAGCTTAATCGATATAAATGTAGCTCTTTATCGATAAAAATCTTTCTCTCTATCGATATAAATGTAGCTCTTTATCGATAAAAATCTTTCTCTCTATCGATATAAATGTAGCTCTTTATCGATAAAAATCTTTCTCTCTATCGATATAAATGTCTTGTTCTTTAACGATATAAATCTTGTTCTGTATCATTTAAATAGTAACCTTTTTGTTACATGTTTCTCTGGACTAGTTTATACAAATAAAGCTTCCCTTCTCCACGTCATTGAGGCGTACATGGGAATACGATGTTAGGCCTGCATTGTTAATTGACCAATGGCAACATGGGGATTATGTACGATTAGTTATCATAAAGCCTGCCGCGATTACTTTCACAAATGGTCTGGTACTCATTATCCTAGGATGGTACGACCACGGAATGTAGCTGGACAGAGCTTGACGACTAGAACTTTACCGATATCAGCTGCATAAGTGCCGTGCTCTTCAGAAGAGCTTGTTCTTCTGCATTCATTCTCAAACTCTTGCAGATTTGCAGGATGTAGTCCAGATAACTAATACGCTGCGTCATGGTTTACAGCTTTGCTCCAATATCTGCGCCTTTCGGCCGGACATATCCGATTTCAGCATGACTTCTTGGTTACTTTAAACCTATATAAAATTAGACAGCCAACTCCAGCCAAAAGCCTCCTTAGTCGCCTCTTATGACACGCATTGAAGGTAACCAGTGTTGCTATTCTGTGCTCCCCTTGTGATCACCGTCAACACATGGGCGTCAGTGGAGCTGACCACTTGTGAAGCTGTGTAATATTGTTTAAACACCCTCTTCCCCCAAAATTTAATAATTTGTTCAGTGACCCCTTGCAGTTATCCGTGCAATTGGATTGGGGGGGGGGGGGCAAATTACCAACGCCGAGAACCATTAATTTAGAATGGCCTTGATAGCACTTCTATTCTTCCAGGCCGATATTGTTCATTCGCGTATCATCTGCGCACTTCTATTCTTCCAGGCCGATATTGTTTATTCGCGTCACATCTGAAAACAATCGATCTTGCAATTGTTGAAATCAAATACTGATCATTCAAGAATAGATAATCAAGGCCAAGTTTAGCCTCTTGTTAGAAGGTGTCGATAGGACACAATCGTTGTAATCATGTTTTCATGAAATCTAGCTTGGAATATAGTGCAGTTAAATATCTATAACGATCCATCTTATAGGACTAGCAAACATGACTAGGATTCGATTGAAAATCGAACTATATACAACATGCACCTTTGCGCCATAGCGTCTTTCAGTACAGATGGATCGATTTATCCCAGCTCTACTACATTTACACCTTATAATTTACATTATAACACATTTACTCGTACACAAATCCATCACTAGTTACACGATTCCCAGTGTTGTTTAACAATTCCTTGAATTGTGCAATGGTTAACTCTAACAAATATCATTTTGTTTGCTTGTTTGTTACTCTAACATTATTAAATCAGCGAAGAGGAAACATTTAGTGTAATACGTTCAGTCAAGAAAGAAATATGCAATTTGATAGAAATAAAAATAATATAATCAAATACAACGAATGAAAAACCAGAGGCAGACCGAGAAAAAGATGGGTTTCGGGAATAAAGGAAAGCCACAAAAATATATATAGACTGTATGAAGCATATAACAAAGCTATCACCAGTGCATCCTTCTACTCCCTGAAGCTGCAAAGCACAAAGGGATAATTAGAGACAGGCAGATAGATAAATAGATATAATTGTTTAGAAATGGAAAAGTAGGTGGTGGTGGTGAATTACTTAAAAGATTGCATTTTGGTGATATAGTGGTTAGACATTTGCCTTCTGTTCAAGAGGGTCCAGGTTCGATTCAAAGTGGTGGAAGTCTTATTTGCATGTGTATTTTTTCAAAATTGTTTTTGGGAAAAGTCCACCACTTAAACTATGGAATTTCTTGCTATGCATGAGTGATACTCTTAAGAGGCAGAATGGCCCTTCGTTGAGATGGTCGGAGTACATATTGTGGAACTCAAGTATAATGAGATTAATCCCGTACAACTTTTGAGCAATTAAATGAGAAAGAAACGATAGGTTTGAGAAACGAATTCTTAGATTAGGGAGATCAATACAGAAGAGTGTTTAGCAGACGTGAACAGTGTTTCCAATACGAGAACAGAGTGTTTGACAGAACGTTGTCTTCCAAATGAACTCCTTGAACCCTTTTCTGTCTTGTTACATGCGGCTTGCATTTTCCAACGACGCATACATGTTATCATGCATACAAGTTATAATGTCTACAGTACATCGTCTTCTTGGTCTGAAAATCCAACAATTTCAAGAGTTTATTTTCTTGTGTGTACAACTTTTTCCATTTTCACTCTCTCTCTCTCTCTCCACACACACACACACACACGCACGCACGCACACACCAATGCTTCAGAATGTACCCATCAACCCTTCGTATTTTTGATGTAATTATTTTCTTCGAAATTTAAACGCTTTTGATCCGGATGCAGTCAGTCGCCTGTAACGGTATGCTACATCTATTACATATTAATGTATGGCCCAGAAACATGGACACTAAATAAACAATTAGAATACAAAATTGATGCCTTTGAGATGTGGGTATATAGAAGAATAGAGAGAACATCATGGAGAGAGAAGAAAACAAATAAAGAGGTGCTAAAGACACTTAATTTGAAGAACGAACTACTAAGAGAAATAAAGATCAGGCAAATAAAATACTTTGGACACATTAAAAGACATGACACCTTATTGAAGACCTTACTTGAGGGTAAAGTCAAAAGGAAGCGAGCAAGAGGTAGGCAGAGATACAAGTGGGAGAGTAACATCACACGATGGACGGGTTACAGTCTGGTAGAGTGCACTACCAAGACAAGAGACATGAGATGTTGGAGATAAGTTGCAGCCAACCTTCGTTCCGGAGACGGCACTTAATGATGATGAACGGTATCCGAACACGTTACCTTGGTCCTAACAGGCGCGCTGCAGAGCCGGACATTCCGAACTATCGAAAACCATGCGCAATGTATTAAACATTCACATGTATTTACGTGTAAGGTAAGCAACCTATTAATAGGTAAAGTTTTCGATAACGGTAAAAGTTATCTATAAAAATACATGGAGACTACATGTAGAGCACTATCAATATCTTGGCCACATAATCACAAATGACGGCAGATGTGAAACAGAAGTTAAAAGGAGAATGGTGATGGCTAAAAGTACTTTCAATGACATGAGGAAAATATTAACATCTAAGCAAATTACAAACAAACTACAAATAAGAATGATAAAATGCTACATCTATTCTATATTAATGTATGGCTCAGAAACATATAGATATATGCTCCTACAGATCTTCTATATGGATATATATATATGAATAAGAACATCATGGAAAGAGAAGAAAACAAACAAAGAGGTTCTAATAACACCTAATATGAAGAAAGAAATATTAAAGGAAATAAAGATCAAACAAATACATTAATGTTGGATACATTAAAAGATATGACACATTTTTGAAGACCTTACTTGAGGGTAAAGTCGAAGGGAAGCGAGCAAGAGATTGGCAGAGATACGAGTGGAAGAGACAAAACAAGAGACATGGGATGACATAAATTGCGAACGAGAAGAAGAAGAAGAAGAAGAAGAAAGGAGCCTACATCATCATAAGAGGTAAATTTTACTTAACAAATGCTGTTTTTTACATTTCAATATACGATAATAAGCAAAATCTCAGAACAGGTGTTAAAATTATAAGTAGAAGAAAATACTATATAATTTATTTATACATTAATATATTGCTCAAAAACATGGACAATGAACAAACAACTAGAAGACAATTTATGCCTTTGAGGTGTGGATATATAGAAGAAAAGTGACAATTTATGGAAAGATAAGAAAACAAATGCTGACAACACTTAGTATGAAAAATGAATGATTAAGGAAACAGCTATCAAACACATACAGTATTTTGAGCATAATAAAAGACATGACACCTAGTTGAAGACATGACTTGAGGGTAAAGTTGAGGATGAGCAAGAGGTAGGCATAGATATACTTGGGAGGAAAGAAATATCACGAAATGAAAAGGCTACAGTTTAGCAGAGTACACCACCGAAGCAAGAAACAAATGTTCGAGGTTCATTGCAGCCAACCTTCGCTGCGGAGATAACGCTTCATGATGATAATCTATGTGACGTGTCCTTTACAGATCAATTTTCCTCACTGCCGCTCTATAAGTCTCTGTCGGGTCTGTGCAAGTTGTCTTCCATTTTCCATTCTATCCTACCCAATAGTTTACCTGATAATGTCATCTTCTCGACAATGACTAGTAGTGACCAACCATCATTGACTAAGATGATATCTAGTACAAAGACAATGTAAATCCATCGACTGAACGTTGATCTCTGTGGCGAATAGTTATGTACGGACTAGATTAGTTTTCAAGCGAGTATACGACAATCCTATCGCATATCTCTTCCTCCTATACTAAATTTACGTGGTAACAGCTTCTTTCATTTGCCTCTTCAATTAAAGATTAAAAGCATTCTTTAGAAGACACGCTTTTCATCTCTAGATAAATATTCCCTACGCAACCATTTCCATTCTTTTTTACTACATCATGCTGGAAAAAACTTGTAAAAATATTGTCCTGCGAAATATTGTATTATTGTGCGCATCTTGGTAAAGACTTTCTAGTCGAAACGTTGATTATATCATGTGTATTGTTATTTGTATGATTTTGCTTGTTTTACGTTGTGTGTATTTCACGTGAGCTTCCTATAGTATAGTGTGTTAGTCTACGTGAGCTTCCAATAGTGATAGTGTTAGTCTACGTGAGCTTCCAATAGTGATAGTGTTAGTCTACGTGAGCTTCCAATAGTGATAGTGTTAGTCTACGTGAGCTTCCAATAGTGATAGTGTTAGTCTACGTGAGCTTCCAATAGTGATAGTGTTAGTCTACGTGAGCTTCCAATAGTGATAGTGTTAGTCTACGTGAGCTTCCAATAGTGATAGTGTTAGTCTACGTGAGCTTCCAATAGTGATAGTGTTAGTCTACGTGAGCTTCCAATAGTGATAGTGTTAGTCGTTGTGCAGTAAAACTTCTCCTGTTTTCTACGTACGTACTATTTTCATACAGTTTACTAGCAGTATTACCTTTTATTGATAGAAATATTGTCATGCTACAAGAGAGATCCAGAACTTTGAGAATGAAAGCTAAAGAAAAATATCATGGCTAGCAGCTTCGTTGGTTGGTTATTTGTTAAGTAAAATGTACATCTTATGTACCCCCATGTATCTCCCATGTTATTGGTTAAGCCATTTGAGTTGTGCTCCTGAGTCGAGGGTTACAATCCTGACTATACATACCATACTTATAAAGTGGATTTAAAAGAAAAAATAGATAATTGGGGATTATATGTTGAAGCTACAGTTAAACACTATGAATGGTACTTTCGGCAGGCGGCGTGTCGCAACATTGAAAGGGGAGGCGGTGAACATATTTAGTAATCCAAGTACAATGAAGTCAATCCTCTACACCTTTTGAGCCTTTTTGAGTTTGCATGTGAGTTTTTCCCCCACACAAACTCAGCATGGCTTAGGGAACGCTGTCTACAGTTTCCGCGATTCGTTAAATCATCTTTGGAATGTACTAAAAAATGTAAGGGTGTTACGTTATGGATTCTTGATATTTATAAACAGTGCCATTAAGAGATAGAATTAGAAACGATAACATCAGACAGATAACCAAAAAAAGACCAGTATTGGAAAACAGCAAAAGGCAACAGACCAAGTGGTTTTCACACGCTTCCAGACTACCAGCAGATAGCATGCCACAAATGGCCATGATGCATAGACATCACGGCTATAAATTCAGAGACAGACCATGTAAAAGATGGATCACAGAAATCAAAGAAGCCACAGGAACAAGCTTACAAACAGCACACAAGAAGACCATCTCCAGATAACTCTTTTACCCCTGACGCTGCAAGGCAAACAAGGGCCACAGCGTATAGATAGATAGATATTTATACATTCTAACTATAACAATATTCTAGTAAGGGGATGTCCATTAATTATGTATTATGTCAACATTAGAAGAGGGGATTTAAAAACAGATATTGACCGGTAAGTATCCACACAAGTTGACGGCAACAATATATATATATATATATATAAACTCATCATCATGTGACATTCGGTCTTCCATATAGATTCACTGAACACTCCGCGATTATAGTCGTGTTGACCTGCCGCAGCTAGAAACATGTTTGGGCCTATCCCACTGTTGCCGTTAACTCTGCCTTCAGCTATTAATCTTTTCACGCTGTTGTCTTTTTTATGTGCAGCCTTTTTTTCCAAAGAAAAAAATAAAAACAAACACAAAAAATGAGCTTTCTAGTCATGATGATGTTAAGGAGTCCGTCCTCTGATGTTTATTGATCTCAAAACTTTTTGATTTGCCTGTTTAGCTGTCCATGGTAAACGTAAATTAATTCTGTAGCATCTCAGCTATTCTCCTTTCTACTGTTTTATGTAATTTACATGCCTCACAACTGTATATTACCACTGGAAATACACATGTTCTGATCATACATAGTTTGGATAATCTGCTGGCACCTTGCCAAAACTTTTTCTTTTGGGCAAGTTTCAATGTCGTCATTGCAATTCTTTTCTTGATTTCTACAGTGCAGTCTCCAGAGTTGTTTATGTTTGTGCCCAATTTTTTTTTTAATGCACCAATTCGTTTGAATTTGAAACATTTGTATAAAAAAAATTAGAACAAAAAGTATTTTTTCCGTAATTTTTTTTTTTGCTAAACCATTGTTTAAGTTGTTGGGGAGGGGAGGGGGTCGGCGGTGGGTGTTTACAATTTCTTTGAAATAATTAATCTTGCGGGGTCCCTGAATTCTTGACAGTTGTTGACAAGGGATGGGAGTGGGAAGGTTGGGGGGGGGGGAGGAAGGAGGTTGCCAACAAATTGTTGACGTAATTTATGTACATTTTCCGGAATTAGGCTAATAATTGACATGCGAGCGGGGCGCTAAAATAATATAATTGAGGTTTTCGTGTAACACATTCTACGTGCCAGTGTACTCTACGTAATGTAATTGAACAACCAAATTGATCTTAGTAGACTTTGTTCTTCATGTGTTTAGTTTTATCCTTTCATTAAAGTCACTTAATTGATTTATATTTTGTTTTGATCATTTCTGTTCGCCCAGTCTGTATTTTGCTTCCGAGATCACAAGCTAATGATAATGAGGAAATATAGTGCTTCGAAGTCTGTCGATATATTGAAGTTTGTGATAAGCTATTAATACTGAAGTAATGTAGGTTGTGACACGCCACTGGTACTGAAGTAATGTAGGCTGTGACACGCCAATAGTACTGAAGTAATGTAGGCTGTGACACGCCACTTGTACTGAAGTAATGTAGGCTGTGACACGCCACTTGTACTGAAGTAATGTAGGCTGTGACACGCCACTAGTACTGAAGTAATGTAGGCTGTGACACTCCACTAGTACTGAAGTAATGTAGGCTGTGACACGCCACTTGTACTGAAGTAATGTAGGCTGTGACACGCCACTTGTACTGAAGTAATGTAGGCTGTGACACGCCACTAGTACTGAAGTAATGTAGGCTGTGACACTCCACTAGTACTGAAGTAATGTAGGCTGTGACACGCCACTTGTACTGAAGTAATGTAGGCTGTGACACGTCACTTGTACTGAAGTAATGTAGGTTGTGACACGCCACTGGTACTGAAGTAATGTGAGTTGTGACACGCCACTAATACTGAAGTAATGTAGGCTGTGACACGCCACTTGTACTGAAGTAATGTAGGCTGTGACACGCCACTAGTACTGAAGTAATGTAGGCTGTGACACGCCACTA
Organism: Meghimatium bilineatum; assembly: GCA_034231615.1. Taxonomy (NCBI): domain Eukaryota; kingdom Metazoa; phylum Mollusca; class Gastropoda; order Stylommatophora; family Philomycidae; genus Meghimatium; species Meghimatium bilineatum. The sequence continues at coordinate 45,721,943 of CM067318.1, read as the reverse complement.
GTACTGAAGTAATGTAGGCTGTGACACGCCACTAGTACTGAAGTAATGTAGGCTGTGACACGCCACTAGTACTGAAGTAATGTAGGCTGTGACACGCCACTAGTACTGAAGTAATGTAGGCTGTGACACGCCACTGGTACTGAAGTAATGTGAGTTGTGACACGCCACTTGTACTGAAGTAATGTGAGTTGTGACACGCCACTTGTACTGAAGTAATGTGAGTTGTGACACGCCACTTGTACTGAAGTAATGTGAGTTGTGACAAGCTATTGATACTCAAGTGATGCAGCTTGATCAGCTGTTGATACTGACGGAATGTATTTTGTGACAAACTATTCATACACAAATAATGCAATTTGACAAACTATCGATATGTTACTAATATTGTAAGAACACCCTGCTATCTCATCGTAATGTATTGTAAATGGGAAAAACTAGGTCCTATTTTTGTTTAAATTTCTAATAAAGTTACAGTAGAATACACTATCAGTTGCAAAGTTCAAGTAGATTTATTAACCGAGACGGTTGTGGCTTGCTTATCAGAATATAAACAGTAGGATATGTAATTGTGGATACAACTGTAACTGGAGCTGGTGGTGTTTAGACTATACTATTTAATGTCATTGACAACTGAGACCAAAATAAAACACGATAAGATCAATAAGTAGAGACAGAGCACGACGTATGAAGTTTTACTGTCTCACACAAGATTGCTGGTGAAGAATGTCTTGGAGGGATGGATGTGAAAAGATGCATTGTTGATAATATGGGAAAGGGACAGTCAGCATTTGTTGGGCGCATAGTGAGAAGAAGAGGCATTGGGAATATGGTGACGACAGGAAAGATGGAAAGGAAGAGGACGATGGGAAGACCCAGAGAAAAGATATTGGACAATTTGACTAAATGACTTCGATTGACAACACCAATAGAGATGATAACATTTATGATAAGAGATCGATGTACATGGAGAAATATGATCACCAAAGCCATTCGGCACGACACTTGATGATGATGATGTCTCACACAAAAGGCTAAATATTAATTACGTTTGTTTGTTTTGCGTTCGCTCTATTGTAATCAGCACAGACAGTCGTGTGATTTCCGCAGGGAGCGTAGTTACGTTGTGCCACCGGTATGCGCCTTGTAGGCCCACCACATCCTATTTCGGCATGCCTTGACATTTCGGGTGGCCAACCCTAGCCTGTGACAGCCTTCTGTCGCCAGGCAGCGAATGTGTATTGACTCTACAGCGAGACGGTTGTCCTTCACGTCTATCTTTCACGAGGTGTCTCGCCGTCTGTGAACTTGTCTCGTGTAATTAGACGAATTGTGCCCGCGCCCATCGTGTACTAAACCTTTTCTCATTCTTGAGCTTTGTTCCAGTTTAGGAAGAACTCGACTGAAGAGTTGGGTCCGGACTCGTTTGCCCTCTTAGCCAAGGTGTAGTTCACCTACGTCGTGATAGCCACCACTCGTTCAAGTCCGAGTCTGTACACATATTTAGGAGCGTCATGGACTAGTATTTTGTTCTGGAGCTGAACAGTGCTTGTCACCTTAGATTGCTGTGGCTGTGCCCATCGGGTACTGAACCTTTTCTCTCGGCGAGCATGTTTCCGGTATAGGAAAACTCGACAGTAGAGTTGGGCATGGGCTGGGATCACCGGTAACTAGAAGCTTCTTGATTCTTGATTAGAAACTGGCTTCACAGCACGCGGGACATTCCCATAAGTACTCCGCCCTCCGCTCCAGCAGTCATCCCAGTGTATGTAGACTCATAGTTCCGGTCAGGTGTTATTGTGTGATCTTTGGGACTTTCCAAAAAATTTACTTTTCCTCCCCTCACCTCTGAATACTCCCATTTCTAACATTCTCTGTATGTGTACGTTCTCAACCTCATTGACATCATCTGCATCTTGAAATGAATTTATTACTGCCTTCATTAAGTCTGCTTTATCTCTTCTCAGCAATGGGCCATACTATCGCCGCATTGCCTGCCAATAAGTCGGCTCTCTCGTTTCCTCTGACCCCAGCATGACCAGGGCAATATACCCATGTAATGCTCTGGACAACTGTGTTGTTCAATAAGTCCCAACATTCTTTTCTTAGCATGAACTTTTCTATCTTGCGCAACATGCTTTGAGAGTCTGTGAGTATTACCGAGTGTGTTGATGTATCAGTTATCAACCAATTAAGAGCTGCTGTAACTCCCTCTATCTCCATCCTCATGCTCGATATGAGACTAGAATATGCTGAAGATTTCTCAACCACCTTCACGCCGTTTCTGTAGGCAGCAAAACCCTAACCGCTAATATTTGTGTTTCTGCTAACGGAGTCATCTGTGTATATAATTATGTCTTGTGGTTTTGAGTGTAGTTGGGCAAGTTCGTTCACTGTATCTTGAGCCCTGACTGCCGTCCATTTTCGACACGCTTTATCTATTTGTATTATTACTTTAGTCAGTGATTTCTTCTCAGTGATTTCTTCTATGTGTCGGATATATTGCCTCCCTTTTTGTAGTCAAATCTCTTTCCATCTACCTCCACATTCACGGACACGATTCCTAAAAGATTTAGCCAGAAGCAGCACGAGCCGTTGTATTTCTGTTTACAGGGTGCGCCACGAGAAGGCACTTTTGGGATCTTGGTTATCTGCTAACCCTGGGTACGCCGAGAGCAATGCGTTCCCTTTGCACCCCATTAATTACATAAAAGCATAGCTAACAGTTTGCAAAACATACCGAATCCACATTTCGACCAAAATACACTTATTACGAGAAAACAAATGTTAAACGGGTGGCAAAGAAACAATAATATAAAACTAATCATTAAAATTGTAATATTGCAAATGGACTAGGCGCCATACCGTTATTTTAAAACTGAAGGAATGAGAACAGAACAAAATACAATAGAATTAAAATAACATAATGACAAAACAGCATATCTAAATATTGAAGGGAATTGCATTGAAATCATAAGGATTTTAAATGAAATCTTGTCCAGTCCAGTCCTTGATGTTGTCTGTCCATGCCTTTATTTTTCCCTCCTCTGCTTCTTCGCATTCGACAGTTCCCTGCAGTATTGTTTTTGACAAGGTTGCAGATAGAACACAGTGAATATAACTGGAATTGCAGCACTGGTGTTATTGTATATCAGAAATAGCAAATGGCATCATTTATTTGTGACGTTTAATTAGCTCTATCTTCTCTAAGCTCTATCGTCCACTTGACCCTACATCGCCCCCCCCGATCCTTCATTGCCCCTTTACCTCCTCCCTGAAGTATCATCCCCAAGGAACATTTTCGCGCACTGTGAGAGAGACCCTGATGTAGAGTAATTATCTAGTACGATATTCTATATTCACTTTTTATGTTTGGTGAATTGTGACTAGAATTGATGCCTTTGAGATGTGGGTATATAGGAGAATAGGGAGATCATCATGGAAAGAGAAGAAAACAAATAGAGGTGCTAAAACACTTAATATGAAGAAAGAATTACTAAGAGAAATAAAGATCAGGCAAATAAAATATTTTGGACACATTAAAAGACATGACACCTTATTGAAGACCTTCGTGTCATGTGACGTATTCCTTCCAGAATGTTTTCTTCCCAATGAACTCTCTGTCTTGGGCGATGCCGCTTGCATTTTCTAGCGATGTATTCATGTAATCTTTAATGTCGTCAGTCCATCGTCTTCGTGGTCTGCCCTTTCTTCTCTTCCCAGATACTCTTCCCTCCATTATTTGTCTTTCTAAACAGTTGTGTCTCTGTATTTGACCAAAATTGCGTAGTTTTCTTTTTGTTATTGTGTTTAGTAACCAATACTCTGGAATCTTCAATGTGTTTATAATATCTGAGTTTCTCTTTTTTTCCTTCCATGATAATCTAAGTATCTTTCTTTAGCATTTCAGCTCGAAGGCGTTGATCTTCTTTGCCGCTGTTTTACTTAGGGTCCATGTTTCACAGCCGTATGTTGCAACCGGAAAAATAAAAGTTTGTAACATTAGCAATTTCGTTTATATTTTGTTGTTTTTCCATATGTTCTTAAATCGTGTTATTTTACAATATGCCATTGTCAATATGTTCCTTATTTCTGCCATGCAGTCTCTTGCATCGTTGATGTTTGCTCCTACGTATTCAAATTTATCTACACATTCTATCTCGGTATTGTCTATTCTGATTGTTGGTTGTTGTGTTGTTATATCTGTTGACATGATTTTTGTTTTTTGCGTGTTAAATATAAGTTTTGTGATTAGCTATGTTTCTTTTTGCGAATCACAAAACTTGTGATTGAAGACCTTACTTGAGGATAAATTAAAAGGGAAGCGAGCAAGAGCTAGACAGAAATACAAGTGGGAGAGTAACATCACAAGATGGAAGTGTTACAGTCTAGCAGAGTGCACCACCAAAGCAAGAGAAAGGGGATGTTGGAAATCTGTTGCAGTTATCCTTTGTTGCAGAGACGGCACTTGATGATGATATCTGGTGGACATTGTTATCCAGTTTTAACAATGTAACTACCATCCGCAATTGTCTACACTGCACCCGTTTTGATTACTCAAACACATGTGCATCCAACATTTCATTCCCAGACGTGTCCACGGTAGAAAAAACAACTGTTCATCACTTCATTTTCTCATCAAAGATTGCAAGGGCACATCATTTATAAACACTTATAATCCTTTATATGGCAGAGATAGCTGGAGACGTGATACTGACATTTAATTAGTTGTATGTTCTGTAAAGCTCTATTGATCCCGTAGGCCTACATTGTCCTTGTGCAAATTTTTCTCACTTTATAAATGTTGTATTAAGCAAGAACGATATCTTCGTTATTATTTTAGCTAAACGCAAGAATATTTCTCAGTGAACCATTACCAAAAAAAAATAATAAGCAAGAATCTACTTATAGATGGTCGTGGTGACTGGATTACCAGATCTATGACCTCCATTATTTTTTATGGTTGTAAAATTCTGGTATAACCAAATTGGACTAACATCCGCGATTGAAAGGAGCGTAACTTATCATAAGAGAAATATTTTACTTAACCTAAGGGGTGGTGGTAACCAGTTTTAATACTGAAATGTCCCACTAAGGCCGGACGTTGGTTTCCCGCCACTAATGGTACATAAGCGGTAACTAAATTGCTTCAGTATTTTTTTCTGTGGCAACATTAAGTTTTTTTGTCTTATAACTTACACAATCTAATGATGTACATCATATTTTCACTGTCATAACTTTTTACACAATCTAATGATGTAAATCCTATTGCTACTGTCTTATAACTTTCACAATCTAATGATGTACAGCATATGCCACTGTCTTATTTCTTCTTTTTACTTTTTTTTTTTACCCAGTTATGCCCTGCATCGTCAGGGGTAGAAGAGTTCTCTGAAGTATTTTTTATGTGCTTCATATATGTTTGTTTTCGTTGACTCTTTTATTTCTGTAATCCATCATTTGCACGGTCTCCCCTTGACTTTGTATCCATCGTGTCTGTATAGTAATACTTTTTGAGGGGCACTGTCTGATTGTAGTCTGGAAGCATTTGAAAAACACTTACATGTAATCGGTTGTCATCTGATGTAATCCAGAATTGGCATTGTGTTTGTTAGTCTTCAGATGCTTTCGTTTCTGATTCTGTCTCTTATTGTTACTCCGAGGATTCGATTTTTGTTGTAACAAGTTTTCTTTTGGATTCTGCAGTTAGTGTCCACGTTTGACATTGGTAGCATAGTGATGGTATGATGATAGTTTTATATAGTGCAGTTTTGGTGTTCATACTCACATAGTTGTTTTTGAAAATAGGAGACATCTACCCTAAGATCTGGTATGCTATGTTGCATCTATGTTGGATTAATTTGGTGTTTTTCCCATTCGATGATGTGATGATTCCAAGATAAGTGAATTCTTTCACCTAAGTTGTTGATCATCGATTAGAATAGTGATGTTTCTTTTTTGTTTTTACGATTGACATTACCTCAGTTTTTTCAGAAAGTTGCCCATGTAAGGACAGAGGAACAGTCACGAGTTATGGCTGCAGGTTATCATTAACTCACATAGGATAAGTTCCTAGGTCCTCTGATATCGCTAGTCATAAGCCTTAAGGGGTGCAAAGGGAACGCAATGCTCTTGGCGGACCCAGAATTAGCAGACAACCAAGATCCCAAAATGTACCTCCTCGCTGTGCACCCCTGGAAACAAAAATACAATTGTGCTGATTCTGGCTAAATTATTTGGGGATCGTGTCCAAGAATGTGGAGGTAGCAGATGGAAAAATATTTGACTGCATAAGAGACAGACAATATCTCAGACACCACCAGCATTACCAAAAGCAGCGGTACTGTCGACATACAGTGACGCTAGTCAGTCCAGTCCGAATATTAGAGGTTCGGCCAATGGAAAAGGCACGAATAGGTAGATGCATAACGAGAGACGAATATATTTCATACTGAGTACAATGAAAGGGCAGAACAGCGCCAGAGGGCAGCGAGAACTGCAAATAGAAAGTGAAACCGTTCGAAGGAAATGGAAACTACAAGCTCTGTTAGCTCGAGACGAGATTCTAGTTATCTGTGCTCCTTATAGGCATAGACCCAGACCCAATCATGGGCGTCTAGTAAAGCAAGAAGACCTGCCTAACTCTAATGTCGAGCCTTCCTATACCGGAAAAATGCTCGCGAAGAGAAAGGGTTCCGTGCCCGATGGGCTCAGGCATAAAAGAGACACCGATTTTAGCCCTGGCCCAACTCTACTGTCAAGCTTTCCCATACCGGAAATACACTTGCAGAGAGAATGTGTTCAGTATCCGATAGGCTCAGGTGCTATTGGGACAAGGTCGCTCAGCTCGAAAATACCGTTCTCTCAAACGCGTTGTGTGAGACTCGAACTTGGGCGAGGGGTTCACGATGTCTGTGAACGACACCTCGTCTAAGAAGGCGAAAGAGCCAGGGTCCAACTCTTCTGTCGAGTTCTTTCTCATACGGAACCAGGCTCGCGGATGAGAAACGGTTCAGTACCCGATGGGCACAAGCGCAGTACGTCCAATTAAACGAGGTAAGTTCATAGACGGTGAAACACCTTGTGCGAGATAGACGTGAACGACAATCGTCTCGGCGAAGAGGTACTACACGCCCGCGTGCCCGGCGACAGATAGGTTGTCACGGACTAGGGAAGCCTACCCGAATTAAAGGCATGACGAAAACGGATGTGCTGGACCTCGAACGTCCAGACCACAGAGTGGCCAACCGAGGTGCAAATAACACAGTTTTACTGTGGATATTGTAGCACCACGTACTTCACACTCCGCGGCGGAAATCACACAATATATTCGTTGTGGTTATATGAGAGCGAACCAGAAGAAGAAGAAGAATAAGCATTAAAATACAGAAGGATCCTTTTGGAAACTAACAGGTAGGCCCTAGGTTATGTAACCAGAAGATATTGATACCTGAACTCATTTCAATTATCTGAATGAAACACTTTTAAAGCTTCATTAATTGTTGAGTATGCTACTTAGGCCCCTATATAAAATTAATTGTGTTTGACAAATATACCTAATATTGATTATTTCAGAAATCGATTATGATAGCTACCTACCATGCCATGTTCTGATGCACGTCAAGAGAGATCTTGTTAGTGTTCTCATGGAATATGGTCAGACACGAGAGGTGAAGGTATCCTTCAAAGACATGGAAAGATCAGGACCACACCATGCCTCCAGGTTTGTAGCTGTTTATTAATTGTAACAGATTTACCCACATGCATCATTTCATACAGCTACTCAAGGAAGTTCACCCAAAAACGTAAACAAATATTTTTCACAAAAGATGTCTTTGTTTTTTGGTTAAACTTATAAAAGGAGGACTATCATACTGTATTTCTCCCATTATGAAGTTACAGGAAGTATTTGTGTGGCTTGTGTGATAAAAGCTGCATGCCATTTCTGTCGCCATGTCATGTTCAGGGTGAGTTTTTAAATTTGGTTATGATTCTGATCCAACATTATTGCACTCCGGTCAAACCAATTGGTGCTCACTATTCAGTAGCAGAATACAAAGGGTATGCATTCTAATGGTTCCTGTGGCTCATTAGGTGAACATTGTAAAACAGACATCTGACAAGTTGAAACTTATCAATCCAGGCCCTTCTTCTCTAGCACACTAGTCGTGTTGCGTGATACCTTGGTTGTTGGTGCATCTCTCTGCCTGATATCTCAGACTTCAGCTCCAGTGATTGCTTGGGCAGGACTGTGATCCTGCTTGGTGTTAGGGATGGCCAGACCCATCCTTGTTTCTAGTCTCTGTTGGATGAACTAAGCCCCATCTTCACTTCAAGCAGGGGGTGCAAAGGGAACGCATTGCTCTAGGCGGACCCAGGGTTAGCAGATAACCAAGATCCCAAATGTACCTCCACGCGGTGCACCCTGGAAACAGAAATACAGCAGCTCGAGCTGATTCTGGCTAAATCTTTTGGGGATCGTGTCCGAGAATGTGGAGGTAGCAGATGGAAAGAGATTTGACTGCACAAGAGACAGACAATATCTCCGACACCACCAGCATCACGACATATAGCGACACTGTCGACATACAGTGAAGCTAGTCAGTCCAGTCCGAACATTGGAGGGGCGGCCAATGTAAAATGCACATAAAGGTAGATGCATGGCGAGAGACAAATAGTTTTCATACCGAGTACAATGAAACAATGAAAGGGCAGAACAGCGCTAGAGGGCAGCGTGAACTGCAAATAGAAAGTGAAAAGTTCCTAGGAAAGGGGAACTACAAGCTCCGTCAGCTCGAGACGTGCTTCTAGTTACCTGTGTTCCTTACAGGCAGAGACCCAGACCCATCCATTGGCGTTTGGTAAAGCAAGAAGACCTAACCCAACTCTAATGTCGAGCCTTCCTAAACCGGAAATATGCTCGCGAAGAGAAAGGGTTCTGTTCCCGATGGGCTTAGGCAAGAAAGGGACAACGATGGTAGTCCTGGCCCAACTCTACTGTCAAGGTTTCCTATAACGGAAGTACACTTGCAGAGAGAAAGGGTTCCGTACCCGATGGGCTCAGGCACAAAAGGGACAACGAGTTAGCCCTGGCCCAACTCTACTGTCAGGTTTTCCTACACCGGAAATACACTTGAAGAGAGAAAGGGTTCAGTACCTGATGGGCTCAGGCGCTATTGGGACAAGGACGCTCAGCTTGAGAACGCCTTGCTCTCAAACGCGTGGTGTGAGACTCGAACTTGGACAAGGGGTACACGATGTCGGTGAACGACACCTCGGCTAAGAGGGCGAAAGAGTCAGGGTCCAACTCCTCTGTTGAGTTCTTCCCCTTAAGGAACCACGCTCACGGATGAGAAACGGTTCAGTACCCAATGGGCACAGCAAGAAGACCTAAAGTGAGACAAGAGCAAAAATTATTTGGGCGAAGAGTCGCCACTACGTGCCTGGAGACAGATATAGAGGCTGTCACAGGCTAAAGTTAGTCCACCCGAATTGTCAAGGCATGCCGAAATCGGATGTGCTAGGCCTACAAGGTGCATAACGGTGGCACAACGTAATCACGCTCCCGGCGGACATCGCACGGATATCCGTGATGGTTACAATGGAGCGAACGTAAAACAAACAAACTTCAAGCAGTTGGCCTCTGTGAGTATTCTAGACCCTCATAAGTGATTGAAAAATTGACAAAGTCTCACCATTCTGGTCATGCTTCCTTAAATTTCCTCTCCAGATCTTTCCATGTAATATCACTGAGAACTTTCAACATCTTTCTTCTCCTAGTTGATCTAGACCTTTTCCCCTGCGAATTCCAAATCATTGCCTGTCTTGCAATGCATTGTTTTTCCTTCTATGAGTAATCCTATATCTAATCCATCTCCATTTTCTAAACATGATTTGTAGACAAACCAGATCCTGCCCTGTTCTCATGCAAACATCTTGGTACCTATTATCATACCATTCAGCAGTTTCTTCTAATGCATTCCATTTTAAACTCCTGCAGATTAGCCCTATGTAGTCCAGACTATGTAATGCATTGTGGCATAGTTTACATATCTCCTGCAGTATCTGCATCAATTGGCCTAACACATCAGAATTCAGCATGGTTTCTGGTTTACTTTGACCTTTTATGGAAAAGGACAGCTGACTCCACCCCAAAACCTCCTTAGCCACCTCTTACGACATGCATGACAGGTAATAACATCCCTATTATTTGCTCCCTTTTGGGCCTGACAACAACATGGGTAATTCAGTATTTAAAACTTTCTCTAGTAATTGTTCACAAAGATTTGCAATTTAGATACTTTACGGGATAATGTGCCCACACTTTTAACTAAACAAACTATACATTATTTAATGACATTATTTAATGAAATTAACCTTCACTAAAGATGCATAACCGCCCGTGTGCTGCCAGGGCCCGAAAGGGGAGCAAAGAATAGCAACACTGTTTACCTTCCATGCATGTCATAAAAGGCGACTAAGGAGGTTATCGGATGGAGTTGGCTGTCCCATCCCATATAGGGTCAGTGACCCAAAGCCATGCTGAAGTCGGATGTGTCAGGCCAAAAGGTGCAGATATTGCAGCAATGCTGTAAACCATGATACAACACATTCCGTTCTCCGGACTACATCCTGCTAATCTGCAGGAGTTTGAGAACGAACGGAGAAGAAGAAGAAGGTGCATAAAACACAGCATTCATCGATCTGTGCGCAAGGCACTAAGAGGCCCCCTCCCTTACAAGACCCTTGAGGGAGAGGAGCTCTCAGTGCGTTGCACGTAGATTGAATGATCGGTAATAGACGCTACATTTTGTTTTATCTCAGTGTCATGGAAGCTGTATAAAATACAGCCTAATATTAAACGTTGTAATGTGTGTTGACACATTATCCCCCAATGAACCATAATTTATGCTATCTTTGTCATTACCCATGTCTCAGGGCCATACAGCAGAACTGAATCTGTACCTTATATGAAGTACACAAGAGATATTTTAGTTACACTGAAAGGAAAAAGAAAATAACCAGAGGAAAGAAAAATGAAAAAACTTAAAAATATTTCAGCAACTATTTATTTACTATCAGTACCAACTGTTCACATATTACTCTAATTGTAGGTTCCACACAGCAGCTATTGTTGATAATGAGATCTTCCCCGTTGGATCTGGTTCTTCCAAGAAAAATGCCAAAAAGGCAGCAGCTGCACAAGCTCTCAAGATCATGTATGACCGTGGCCGAAGAAACCTAGAAGTTGTGAATGAGGTTGCAGTGAGTAATATTTATCATACGTGACAAACTTGACAAATTGAAATGCTTACCGGTACTTATTTAATTGCGTTATGCGTAGTGGCAGATGAGACTTAATAAGGAATTCCTATGCTCTCTTCTGTGCCTTCCTTGGTGCAGTATCCCATCTTAAAGATACAGTGCTGTGGTCATCTTCCAAGAATCTCCTCCATGTTGTTTCTATTCATCTGTTTCTCTTTCTGATCTCTGGTGTCCAACAAACAAGATGTTCTTGTATGTCATTTATTCTTCCAAAAGTCATTACTGTTTTAATGTAATCTCACTCATTATTAATTGTAAGTATAACAGATTTCAGTTCCATGGCAAATCGAATCATTTTAATCTGCGATTTCCTAACAAGTGTGGACATCTTTACTTTATAACAAGCTGAGCCAAACTTGAAAATTGTTGAATTCCAGCTTTAGTTGGGAATGTTATGCATTGTTTAAGAAACTTTCTTTTATACAATGGCTTAAATATCTTGAGGACTAGATTATTCTACAACAAGTGGTTTTATGTTATTTTGTCAGCACAATTTGATGATTCATAAAGTATACATAATATCTAAAAGTGTTCTGCCGATAAATATAGCCTATCATTTAAAGAAGTTGATCATTTATGTTGCTGAGGTCTGAAAGGGGAGCAAAGAATAGCAACACTGTCTACCTTCCATGCTTGTTATAGGGAGATTATGTGGTGGACTTGGCTGTTCCATCCCAATAGGGTAAAATGACTTATAAGCCATGCTGAAGTTGGATGTGTTAGGCCAGAAACACAGATATCACAGCAAAACTATGACACAATGCATTCCATCTCCAGACTACTTCCTGTTAATTTGCAGGAGTTTGAGAACTAATGCAGAAGAAGAAGAAGAAGAAGATACAACTTGATTTACTGGATTCATTTGAAATTGCCAGTGTAAGAGCAAGTATGAACAACTGGGATGATGTAATAATTTTACAAATTTTCTAGAGAAATTCAAATTAAAACAATTGCATCCATTGTGAAAGTAGAGTATTCAAGAATTAAAGAACAGTGACTCCACCTTAAATAACTATCTGCTAATAATAAATTAAACAAATTGGTAGCATAACATTTTCAGGACATATGAACAGATCAGAACAAGTTATAATTCTACGTCTCAGAACAGGACACAACCGACTCCGCAGTCACATGTATACAAAGTTCAAGATTGGCAACACGGCCATGTGTACATGTGGACAGGCAGCACAGAGTGCCAACATATACTTCAAGAGTGTTCTGAGCATGAAACGCTGAGGCAGACATATTGGCCAGAGGAAACAACACTGGAATCAAAGCTCTATGGGACACTGTATGAACTACAAAAGACAGTGAGTTTTATTAAGGAGACAGAATTACAGATATAGACATGTTTCAAGTGAACGAAAGAAGAAGAAGAAGATTTTCAGGACGTAGCCATTAACCCATAATTTTTTGGCTGTAGTGATTTTTTAGGCAATAAATACGTTTTAGTAGTTTTCCATTGCTTTCTAAGCAGCCCAGGTTCACAATTTCCGGTGGCAGTATTGAAACCTGGTACATTGAACATCACAGATATGCTCTGTACCATGCCATCACTGGGCTGGACATTAACTAAACACTGTGTGAATCATTATTTATAGTTATAAAGGTGGTCAATATTGTGTTATTACTTGATTTATAGTGCCTAGTGGTGAAAGTGTGTTTTTGATCTTGTCTAGCTTTGAGTCTTGACATGAATTTATACTGAAGTAAAATGTACCTCTTATGGTGAGATACAAATAATAGTCTAATTTGGTTATATTCAGAGCTTTACAACCATGAAAATATACTGTGGAAGTCACTTTCTTGGTAATCCAATTATGGTAATCTGGTAATGTTGTTTGTGGGTGTTAAACTGAAGGAAAAGGCTGTCTTGTTAGCCTATTTACCTAAGCTCACTATGATTTATTTTTTGTTCATTTATCTTTGTCCCACTCCCCTTCCCAAACTCTGGTCACAGTGGATTAAAATCTTGTACACTCAACCTGAATTCCAAGTCTTAGTAAACCATAGATTAACAGACACTTTCATGCTAACATGATCAATTATACAAGGATGTTCACTGTCTCCATTACTTTTATGTTTTGGCTTTAGAACCCGTTTTGGAACAAATTAGGTAGGATAGTTCCATTAACGGAACATTTATACAAGGGAGAGGAGAGCGGAAGTTGCTTGTTTGCATAGTTGACAGTGCCTTATTTCCACAAAATTCTAAATCAATAGACAACATCTTCAGCATAGTTACTTTCCTCCAGTCTTATTGTATATTGTAAGAGATATATATATAACTGAAGCATGTGTTGGTGTGTTACAAATTGTCTGTGGTTGCTCTATTTTGCTGATCTTCAACACAGCTCAATATTTTGTGTATGTATTCAGATAAAATTTAGTAAATGTTTAACAGTTGCATTCATAAGTCCAGGTAGTGTTCTCCTTCCAATAAACAACATTCATAAATATATAAATGTGACACAAAGTGCCAAACATTGGCCTTGTAATGATTGTTTTCCTTGACTACCCATCATCCCCAGCAGATCAGACCATTTTCGAGTGGGACAATTTAGTGACACTTACCAACAAATTTCTTGACTGGGCCAAGGTCTGACAAAGGTTGAGAAGCACTATACATGATTGATCATTTATTTTGGGCAGAAATACAGAAGTTGAGAGATAGCTTTGTTAGAATGTGAATCATTTGATTTATGTTTTCAAAGAATTTACAATCAATGTTTTTCCCAATATGATAGCACAAGAAACTGAAGGCAATGACTGATGAAGAGGTGGGATCTCATGCCCACAGGGTTGTACTAGTGTCTCGCCATGTTCTGGACACAGCAGAGGAAACTCAGTTTATCAACTATAGTAAAGATAAGATTGCAGCCACTTTTGTTTTGGAGTATCATGGAAGAATGAGGGTTGTTGGACTGGGTACAGGTAAGCATTCAAGGTATATATGCTTTTGTTTGTTTCTGTGGCAGAAAGGATAGTAAATTAACTTTGCAATCCCAATTCAGCTGAATATGCTCAAGGTTCAAGTCAAAGAAAGGTTGGATGTTGGCAATATATTGGCAATGTGACTGAACATAGTAGCTCTTTTTATACATGAATTAAATTCACATTTTTGCGCATTCTTTTTAAACAACAAAATTAAGACAGTGTGTGGTTACATTTAGTCTTTGTGCAATATTTTATTGATGTATAAACCTGTTGTTCGTCCATCATAAGTGATAAAGACCATTATTACATCCTCTTTTAAAAATTCATTTAGAATTATGTCCATGCTTAATATTTTGTAGATGGCTAATAAGCCCTATTTGAACTGCAAATGTCCTTGGACAGTTTGGGCATATTATGATCACTGTAGAAGGTTTGTAGTCTATCCATGACTTTCTAGCTACTCTCTACTGATGAGCTGCTACATTTCTCTTCTTTTCACCAGATGATGAACACTTTTTGACAATGTTGATCTATTTTGTGGAGATTCTTCCCATGTATCTTAGTCTATTCGAAAGGCTTTCAGTCAGGCCTTTAACGAGTCCACTTAACACTTCTTTTGGCCACCTTGAGATTATGTGCCCTTCTCCACCTCACCATAGAGAAGTATCTTTGGCAGGTGATGGTCTGGCACACATACCAAATGACTTGTCCAGCGAATCTGTGTCTGCATAAGAATAGTGTTAATGCCAGGGATACCAGATCTATCAAGAATAGTGGTATCTGAATCTTGTCTTGCCATCTAATGTTCATAATTTTTCTCAGACAAAGTTGTGTGAAAGTGATTCAGCTTTCTCACATGTCTATAAACAGTCCATGTTTCACTACCGTATAACAGCACTGGAAGTACCATTGCTCTGTGAACTATCAGCTTAGTCTGTAGGTTAATGCAAATTCTATGCTAAGCATTTGTGTAAAATCTGCCGAAAGTTCTTGCCTTGGCAATCCTTGTATAGACTTCATCATCAACTTTGGCATTTTGTGAGAAAGTACTATTTAGGCTATTTCGGCCACATACTTAGAATGAAGGAAGATAGAATTCCACGACAAGCCTTCATGTGGACACCAGATGGGAAAAGAAAACAGGGAAGACCAAAAGCAACGCTCAGAAGAACTTTTATGAATGAACTAAAATCAACAGGCATAAATTCACAAGACCTGCAATCCTTGGCAACTGATCGACAGGCATGGAGAACTATGACATCCACCCTTTGTGTCAAACTTGGAAAAAGAGGAACTGACTGACTATTTAAATATGTGAATCTGTTCACAATTTTCAGTTCTATGACATTCACCTTTATGCATGACTATATATTGAGATAGCTTTTTGCCAGGTGCTGGTTGTAACATGAATTCTGTTTTCTCCATGATAATAGTAAGCCCAAAGTTGATACAAGCTTTGGAGAATCTGTCTATAATACTTTTTAGATCAGCCTCAGAGTTGGCATTTAGGTCACAGACATCAGCAAATAGGAGAAACCTGATTAAGTGTGATTTGACTTTGGTTTTTGCTTGGATTTGTCGAAGGTTGAACAATTTTTTTTCAATCCATGCGATATATGATGTCTACTCCTAAGTCCAGATCTCTGAAAGCATCATCCAATATAGCACAGAACATGATGCTGAACAGGGTTAGTGGTAATATACATCCCTGTTTTACTCATTTGAGACAGGAAATGTTTAAGATAGGTCTCTATCATCCTAAACTCTAGCTCGCATTCCATCATACAATTGCTGCAGCATTGTGATAAATTTCTTTGGACATCTATATTTTGCCATAATCTTCTACAGCCCCTTTCTACTTACTGTGTCAAATGCTTTTGTCAGGTCTATGAATGCAGTGTAGAGGCCACAGTACTGTTCTTGACATTTTCTTGAAGTTGTCTTTCAGAAAATACTGTATCAGTTGTTCCACATTCTTTTCTGAAACCACATTGGCTATCAGGTAATAATCCTTCATTAACTCATTCCCTGTGGAGTTATTTTAGCGTTTGGATAGAATTAATTTTTTTGAGATTTTATGGTGTCCACATCTGTCACAAGGAATAAGAAATGGTACTTTAAATATATTTAAATTATAATGTGATATATATAGGCCTAATTAATACCTTTCACTCAAACTGTATCAGTTTTGTAGATAATCCAATTATGGATGCAAAAATGTATAGTATATAGGCATAGTGATTCAATTATGTTTTGTTATTCTCAAATAATCGGCCCAGTTCTATGAGATTTGAAAGAAGATATAAGACTTTGATAGATCATTTTTGTCAGATTTGTCTTACAAATTTGTGTAAATCTGCTTAGGTATGCTGCCAGTTATTGCCAGGTTGGATTTCAATAATTTTTGCGACCAAAGTAAATAAAATAGTTATACTTTCATGTAACATAAGCTCGCTAAAAAATATAGGCCCTATATAGAAAATATAAGGAAAAATATGCCACATATGATACATGTTCTTCTTCTTCAGAGTTCATTTTCAAACTCCCGCTGGATTTCTCTTGTAACAGGACAATGGTCCTACATGATTTCCAGTTGAATATAGTCCAGAAAATGGAAATGCGTTGTGTTGCCGTTTTATTTGCGCCAAATGCCCAACACATCCATCTTCGGCAGTTGATACATGTTCAAAACTTACAAAATTGATAGAACACGTCAAAATCATGTCATAATAATTTGGATATACACTTTCGATCGGAACCATCATTATGTTGATATAAATAACGAAAATGATTAAATTAGCACCAAAAAAAAGTAAGGATCTTTTAAAAGACGTCACGTAATCCCTGATGCAACCTGCGGATCTATTGCACGATGATGCGTAGGAAATAAGATGAGATGTAAGATGGTTTTAAAATATTCTGGAAAATATCTTCCCAGCAATGGACAGTAGAGAGATACCTCAATTGTTATTACGGGACTGGGGTTCCCTTTACGTTTATACAGGTGTATAATTTTGCATTATGCGTATGTGTATAAATGGCATTAACCTACCGACTAAGCTGAAAGTTTATAGAGCAGTGGTACTTCCAGTGCTGTTATACGCTAGTGAAACATGGACTGTGTATAGACGTAATGTGAAAAAAACTCAATCATTTTCATACAAATTGTCTCAGAAAAAATATGAACATCAGATGGCAAGACAAGATTCCAGATACCACTGTCCTTGATAGAGCTGGTATCCCCAGCATTGACACTATCCTGATGCAGACACAGATTTGTTGGGCAGGCCATTTGGTGCGTATGCCAAGTGCTTTTCCACAAGAAAGCTGAGAATTGCTTTACGAGTTTCCTCTAAAGTAGGGATGTCACCTAGCACTTCATTGAGAAAAACCTGCAGTATTCTTACTTCTGCTATGAGTATTCATGGACCCTTAGTGTTGTCTTGTATGCTTATCTTGGGTCTATTGTCATCATTAGGTTCTTAGATATATTTCAACCATCTCTGTACTATATGATCTTTTCCCATTAATACTTGCCCTGTCTTAGTTTTTAGAGACCCTGTAACTGTGTGCGTTCTTTTCCCTTTTATGACATCAATTTGCTTATGTAGCAATGTGGTGTCTTGTTTGTAATATTATTAAATTTTTTAGGACATCCTGTTCAGCCAGCTTTATTTTGCTACTTTGCATTTCTCTCTTATCTCCTTATATATTTTCTGATATTCCTTTATCTTGTGTTTATTTTTTCTTCTAGTGCTCACCAATTCTAATATATCTGATGTCATCCATTTTTGTTTTGATGTATGTTTTACTTTTCGTATTATCTGTTTAGATGTTTGGTTTATTGAGTGTATTAGCATGTCGCATTGATCTTCAATACTCTGAATCTTTGCATTGGCATTGTGTCTATTGTGTACAATTATGTTTTAATTTTCTTTAATGTCAGCATCTGATTTCAATAATGATAAATCTAATTTCATATTTCTTGGTTATATCTTGATTTTAAAAAAATCTTATACAAAATTTCCCCAGCAGTAGTTTATGATCACTGTTGCAATCAGCACCTGGTCTTGTTTTCGTAGACATAATACTGTTTCTATGTTTGTTTTTTTAGAGACTAAAATGTAACCAATTTGTTTCCGTATACTATCTCCTGTGCTAATCCATGTACACAGCCTTCTTGGATGTTGCTTGAACTATGTATTCCCTATTATTAAATTAAATGCTTGTGCCCACTCTGCCAGTAAGTCACCTCTTTCATTCTTAACTCCTAAACAAAATCTTCCAGTCACTTCCTTTATTTCACCTACTTTTGCGTTAATCCCCCATCACTATAGCTACTTTATAATTTTTACACTGTGTCATTGCAATTTCTAGTTCTCCATAGAAATTTTCAATTTCCTCCTCCGAACTGTTTGATGTGTGTGCATAAACTTGTACAATGTTAATATCCAATGGATTTCCTGTTAGTTTCACTAATATTACCCTATCTGATATTTCCATTAATGCCTTACACCATTTCCCGTTTCTGTGTCTAATACATGCCTACACCACTCTTGTGTTTTTGTCCACCTAATTATATTATTTTAAATTTATCTGATTGTATCTCTTCAGCCTCAGTCAACCTCATTTCACTAATTCCTAAGATGTTTACTTTCATTCTTTCCATTTCTTGTTTGATGTTGTCTAATTTACCACTCTGTGCTATCGAAATGATGTTCCATGGTGCAATATTAACACTTCATACTGTAGGCCTACTTTAGTAAAATGTGGTAATTTCCACATTTAATAGGTAATTTCCACATTTAATAGGTAATTTAGTTAGAAATGATTACGCTATAAGGGGTTTCCATTGTAGGCTACATATGTGTGTCTATTCCTGTTACTGAAGTAGAGGAACATAAGATAAAATATATGCATTGTGTATGTGCTTTCAGGTAATCGTTGCATGTTGTATCAACACCTGACGTTGGATGGGAAAAGGATAATTCATTCTCATGCTGAGATTATTGCTAGACGAGCATTCCTTCGGTAGGATGTCTGTCTGAGACTTATCTTAAAATGCTAGATAAATGTCCGCTCTTGAATATTAATAAACTGACTTGCCATTGTTCTGGCAGGAGTTTCGGAATTATCCGATTTAATGAGAAAGTTTTGAAGTAATGTATTTCTTTAGTTGATTCTCATCCATACCTCTAATCTTGCAGAAGGATAAGTCTTTTTATTTAAATGAAAAATAATCCCTAAATTATGTATTTTGACTCTTTAACGGCTATGCACGAGTATACTAGTTCCGCTAATTGCTAAAAACGAGTTAACTGATTCGTCCTGGAATATTTTTTAACGTTTGGACAGAATTATATTTTGTTATTTTTTTTGGTTATTTTGCACATCCATCACGGGAACAAGAAATAGTACTTCTTTATTTTATTACTTTATAGGACTACCATTTACATTATAATGTAATATATATAGATATATACCAGGTATATTGAAACACAAATGGGCAGAGAATGTGATTATCACAAGTTCATTTTGAAAAACAAAAGTTATCATTTAACAATTGATTTTATAAATACAATAAAATGTTGGAAATAAGAAATGAAAATTATTTGGGACATGGAATTTGAACTTGCCAAATATCCGAATCAATAACTTCCACTCAAACTGTATCAGTTTTGTAGATAATCCAATAACGAACACAACAATGTATAGTATATAGGTATAGTGCTTCACAAAATGTATTATCAATTAAATATTTCTCTTCTTTTCCTCTTCTTCCTCCCCCCACCCCACCCCCCCCCCCCCCCACCCCCAATGAGAGTAGGTCTATAATGTCTGTTGAAAATGTGGCTAATTTCTCTAACAAAATGGTGTAAATTGTCATATGATATTGAATACCTGTTGTCTCTAATTGCCAGGTTGGATTTTAATAATCACTGCTACCAAAGTAAATAAAAAAGGTATAGGCCTACTTTCACAGAAATTATTGCATGTGAAAATATATATATATATATATATATATATATATATATATATATATATATATATATATATATATATAGGTTACAAATTATAAGGAAAAATGGCATGATATAATCTTACCCCCATGTTCAAAACTTATCAATAACTTACAAATATATCTTAACACATGAAAATCTTGCCAGAAGTAATGTGTACATATTATGTTTTTGATATGAAACATCTTTATAGTGATTTAAATACTAAAAATGACAATAAATGTCAAAAACTAGAAGACAATGGAGTCTCTACAGTCTGAAGACATACCAGTTCCTGATTTTCCATGCGGAATCAGTTAACTCATTTTTTTGTTTTCTATTCCCTAATTGGTACAGATGATTTCCCTCTGAAATCATCTAGCAGCATTATGCATCAGAGCATTCCATCCATGCTGCATATATTTCCTGGTGTCAGTAAACAAGCCAGTAAGTCCTACAAGATCTCCTATTTTTGTAAGATGCGAAAATAAATCTACACAGGAGGACATTTATTGGGCAAAAGAATTTAGCACAGCTGAGATCAGTTTTTGAGAACAATATAGTGGCTAAAGGGTTAAACTCAACTGTGACCTCTTTTTCTGTATGAAGAGTGCTTTAATGAAGGCAAATACTCACGGCCAATATGAACATATTCAATGATATCTGAGTATTGCCTGTACAAAATACAGGAAATCTGTATTTGTTGACCAGTATGTCTGACACCTTAAAAGTTGATTTATGATAGAGAAAAGCCTTATATGTTGACCTCCACATGGAATTGAAAAATCAATGATGATAGGCTATAATGGGGTAGCATTTTTACTTGATTAGAGATCAGCTTCATGACACACAAGTCATTTCCATCATTGCTTCGCCATCCAAGAGTATGCAGACTCAAAATCCTAGTCAGATGTTGATTATGTGATCTTCAAATCTCTCCACGATGGACACACATTCTCCCTTAACCCCTGGTCATCTCCATTTCTGTCATTCCTTGTATGTGCATGTCTTCTTCACAAATCAATAATTGCCCTTATTAAGTTTGTCCAAACTCTTTTCAATGCTGTACCATCAACCACAACATTACTCACCAATGAGTCAATTTTGAGTTACGTTGCCCTCGATGGAAATACAATTTAATAGGCAATCCTTGAATTGTGTTATATTTTTGAATAAATAAAATTGAGGAATAGTGGAAAATGTTAAATTCTAGTATAAAGTCTGTGTGTTAAACTTTAATTTGTTGTATAAAAAGAATGGTTGAATTAGGGAGTGGGGACTTATGGATGTAGGCGTATGTTTAGTTCCTGAAGGGAAACATTCCAGTATGTCAGCATCCCAAGACCATCACATCCTGCTGCCAGGAGCTTAGCAAGAATTTCTCCTTCAACTAGTTCAACATTCTTCTGTCAGATATGGTGACCTATCTGTAGTAATAGTACACCTAGGATTCCCCGTTACCTAGAAGTCACAAATGGATAAAGGTGCAATGTCCAATGTCCTACATTTATTCATCATTCATCGTATACAATGGAAAGCAGAAGTTAGAAATTAAGACAAGAAATGCAGTGACATTATTTTTTTCACTGGTGACAGGTTGTCAGCCTATCCTCCAACTTTCCTTATTTCCTTCGTACAACATGCCTGGAAAGAATAGTGGCCAGATGGGCCAACATTGGTCTTAATTACCATTTTGAACAGAATCAGCTCAACTAAGCTATCTAACTGCAGCAGGCAACCCCCCATAAAACTGCGGCATGTCCTTTTTGAGTAGGCCTATATAGGATTAGGGCCTACATCTAGCTAGACAAGAACTTCTCACACCATGTCCATCAATACAAAACACTGTATATGGAAGTATAACAGAACTACAGATACTGTAATATGCAGATTTTACAGACTGATATGTGCTGCCTAAGAATAAAACTTGCAGCACTGAGTAGAATATTAATTGAATGACTATATTTACAAGAAATCAGATTTCAATCGTTCAGCAGCATTACATTAGTTTTGTATTATTTAGACCTTACATGTTGCATAGGCCTAAATGTTGCATATTGTACTTAAACAATATTTTCTTATTGAATTCATTGTAAACATGTTTAGCTACCTGTATAAACAACTGCTTACCTACAATGGAAACCGCTCACACCCTATCTTCACCCGGAGTGACACAGGCAAGCTGAAATTAAGAGACAAAATACAAGTCCACCTATATATCTCAAGACCCCCCTGTGGTGATGCTGCAGCCTTTCCTACTATTAGCAACTTTCCTAACAAAATGAGAGCTATACGCAAGCAAGGCCAGCTCCGGACAATCATTGATGATGGTATGTGGCTAAAGTAATAATTTGTTAACAACTTTATTCATTTTACTCATGAGATAATAAAACAAGTTTGATAAAAAAATGTATAACTAAACAATGTATAACTAAGGGGTAGTATTAAGCTTGGTGATAGAGTTGTTAGGGCATTCCCGAAGAATGGGGGGGGGGGGAAGGGGAGACCCAGATCAGAAATTACTTTAGTACCAGGAATTTAGGAAAAGGTGGGCCGAATCCCCTTTCCCGTGTGATTTTTACCCAATTTTACTCAATAAAAAAGGTCACCCAATTTTTATCAAATGGTAGCCTGCACGAAAAGCACGAATGATGTTTTTAAAGGTAAAAGAATCCTTAAAGGAAACTTATCTACGGTGTTGGGTTAGTGGCCTATTTGATAAACATGTGATCTTACTTGTGATTCGAAAGCCAATCATCCACATAGTACTAGCGATGTGATTGGATGTATTAGTGGTGCCTAAAATATGAAGAATAGTTGAAAAACAATGTCATGTAGGTCTACAGGATAGGATATGCTTGAATTCTTCAATGGGAAAACAATAATGTATCTTAGTATTGATACAGCTGCTTGTGGCTGCTAGACGTGATAGCTTATCTGGAAAAAGTTGTGACTATGCTGTGTTGCTCACTCCATACACGTTCATAAATATTCAGAACTCATTTTTAGTACTGACAGTTCTTGTTCTGTGTTGGTTGATAACTCTTCTTTTTATTTTTATGCCGCTTATTTCTAGCAATACCACGCTTCACTCCCAGGTATTATTTTTAGTCATAATATGAAAGATAAAATAGGGTAGGTAGAGGCAAAGATACTAATTTTTCACTTTTTATGTATATTCTTATTTCTAGACCCAACTACGGGACAACAAACTGTTACCAGTGTAGGCTTATAATTTATGTTGATTATGTGATCTTCAAATCTCAGATTTATCAATCTTACGAGGCGTGTTCAAATGAAAACGGGACTTGTTACACCACGCGTGATAGAGCGCACTGATATTGATGACATTTTGCACTAGTAATGAGTATCCAATAATTTACATACGGTCACGTGTTCATCTTCCCAGCATGCATATGTGCTGCAGAAGACTGTTAACAATATGGCGGGTGTGATTCCGAACCCGTCCAAAGTGAATCAGCGTGCTGTGATCCAGTTTCTTTCATTTGAAGGATGTCAAGCAGTAGACATTCATCGGAGAATGAAGGCAGCATATGGTGACAAATGTTTGTCGAGGACCAGAGTGATGGAGTGGGTGCGTATGTTTAAAGACGGACGTGAGTTAACGGCAGATCTTGCACGGCCAGGTCAGGTGCATATTGTTCCCGATTTATCCCCGTGTGATTTCCATTTGTTCGGACCGTTGAAGAAAGCACTAAAGGGACAGCGATTCAACAGCGACGCAGACGTGAAGACAGCGGTGACCACATGGTTCAGAGAACAGCCACGCAACTTTTTCTCGGACGGCATTCGACGTCTACCTAAACAGTGGGATGCTTGCCTAAATGCATACGGAGATTTTTTCTGATGAACCCAGGTGCATTCTTATTCACAAGTGGTTGCTTTGTTCAATTCCGTTGAAAATATTAAATTGCGTATGATACTTTTTAAATAAATCCACAAGTCCCGTTTTCATTTGAACACGCCTCGTACATTATCATTAGTTAGGGTATTGAAAATATAAGATTTGCATGTAGACAATAGAATGAGAGTTTATGAACTTATGTAAATGTGGATCATTGCACCACTTTATGGGGCAAAGGTCAGCAGGCAAAACGGTGATACAAAAAACCATTAGCAAATCGAGGAAGAATTGATAAAAACTGATAATTAATTTACCACTTGTCTTTACATAGCTACATTATGTAAACATTATAAAACACTAAAACTATGTAACTTTAATTTGAAAATAAAAATCATTAGAATAAAAAATTGTTGGTAGGTTCCATTTTGCAGCTAAATATGTATTTATAATGTTGGATGATGGTTATAATCATATATATCGGTCTCTCCCAGCTTTGGATTTGCATCAGAAATTTCCTCATGATATCAGCCTTGCTGAAGAATGACTCCTCATACATTTTGAATGCAGACCTTTTCCCCACTAACATGATGGTCTTTACCCCAAATCATACTGTTTTTGGTAAATATCATAAATTCCCAAGAAAAAACAAAATAGCCAGACAAGATAATGTGCTTAAGAACGTAACAAAACAACATATATTTCAGTTTAGATGTTTCCAGGATAAGATCACGGATATAATATACCTTGGGGTCTTTGTTACCTCTAATATTTTATGGTAGTGTGTCCTGATATAACCTAATTGGACTTTGTCCGCTGGATGAAAGGGGCACGACTCTCCAAAAGAGAGGTAAACTCATTAACCTACATACCTACTTACCATATTTCAGTTTAAACATTTATAAAATCACAATATTAATGATAACAGCAAACAGAGCGAGAAGTCGAGAAAAAAAATTAGATTAAACATGGTGAAAAATTAGATTATATGTCCACATTGTTGAAAATTAACTCATCCTTGAACTATTACACTTTATTCTGTGGGAGATTGGAACGTTGGCTTTAGTCACATGTGTATTGAGAAAACATATAGTTTCAAAATAAACTTGCTGCAGATCTATGCCCTATGCAGATCTTTACCCCTACCTCCTCACATCCCATATCATCAACTAGGATAACTCATTGATTGCATTAAAAATATCAGCACGCACTATTGAGTAGCCACCAGTCACTGTGAACATGCTGGAATATGTGTCTGCTCTTTAATTTCTCCAAACAACCATGTGTCCAGGTAAAAAAATGAGAGTGACTCTCTTCGGTACAGACTTCATAATTGACTTAAGCTACTATACTATACGTACGGAAGAACGCGTGTACAATAGTTGCTAGGCGATTTGGTGCCGTTGAACGGACTGGTTCAATTCCCGTTAGTCTCAAGAATTTTTAAATTGTCCTCTGGCTTCCTAAAATTTTTTGGTGTAGATAGTCTGGCTGAATCTGTTAAAACATTCTATTGGAATCAGTAAGTAAACAGATACCTGTAGCATTCTGAGACTCCAGCTATATCATTGCACTGCACATCGCCATCACTTCCATCATCATCATACTACTAGAGATTGTATAGAAAACACCATTGGCGCAAATAAAACGGTGACAGCGCATTTCTATTTTCTGGACTACACCTTGTTGTAAATCTAGTAGGATCATTGTCTTGCTACAGGAGAGATCCAGCGGGAGTTTGAGAAAGAACACTGAAGAAGTATAGAAAACAATACTTTTTTCCTTAATGCACTGTCTTCCGCATTGAGCCAAGAATGCCCAAGCATTGCTTATGTGCTGAACCATGGATCCATCACTGTAGAAAATATTATCTGAGGAATTCTCACTGAACATATCCTGACTTCAGAATCTTATGTGCACTAGAATTTCCTCCAATCTAAGACTTCCCCTACCTTTTTTGCCAATAGATGCTGCTCTCTATTATCATCATTTTTATTTATGTCAAGCTATGTATATTATTTTCTTCTCAATCATTTTAAGTGTCCACAACTGGAGTTGTATATTGCTGTTAAAAGTGAAGGCATAGTGTAATTACTTTTTGTGAATCATTAGAAGCACACAGGAAAATATTTTTGGATACGAACACATATCATGGGCTTACAACGCTCACATTTTAAAAATAATCTGTAATTGTAATTGTAATAATTGAAATAGATTGTAATTCTTTAGTAGTAAGTGTTGTCATCACCGAATACAGTTGTTAGTAGTTTAGGACATCACTCTGCCAGTTAATTTCTGTTAGCGAAATGGCTGCCGTATCGATGCTGAACTTGCCTTTGACTGATAAGTTTGCAATACTAGAGGAAATGAGAAAATGGGAAACTACTGGCCACCTGACTAGCTTAATAATACAACCCTAACTACCCAACCTCAGCATGTTCCCACCCATATAACCCTGCTAAATAAATCTCCCCTCACATTTCTTGTTGTTAGATGCATCAATCTTCTGCCGGATGCATCAATCTGCACACTATACACAGAAGAGCCCTTCTGCTTCCCTTGGATGATTGGGGGGGGGGGGAAGAGAGAAAGAAGTGTTATTCTCACTCAGCACATAGAGCACAATAAGACAACAGTCTCAAATGTCCACGATGATTCTTTCTCTGATGTGCACTCATGGCATTAAATTGTGGCAAAATGTAATCTCTGCTAAAATTAGCCGTTTTGTTTTTATGGCAACACGGTTTACTAGTGACATAATTTGAGTGTTGATGCGAAAACTGCACACACTATAACAAACTTGGAATGAATCTGCGCATAATATCAAACTTCTTCCACATTTGGGAAATAGTAGGTAGGATAGTGATATGTATTCGTACCTATGTTTGTTATCTCTGTCGCTGTTGGTAATTTAAAAATTCTGAGCAGTCATATATTCTTCATCTTCTTCTTCTGCGATCAATTGTGTTAATCATACAGTCCATTATTGGTTATGTTTAGTACCGTTTGTTTTAGGTCATCTTAGGGTCCCCACAACTTGTTGTGTAGAGAAGCTCAGATAAATAAATAAGTGCAGATGGGGTTTAGTTGCCTACAGGAATATTTAATAGATGCTTGAAAAATTATCTGCCTACTCCACTACAACATTGAACACGAAAATGGAAGTTGTGACTGCAGAGCTCGGTTGGTGACTGAAATATCAACTCACACTGTAAAATCACTGTCACTGTCACACACTGACTCACACTGTCAACTCAAAATAACAGAGAACATAATGTGGAAAACAGAAAAGTAAATGTTAAGAAAAGAATGGGTCACTACCTGAACAACTTTGTTTTCCAAAGTATTTATGGGTATATTGCCCTAGTCGGAGGCAATGAAAGTTAAGACTCATTGTTGAACAATGCTGTGGTTGATGGCACAGTATAAGAGATTGGGTTGATCTAATATTGGCAGTCATTGATTGACTACATAGTGAAGAAGATGTAGCTGTAGGTGATAATGTGCACATACAAAGAATGATATAATTTGGTATGACTAAGGGATGAGGTGAGAAAGTAAAAAGTGTGTCCTCTCTGAAACAGAGAGATGAGCTCTTATGGGAATGTGCCATGATGCTGGTTTCTAATCAAGAATCATAATATTGAATCCTGATGCACAGGGTTGTAGTTCTTAAGTGTGGTAACTGGATATCTACACCAACGGTTATTAGCCCTGGCCTCCCACAGGGATCTCCTCTATCTCCTGTACTTTTCAATGTATACACATTACATATCGCTGGCAATCAAATCACAGGTGTTGGCAGAACGATGTCATATGCCGATGATATCCTGGTGTATAGACAGGGCAGAAATCGAGAAGAGTGCGTTGTGGAACTACAGAAGGAGCTGGACAGACTGACAAATTGGTGTCGAGATATGGGAGCAGTGGTTAATCCGTCTAAGGCATTCGTGATGTGGTTTTCCTTGAACAATCACATGGTAAAGACACCCATGCCACAAGTTTCGTTATCTGGGAAAAGTTTAGAAAGAACTAGCACAATGAGATATCTGGGTGTGTTTTATGACAGAAGCTTGAGTTTCAGGGAACATGTTGACCATATTATCATAAGGGCAGGCAAAGGCTTAGCAGCAATGAAGGTTATGGCTGCTGCGCAGTGTGAGCAAAGATTGTTATTTCTTTTGTACCAGGGTTTGGTTGTGGCTGTGGTTGGTGGAATATGCACTGGCAATTCTGACTCTTTGCCAAGCTGAATTCGAAAGACTGGATAGAGTCCAGAATGCAGCAATGCGTATCATTCTGGGATACACAAGAGACACATCGACAAGAGCTATGCGATACCTACTTGACTGCCCAACAGCTGAGCATAGATTACAGTATTGCCGTGCGCGGGCGTACCTTCCAAAACATGCCGATAAGGAACACCCGTTAAATTCCGAAATATAGAAAGTTAAAGGCAGCAGACTCAAGAGTGGAAGGTCGTGGATGGGACATGCTGAGGATGTAATACAAAGAGTGTGCAGATTACAGGATGTGGCAGCAGGTGCGGAATGGATAGGTCTACCCACAGATTTCGAAACTTGTTTGAGAGTAGTAATACCACTTAGCAGAGACTGGTGTCCCACAGCTGTGGAGAAAGAAGTACAGGCTTTAATCAGTGAGAATACCAAAGAGGGGGATGTGATTATATACACTGATGGATCTGTAATTAGGCATGTTCGCAGTGCTTGGGCCTTTACAGCTCAGTGCGCAGGTAAAACGATCAAGGAGGAAAATGGTGCCTTTGCGGTCACTACGAGTAGTATGACCATGGAGACTATGGTGGTGACCAAGGCATTTGAGTGGCTACGCACACAGAAGGTAACGCAGGTCTGCATCTTGAGTGACTCTATGAGTATGATTAAGAAGGTACAGGTAGGTCTCGTTCGCGAACAGTGGATTGAGGCCTTGAGAGATGCGAACTCGAAAGTGTTTACATTTATTTTCGTGCCGGGACATGTGGGCATTCAAGGCAATGAAAGAGCGGATAAACTGGCATCATGCGCGATTGTGGCACAGGGCGATAGGGCAATGGATCGCGCTGACGTTTTGAACTCCTTAACACGCGAGAGTGAGACTAATGTGGATGATTGTTTGTTTGTTTTTCGTTCGCTTCATTGTAACCATCACGGATATCCGTGCGATTTCCGCCGGGAGCGTGATTACGTTGTGCCACCGTTATGCGCCGTGTAGGCCTAGCACATCAGATTTTGGCATGCCTTGACAATTCGGGTGGGCTACCCTTAGCCTGTGACAGCCTCTATATCTGTCTCCAGGCACGCGTAGTGGAGACTCTTCGCCCAGACGATTTTTTGATCTCGTCTGACTCGAACAAGGTGTTCCACTGTCTATGAACTTGCCTCGTGTAATTGGACGTGCTGTGCCTGTGCCCACTGGGTACTGAACCGTTCTCATCCGTGAGCCTGGTTCCTTAAGGGGAAGAACTCAACAGAGGAGTTGTACCCCAGCTCTTTCGCCCTCTTAGCCGAGGTGTCATTCACCGACATCGTGTACCCCTTGTCCAAGTTCGAGTCTCACACCACGCGTTTGAGAGCAAGGCGTTCTCGAACTGAGCGTCCTTGTCCCAATAGCGCCTGAGCCCATCAGGTACTGAACCCTTTCTCTCTTCAAGTGTATTTCCGGTGTAGGAAAACCTGACAGTAGAGTTGGGCCAGGGCTAAATCGTTGTCCCTTTTGTGCCTGAGCGCATCGAGTACGGAACCCTTTCTCTTCGCGAGCATATTTCCAGTTTAGGAAGGCTCGACATTAGAGTTGGATTAGGTCTTCTTACTTTACCAAACGCCAATGAATGAATCTGGGTCTCTGCCTGTAAGGAACACAGGTAACTAGAAGCTCCTCTCGAGCTGACGGAGCTTGTAGTTCCCCTTTCCTAGGAACTTTTCATTTTCTATTTGTAGTTAGCGCTGCCCTCTAGCGCTGTTCTGCCCTTTCATTGTTTCATTGTACTCGGTATGAAATATATTTGTCTTTCCCCATGCATCTACCTTTACGTGCATTTTACATTGGCCGCCCCTCCAATGTTCGGACTGGACTGACTAGCTTCACTGTATGTCGACAGTGTCGCTATATGTGGTGCTGCTGGTGGTGTCGGAGATATTGTCTGTCTCTTGTGCAGTCAAATCTCTTGCCGTCTGCTACCTCCACATTCTCGGACACGATCCCCAAATGATTTGGCCAGAATCAGCACGAGCTGCTGTATTTATGTTTCCAGGGTGCACCACGTGGAGGTACATTTGGGATCTTGGTTATCTGCTAACCCTGGGTCCGCCTAGAGCAATGTGTTCCCTTTGCACCCCTTGTGGATGATGATTCCTTTTCAATGGCTAGGATTAAAGATCAGGGATTAAAATGCGGTGTTGCTAGAGGTGAACATTTTTGAGGGCGCAGAAGAATGATGGTCAACCAGCATAGGACCGGTACTGTCAGCAGAAGTGTGATGGCGGATACACTCAAGGAGAGATCGGAGCAACTATGGATGTGTCCAGTTTGCAGTGATGATGATCCGATGACTAACTAACTAACTAATCATAATATTGTCTCTTAAATGCTTTGTTAATTGGACAACCATGAGGACCTGCTGATACTGAATTCATGGAGGCAGTCCTCCTTCCTGTATAGACTTCTTAGCATAGGAAACTGATTGCAGAGGAAGAAGAAAAAGATATGATTTGTTTTATAAATTTGTATTGAGAACGTTTACAGGTTCATGTTAAGTAGATGTGGCCTATTTTTTACGGAACTAATCTCATACATTATCTAATGAAACAAACTTTTGCTGAAGGCGCATACAACTCAGAATCCATCAATCTGCACTTATCGCACTGTTAGGCCCGCCTTCGCCCTCCCTTGAAACCCTTTGGGGGAGGGGGGGTGGGCGCTCTCAGTGCATTATGTGAAGATTGAATTAACGCTAGAAGGCGCTTAATGTTTTTATCTCCACGTCACTGATGCTCATTGAAATCAAACCTATTACAAAGATGGACTGTTATGTGATGAGGCCACATTTGTGTAACATGTACCCTTGTAAATTTGAAAATTGTAATCTATTCTGTGCTATTTTAAAATACAGGGGAAGGTGCTATTCCAACAGACTTCCCTGTTCCAGCTGGAGCAAATGGTAAAGAAAGATTACGCATAATGACATGTAGTGACAAGATCTGTCGCTGGAATGTTCTAGGTGTGCAAGGGGCCCTCCTGTCTCACTTTATTGACCCGATCTACATCAGCTCCTTGGTTATAGGTATGCAACAATATACAACGTTATCCTTCTCTCTAGTTCATCTCGTTTAAAATAAATTTCCTTACTCAACAACACTTTTTCAAAATTGCCAGGTATACTTATTCTTTATTGTTTGTACTATATATAGCAAATTTATGTTATCTTGTGCATATATCATCGATCTGGACCAAGTTGTTATAATGGGATTTGATGTATGACTGCATTACTTTTACACAACGTTTATATGAACACTGTGGGGTATCCATCACCTTGTTTTTTCTCATAGGTGTATGTGAACTGGTGAGATAGATACAGGCCTTCAAATACAAGTGTTATGCATAAATTCTAAGCATTTCCTATAAACATCAAATAAATGACCAAATTCAGATTTTGATTATATACTCTTGGTGACCAACTTTGGCTGTCATCAAAACTATTATCATACTTCAGAAATATAACAACAGTAGCGATAGTGTTACTAAGCCTGTCTGGGATAGTATAGGCTATTATTAGAACATTTTGACAACCATGAAATACAGTCTATTGACATTGTTTATGAGTATTATTCTAGAAAAAAAATCATGAATTTCTGGAAGATGAGATTTTGTTATATATACTAAGTAAGTAAAGTAACCCATAGCATTTATTAATGCTGTAGGGGTGTGAGATGTTAGCGATCTCACATTTCACAGGCTCTGCAAATGAGGGCTGGAGCCATCTCCTCTCCCTCGCAGTCTTTACTTCCTGGATTAATCCGGTACCCATTTAAGGCTGGGTCGACCTTGGAGCCGTTGCGATCTGGTCGTTTGTATATAGCCGTTTATATATAGAAAGTAATGTAAATCCACATCCAGCATTTTAATAATCAACATTACAATTTCTCTCGTAAAATAAATAACTCTGGAGCTTTCAAATTCATACAGCAAATGCAAACATTATGAAGCTTTCATTATGAAGCAAACATGTAGAAGCTTTCCGACATGAGTTTGATTTTATATGGATTTTAACATACAGTCATGTCATTATCTCATAAATTTGTGAACACTCTTAGGAAATAAGTGCTCTTTAGATTGCTGGTCGGTAAAGTGTTTTAAAAAATTGTTGTGGACAGGTTCACAAGGATAACTACTTTCAATAGGAAAATGATAATAACTTGCATTGTTTGGACATGTAAACTGACATAATTTCCTGTCACATTGTTTGGACATGTAAACTGACATAATTTCCTGTCACATTGTTTGGACATGTAAACTGACATTCTTTTTCTTCTTCAGCATTTATTTTCGAACTCTCACTGTCTCTCTCTTGTAGCAGGACAATTGTCCAACAAAATTTCCAGTAGGATTTAGTCCAGAACATGAAATTGCGTTGTGTCGCCGTTTTATTTGACACATCCGTTTTCGGCAGTGTAAACGGACATAATTCGTTGTCACATTGTTTGGACATGCATTGTCTATCCCCCAGGTTGAAGCTGGCTGATAGCATCCTCACTTGGTGTTAAGTGTAGCTGTGGTAGCTGTAAGTTTTCTGTTCAAGGCCAGATATGACACCAGGGTCGTGCTGAGTCCATGTTTGTGGAGGGTGCTCGTGATATCAATCCATCTCTTTCTTAGTCTTCCCTTGACTCTGTATCCAGATGATTGTTTGTTATAAACTGTCAGTGGTATTTGGCTTGGGTACATTTTCACAAGGTGACCACACCACTTTATCTGATGGCGTTCTATATATTCGATACAATGCATTATTCCTACTATTTTTATGATATCCTTATTTCTTACTCTGTCTAGTTTGGTGACCTGTAAACCGACATAATTACCTATCACAAGTGATTATGCAGGGTACAGTGGAAGGTGGAGAGAGCAAAGGAAAACAAAAGAAATCCTGGACAGGCAATATCAGAGAATGGAAAGGTTGTGATTTTTCTACACTCAGCATAGCTAAGATAGTAGTCATCCCTTTTCTACATCAGAGAATGGTAAAGGTGATCATTGTTCTACACTCATCAACATAGCCATAGCTAAAATAGAAGTCACCTCTCTGCTGTAAAATTTGGATATGTTGATACATCAAGTGCTGTACTGCTACATAAAAAATTCAAAAAAGGTTCAAAAGACAGAGGATTGACTTCAATGTGTTTTCTATATGTGCTCCATCGCTCTCAATGAAGCAAAATGCTGTCTGCCAATAGTACCACTCATAGCATGTAACGCCATAGCTTCATGCGATAATCCACTGGAATCTCCAAAAAAATAAACCTTGTACAGAAGACAACACGAGACATAAGCCGTATTCGAACCCATCACCTCTTGAACACTAAATGAACAGTTTAACCACTACATTAGGGAGATCCCCCTGTTCATATCCTAACACACCTGATAAGACTACAAAAACCAAATTTCTAATTACTTGTTTATTTCGTTATAAATACAAACATCTGTGGAAATTTGATATATGTTAGGCAACTATGGCATGTATAGATTAAATAAATCTACATGTGATTGTATTCCCAGGTAGTCACACCGGTGACCAGCGGGGACATGTCCCACGTGCTGTCTCAGGACGACTTAAGTGTGGTCGTCTCCATGAGGTGATCCAGCGCCCATACCATATCAACACACCAGATATTCACTACCCTCACGATGACTTGGCTGATAACTACAACATTACCAAGTCAAAGCAGTACTGTATCACATGGTCATATGGGGATATTGATGCAGAGGTGATAGATGCCATCACAGGTGTCACTAACATGGAGTAAGTCTCCTGTCTTGATATATATTTTTCTATCTATCTTTTATTAATTCTTTTTTCATGCTTATTTAGTGTCAGGGCCAAAAAGTGGAGCATAGAATAGTAGCACTGCCGATATCCATGTATATTGTAAGAGTTTACTAAGGGTGTTTGGTGTGTGGTTGAATAAATATCACTTGATCTCCGCTGTGATGAAGCCTGATAAGATCCATATCCCTGTCGAAGATGGATATGTTGGGCCATTGGCGCAAATAAAATGGCAACACAGTGCATTTCCATTCTCTGGACTATATTCAACTGGAAATCTTGTAGGAGCATTGTCCTTTTACAAGAGAAATCCAGCGGGAGTTTGAGAATGAACGCTGAAGAAGAAGAAGAAGAAGAGATTCCATATCCTGAATTGCAGAGAGGTTGGTTGGTTGCTGATCCAGCAGTCCATAGGCTCATGCCCTTTGACCCAAAACTGCCTGGAGGAAATAATACTTTTATTGGTGGTAGGAAGTCACAACAAACAACAAAGCCCCCCTCTGAAGAAAACAAGACAGGTGAAACAAAACAAACAGAGAAAGGCATAGCAACATAATATCATCCATACGACTGGCGGGTATTGATCCCAAATTGGTGCCAAATTGATATAGCGGTTTGTAAGCGTGTGACAGGTCCGGTAATCAGAGAAGCACGACTTAATGACCCACAAATATTAAAGAGGGAGGTAGAGCTATTCACAGTCTCAGATCACTGAGTGAGTTCACTACACACCACTACAGCAGTATATAATATTAAATTACCTTTATTATGTAATTTACTTCCATTGTGAAATTGGTTGTATATGCTGCCTTGTCTGTAATTTGTTGATAGCTTTTGATGTTGCCTGAATAGATCCATGGATGATGTCATTCCATCACGTGTGGCCAAGATAACTTTGTACAACTTATTTCAACAAGTATCCAAGAAGTATGGCCAACATGATATGGCAAATCTTGACTACCTCAAGGCCAAACGTGCGGCCACCACCTTTCAGAGGATGAAGAGCTTTGTTGGTAAGTAGTGTCAGATATAAAATGTGTGTCTGCTTGTTTTTAGCAGGAGCACTCAATGTCAGTGCTGTCCAAAGCTTTTATATATCTGACCGATGTGTGGCTGCGGTTGTTGTCAGAAGGTACTGCACACACAATGTAGAACTGTAAGCCTATTCCTATACTTAAAAAGGTCATCAAGTACAACCTCAAGAGTGATTTGCACATGTAATTTTGTGTAGGTCTCAACAGCTGTCTGATCCACACACACAGAAAAATTGTTAGACAGTATGTAGCTGGTGACTGGAGTTCGTGCTCCATGAGACAATAATAATAATAATAAAATTAATAGTAGTGATAAAGGCCTTTTGGATCTTTATAGAATGTCAGAAAGGAGGTCAGTGTGAATTTAAGTGATACACAGTCACTACACTGTTTCACACACAGGGACTGCTTGCAGGGCAGGTTTTATGGAGAAAGTACCTTGCTCATTTTTACTAACCCCTCTCTGGTCAGTTAATAAGTTATACGGGGAAAGGCATTGCCAATACTTGGAAACAAGCAGAACTGCATGTGATGCCAAATGTATTAATGCACCATTGACTATCTTAGGATTTTCTTTCCAGATTTTCTGATAGGGTTTACTCCCTTTGCCTATGGCACTTCCATGCTAACTTACTAGGCAGTGGGTGAATAAGAAAGACAGAAGACAAAAGTAAGAAATGTAGATAAGACATGCAGTGACAATACATTTTTTCACAGGAAACAGTTTGTCAACATGTCCCCCAACTTCTCTTAGTTGCCTCCTACTAGTTGCCTGGAAAGAAGACAGTTTAATATAATAAATATTCTAATTGCTGAAATATTGTTATTTTAAAAGTTGAAATCATAGTTAACAATTAGTTACCATCTGTGAATTCATTCATTCATTGATTTTCCTTTTGTGCTGAAGTTAGCGCATAGGGCAGAGGTCAGATCTCTCCAATTCCGTCTGTTCAAAGCTATTCTGTGCAGTTCTTGAATAGTATGAATATTGGTTGTTTTACTTTCTCTAAGTATTGTTCTTCTGAGTGTTTCTTTTGGTCTACCCCTTGCTCTTTTGCCTGTAGGTTGGAATGAACTGACTTCTGTTACACAAGTCAGTCTGAACTTTAAGATGTTAGTTGATTAATCCAACGATCGACAGAATGACCCAGACTTGATTAGAGATAAACCCTCCATCTACGGACCTCACTGCCATCTGTGAATGGTTTCCAGTAAAATGTGACAAACAATGAAGTTCACTGATGTTAAAAATAGGATGAGTCCCATCAATCGCAGGTGATAGAAAATCTAGGAATGGAAGTGGTTAGATTTAATGTTCCATGCAGAGTGGTGTTAATGATAATGCTTATCCACAACTCTATTTCTTGTGTTGTTAATAAGTTCAGTTGGGGACTCCTTTTTGTGTCACAGTGACAACCCATCTAGAACTGTCTCTCTTTGACTTCCTCTGTCTCTTCTCCCTTGATCTTTGCAGTGGTTACTAATCTGTAGCATACTGTAGTCTACAAATATTGACAAATGTTATCTAGCTATAGGCATCTGGCGTCGACAAATATCTACATCGAGGTAGCCATTTGTAGTCATGAACAACAATCTGCCTTTTTTTTCTCATCATGCTCTTATAGTAAGTGTGTGCTAGAGTAATTGTTCCTTCATTTTTTGGAGCGATATAAATACACACTCGTAATTTATTCGACCTTTCTAGTTTTGAAGCTGAACTGCATAGGCCTAGCATCGGCTCCGCAAATTTTTCACTATTTCTTTACGGATTATAATTCAGAAAAAGGATGAATTTTAAAGTTTTAGTGTTTCAGTTACTGTAGATCAACCTATGGTGTTTGAGAGAGATGTTTATAACATTTAAAGTGATGTAATCAATGTCATTTACAGCGAAAAATTTGGGGATCCATGTTTTCTTCTGCTAGGCCTACACGTGACCTTGGTGTGTGTTTGTCCACATTCTCGATTTTGGTAGTACACAACATAACACTGACACACACAAGCAAATAACACCTCCAAATCATATCCAGCATCCATTTATCTATATTGTCTCTGTATTTGAAATCAATAACTCAATCAATAAAAACGTTAGCCCAAAAAAGCAAATACCAGCAGAAATATGTCATAAAAAATCGTAGGGTGTCATATGCAATATGCGCTATTTTTAACTGGGCTGCTACATGCTAAATTATGCACGTTTTTCTTTTCGTATCACATGTCCTCAGAATCTTGATTTGTCTGTTTCTAATTTTCTGTATAATGTGTCGTTTTACTCCAGTATCTCTAAGAACTTCTACATTAGTTTTCTTGGATTTACATGGAATATCTTAGTTGTCTCCAGCTTATCCTGTGCACTTTTGTTCACTGTCCATGTTTGGCTTCCATAAAGAAGGGTTGGCTGAATATAATATCCTAGTACTCGAACTCGTGTATGCATTGATACTACTCCATTGCATCGAATGTTTCTCATTTTTTGAAAGGTTGATTTGACCTGTGCTATCCTGTTCTTGAAGAATGTATTAAAAATAAAATGATACAGTCAAATTCCATTATAACATCTTGGTTTGGGACGACAAAATATGTAGCCTATATAGGGTAGCCGGGGGTAAAGATGCGCTGGGGGCAAAGATTCGCAGTCGTTTTTTTTCTGAACTATGTGTTTTTCCCGCAAACCACGTGGCCACGCCGGACGCTAACATCCGTTTCTATCGCACAACGAATTTTCATCGGTCACGGGCAGGTCATTTTTGAGCTATGAGGTAAATTCTTTTTTTAACGTTCTCGATCTAACTTTTTTTCCACTTCTCACTCTTTGTCCTCTTTTATCATTACTGTCATGTTATTTTACATGTCTGAACTGAAAACTATATTGTATTGTTAAGTTATTAAGCATGTTACATTGTCAAGATAATTTTTGTTTTCATGATATTTTATAAAAATTGTGAACAGTGTGATTTTGGGGTAACGCCGCGCACACTGACGGGGCAAACATGCGCTGCTGACTGACTGCGCATGTTTGCCCCAGTCACTTCACCCTCATGTTGCCAAATATTTAAACCAATATTTTATTGTCACGTTATGTTTCTTTTTAGGAATTACAAACGGAAAATTGAGAAAATGATGCCACTGACTGAAAATGAAGCAGTCGCTGCTATAGATGCACAATCCCTTCCGATCACAGATGCACAATCTCCACGGATCAAAGTTGTACGGTCTCCGCCGATAATAGATGCACGTTCTCCGCTATTCATAGTTGCACGATCCCTGTCGGTTATAGCTGCACAATCTTCACGGGTCATAGTTGTACGACCTCCGCAGATAATAGATGCACGACCTCCGCCGATGCACGATCCCCGCTATACATAAATGCACGATCTCAGCTATTCATAAATGCACGTTCCCGGCTATTCATAGATGCACGTTCTCCGCTATTCATAGATGCACGCTCTCCGCTATTCATAGATGCACGTTCTCCTCTATTTATAGATGCACAATCTCCGCCAGTCATAGATGCACGTTCTCCGCCAGTCATAGATGCACGTTCTCCGCCAGTCATAGATGCACAATATCCGCCAGTCATAGATGCACGTTCTCCTCTATTCATAGATGCACAATCTCCGCCAGTCATAGATGCACGTTCTCCGCCAGTCATAGATGCACGTTCTCCGCCAGTCATAGATGCACAATATCCGCCAGTCATAGATGCACGTTCTCCTCTATTCATAGATGCACAATCTCCGCCAGTCATAGATGCACGTTCTCCGCCAGTCATAGATGCATGTTCTCCGCCAGTCATAGATGCACGATCTCCTCTATTCATAGATGCACAATCTCCGCCAGTCATAGATGCACGTTCTCCGCCAGTCATAGATGCACAATCTCCGCCAGTCATAGATGCACAATCTCCGCCAGTCATAGATGCACAATCTCCGCCAGTCATAGATGCACAATCTCCGCCAGTCATAGATGCACGTTCTCCTCTATTCATAGATGCACAATCTCCGCCAGTCATAGATGCACGTTCTCCGCCAGTCATAGATGCATGTTCTCCGCCAGTCATAGATGCACGATCTCCTCTATTCATAGATGCACAATCTCCGCCAGTCATAGATGCACGTTCTCCGCCAGTCATAGATGCACAATCTCCGCCAGTCATAGATGCACAATCTCCGCCAGTCATAGATGCACAATCTCCGCCAGTCGTAGATGCACAATCTCCGCTATTCATAGATGCACAATATCCGCCAGTCATAGATGCATAATTGCCGCCGGTCATAGTTGCTCGATCTCTGCCTGTCATAGTTGTACGATCTCCGCTGATCATAGATGCACGACCTCCGCTATTCATAGATAGTTGAAATTATAGTCAAACGCTTTATAGAGCACTCCAACACGTTGTTATAGTTTTAAACGGATCTAAGCACGCATTCTCTGTATTAAATTTTGTTTTTCATATTTACGTTTTTCATTTTTTTCGTATTAACGTTACATAAAGATACATATGCCTAGTCTTTGTGTTCTATTATCTTCCCACATTATGACTGACTATGTTTAGATAGGAAGTGACGTTGTTATTTTGCTGGTTTTGTCAATTTTCCCATTATTTTGTAATTGTTTTTGCCTGCGCGTGTTTGCCCCAGAAATTGGGGCAAAGGTGGGATTATACTCATGTTCATAAAATCTCATTCTACGGACTAAACGTGATTGTATGTTGTAAATTCCCTGACGATTGTTAGATGGATGGATAAGCTACACACTGCTGCTAATTTGGTCTCTCATAGTTAAGTCTATTTGTCAGAATACGGAAAAAAGTGAAAAACGCGTATCATTGCCCCCGGCTACCCTATAGGTCTAATAGTAGAAATTAGCTATCAGCCTATACAGTATAAACAATAACAAATAAATATTATTGTGTAGTTTCAAAAATGGGTTAAATAGGGAAATTTGTTATAAAAGGGTGCGCTGTGGAGGGATTCAACTGTATTCAAATGACTGTATGGTTACTGAAATAATTTCTCATAAGACCTGTCTTGTGCCCAGGAGATGTGGCGAATGCAAAATTTATGCATGAAATGTTTTCATTGATTATGGTAAACTAAATTGATATTTCAGAGAATAAGAAGTCTTCTCCATCAACTAAAACACAGCAATGCTCCCCAAAAAAAAGGTAAAATAGTAGGCCCTATTTGGGTTTCCCCATATGTATTCTGTTCTTCTCAGCAACATGGCACTCAGCCTGTCAATAGTATCACTCACAGCGCATCACTTTATAGCTTCAAGTGATAATCACCAGGGATCTCAGAAAAAATACACTTGTAAACAAGACATTATTTCTTGAGCACAATAAAAAGGATTTAACCACTACGCCATGGAGATTCCCTTACACACAATGAATATCCTGGAAAATGTCAATGATATAAAAATGATGTAATAACAGTTAGATTATTAAATACATATTGACAAGAAATATAAAGGTATTAAATAGCAGTTTTACATTGAATAATACACAGGATCAACGTTTCAACCAAAGGGTCTTTATCAGGAAAGGGATAAACAAACACAGAAAAGAACCACAAAATCAAATGGAGACTACATTCAATAGCAATATTATACAGTATAGAGCTATAGGTCTGAAAAACAACAAATAGGGCCTACTAGAGAAAAAGAGAGACACTAACCTTGGAAATATGATTACATGATGAAAAAGTACAGTAGGGCATACAAAGAAAATACAAATATGGAAACAAAATTATAAAAGCTTGTTAATATTAACTGTCTTTCTATGTAGGATCAAATATTCAATCCTATGGTACCATTACAAATTACTTACATTTGATAAAGTGACAATGACATTTGTTGTTTATTTAATAATTTTCAGTATTTATACCAACATAAGGATG
This sequence comes from Meghimatium bilineatum, assembly GCA_034231615.1. NCBI lineage: Eukaryota > Metazoa > Mollusca > Gastropoda > Stylommatophora > Philomycidae > Meghimatium > Meghimatium bilineatum. Next base: position 45,680,832 of record CM067318.1, on the reverse strand, counting down.
ATTCCTATATAAAGTGTAATATGTCCAGATTACTTTTGGCATCTGGCATGATTGCAATGTGCTATGATTGTGATGAATGTGCAAAAGAAAAATCACTAAAAAAAGATTCAGCCAATGCGCTAAAAATACTCGGTAGCGAAAGAGTTAATAATAAAATGTCTCATCACAATTTGATTTGTGACTATGTTTTAGAATCCAGACGTAGATTAAGGATATCAAGTAATTATGTGACCCACAATGGAGTATTATGTTCTAAATACTGGAATAAAATATGGATGGAACAAAAGAAATTTGTATTAATAAAAAGGATTTATGCTGGACGTTTTAATTCTGATGGGTTCCAGTGACCCCATGGTATTTGTCACCTGCAGTCTTCTGATCACTAAATTTCTATAAACAGTGACACAGATTACAAAGTATAGGGCCTACAGGTTGACAGATATCAAGTAGATAGATAGTATCAGGAGATGTGAGTTAGTGTATAGAACAGTGAAAGTTATGTAGCCATTTGCCATACCATTACACATATATGGGAATACGATGTTGAACCTGTAATTTTGGTCAAGAAATGACATGCCAAGAGATGGTGGCCACCATCATCACCCCTGCCACTTTATGTTCCCCAGAAGATACAATACACATTTAATTATACTGTTCAACCTGAGTCATTGGTAATCTTAGGGTTTTCCATAAAGTATGTCAACAAGATTTTGTTTTTACACCCTCACATGTCAACAACTTAAGAATTCAGAGGTCCCCCCCCCCCCAACCCCTAATTGTGTCAAATGTATTTCTAGTGCCCTCACCAATAGTCGACATGATTTGTAGACAGCCCCATACATTTTACAATGTTCAACTGGAAAATTTAATCTGGACTACCAACTAGAAGGCTAGAGCATATCCACTGTGCTGCCACGGCTGTGAAGTGTAGCAAATAAATTTATTATTGAGATAATAAATAAGTATTGTGACATAGCAGGTACGTGCTTAAGATGTCAGTATATCCCAGTATGAAACAGAATGCAGTCATAACTGACATGTGGTTATTATCTTGCTGATTATCATATTTTTATGACTACTAAACTATTACTGATGTCTTTCAGGCCAGCACCTTGCTGCCATGGGTTTCGGCCAGTGGTATTCCCTGCAGGACACCTATGGAACGGACAGACTGAGCTGTCCTGGGCCGTGCTAGCCCCGTTCATGCGCCTGCCGATATGGGCTCTCGCAAAGCGGATCCAGACGTAACACACAGGCTCTGTATTGTCTTCTCCTGCTTTTCCGGTGGCGTCCCTGCCGTCATCTTACAGAGGATGACCTACAAATGTTTGTCTTCATCTTTGAAAAGAGTACAGTAGAGGATGTCACCACTGGTTTAGTTTGCTTTGTCTTGTATAAATTAAGATTAGCAAAATCGCCCACCAGATGGGCAGGATATGTCATCCAATTGGTGGAGGTAGTCTTAGAAATCTTAGCAGTCATATTTCTTCTTGCCATTTTTGTGAATGTTACTAGAGTGTGGCCATTGCATGTGCTTGTCCAGAAAGAAACTGAAAAAGTTATTAGCATTAATACCGTTCAAGGAAGGGGATGTCAAGTTGTCACAGACCCATGGTTTCAGGATCATAGGAAACGTGTATTAATAATCATTTCTTATATTCATTTCAGCATTTGTATTTCATATTTAGGTAGATGCATGTGTTTTTTAATAAAGGTACATTTTTATTTTGTGAATTTATGTTTGCTATTAAAAAATACACTTGTATCTCAAGTTATCAAGTCAGTGGCTGACTTGTGTCAGTTAGCATGTCACCTCTCATTTTAATTGCCACATTATTCTTATACTGTATGATTATTACAAATAACAGTTCATGACCATGCTAACTACAGTTTTCATGAGTTTTCTCAGTTTATGCATGCTTCTATCAGTGTTTATGTTTTGTTCAATTGTTGCAGTTGCATTTACTTCTTGCATTGATCTGATTCTGAATGGAAATATTTTAGCTTCTGTTTTCAATAATTGTATAGAAAATATATGCTACGCTTAGATTAGTTAACTCTAGAATAACTTTTCTTTGTAATTATAGGTTCTTTCAGAGTAGTTTCCAGGTGAATATTGACTGACTGTTCCCGTGAGAGAGAGGGGTGCGGGAAGTGAGACAGGTTCTAAAGCCTAAAAATGAGTTTAATCATGAAATATAAAAAGTGTGATATCTTTTACAGGGTGAATTCCCTTTTACGCTACCCATTACCCTCAGAAAGGTCAAATTCATGTCTATTGGGAGACTGCTCAGAATTAATATAATTATGTGCTTTTAACACACACACGGCAAGTAAAACAGCAAGTGAATAAATGATTTATGAAATATTTTAGCAGTTCACAGAATATAATATCACCTCCCATGGCATAATTTAACTTAAAATTGAAAATTGATAAAAATCTAGTTGTAATGTAACTGATAAATACTATATTATGTAATGATGTTACTTAATTATTACTTAAGTAATAAACATTGCTACTTATATAGTATTTATGATCTCTGATCTCTCCCTGAGTGTATTATACCTCTGCTGACAGTTCCAGTTCTTTGTTGATTGATCATCATTCTTCTGCACCCCGCAAACTGCTTCCCTCTTGTGACCCCACATTTCAAACCCTGTTTCTTAATTCTAGCCATTAAATAAGGGTCATCCTGCACGTCAAGTTGACTTTCACGTGCTGTGCTGTCTCCCATAGGGAATTCAACACATCTGCTTTGACATCTGATTCATTGGTCCTCTCTGGGGTGTAACAACAGCACCTGACGCCAGCAAATCAGCTCTCTCGTTGCCCCAAACGCCAAAATGTCCATGCACGAAAATAAAAGTCACCATCTCCAACCTCGACCCTCTCAATATCTCAGTCCATTGTTCACGAACATGACACTTTTGTATTTTCATAATCATACTCATCGAGTACTCAGGATATAGGTTCGTACAACCCCTCTCTGAGCTGACCCAATGTAATGCTATAGTCACTGCTATGATCTCCATAGTCATACTACTCATAGTCACAGAAAAAACTCCACTTTCTTCCCTAACACTTCCCTGCACACTGGGAAAGTCCACACACTACCAACATGTCTAACCACCAGTCCATCCATGTATATAATCACATCCCCTTCACTGAGAACTGACCAACGCCTGCACCTCAGCCTCCACAACCACTTGCCCCCATTCCTTGCTTGCCCTAACAAGCGTTATAACTCTGAAAGACGTTTTGTAATCGATGGGCAGCCATATCTATTCCACACCTGCAGCTATGTCCTGCAACCTAAACATGCTTTGTATGATATCCTCTGCCTGTCCCATCCATGATTTTCCTTTCTTCAGTCTACTACCTTTGACTTTAAGGATTTCGGATTGCAGAGGATGTTATTTCTCCACATTTATTTGAAGGTACTCCTTTGCACTGCAATACTGTATTCCATGTTCTGCCGTTGGACAGTCAAGCAAGTATCTCAAGAATGCACCAATGAGTCCCTTGTGCATCCCAGAACAATTTGCATAGCTGCATCCTGTATTTTGTCCAGTCGTGCCACCTAAGTCTGGCTGAGCGTCAGAATTGCCAGTGCATACTCCACCACTAATCCCTGGTAAAAAAGAACAAGTAACCCCTGCCCAAACTGGGCAGCAGCCATAACCTTCATTGTGATCATGTAATCTACATGTTCCTTGAAGCTCAGACCTCTATAAAAAAATCACCCCCAGGTAGTTCTTTCAAGCATGTCCCCACTCAACGAGACACAAGGCATATGAGTATTTACAATGTGATTGTTCAGAGAAAACCATGTTACACATGCCTTAGATGGATTCACCAAAGCCCCTGTACTCTCACACCACTTTCCTATTCGGTCCACATCCTTCTGTACTTCAAGGATGCACATTTACCAATTTTTGTGCTGCCTATACACCAAGATATCATCGGTATATGACAGTTTTTCCTGACCCTGTGATTTGACTGCTGGTGATTTGTACCGTATATATGTTAAACAGCACTGTAGACACAGGAGAACCCTGAGGTAGACCCGTGCCATTGGTTCCGATACCCAATCACCACACTTAAGTATCGCCTTTATCTGTAACAGGCTACACCAACCCAGTTAACAACATATGGACGTACTGAAAGGTGCAGTAACTGCGTCATTAAGAAATCCAAAGATACTCTATTATAAGCATCTTTGAGGTCTATTGCGACAGCACATGTCTCCATATGTGAATGAAACCCCTCGAACATATCCTGTGCGAAAACAGCTTCATTCTACCATGTTCTCTTGCCTGGGTGATATCCTCCCAACAATGATGGTAACAGCTTATTCCTCTCAAGATGACTCACTAATTTCTAGGAAACAATTTTTTCGAACAATTTGCCTATTGCATTATCATCATCAAGTGCTGTGCCAAATGGCGTTGGCAATCATATTTCTCCATGTACATTGACCTCTCATATATGTCATCATCTCTGTTGGTGTCGTCAATCGAAGCCATTTAGTCAATTTGTCCAATATCTTTTCTCTGGGTCTTTCCCTTGATCTTTTCCCTTCTATCTTTCCTGTCGTCACTATATTCTCAATGCCTCCTCTTCTAATTATGTACCCAATAAATGTTTACTGTCTTTTTGTTATATTATCAATAATGCATCTTTTCACATCCATCCTTCTAAGACATTTTTCATTAGTACTCTTTGCTGTCCATAGAATCCGTAACATTCTTCGAAAAAAACCACATTTCCTCTGCCTCTAATGATTATTTTGATGTCTTATTTATTGTCCATCTTCACTTCCGTAGGTAGCACTGGTTCAATGTAGCATTTGAGGTCACGTTTTCTAGTAGCCATCGATATGGACTTGTTACATCAAATGTTTTTGAATTTATGCAATGCTGCTTTTGCTTGTCCTATTCTGCTTATAATTTCGGTCTTGTATTTACCATCTGAAGTTATTCATGTTCCTAAATATTTTAAACTATTCACCTGCTTTAAGTTTTTCTCATTTAATACTATTTGGTGGGGTACTATTTCCTGATATTATCATTGTCTCTGTATTTTGTATGTTTAAAATAAGGCCTGTTTGTTCACTTTCTATCACTGTCCTCCTGTTTAACAGATCTTGGAGATATTCTTGGCTTTCTGCTATCAACACAGTATCATCTGCATATCGTAGATTATTGATATTGTGTCCTCCTATTTTATTGCCTGGCATATTTTTGATTGATCTCAAGATATTCTTGCTGTAAAGAGAATATTCTATAACCCTGTATTCTAGTGTGATGTTTGCCTGGTTTTAGGCAATTGTTTAAATAGCCATGTAGCCAGTTATCTGATACCATTCACATCTTCAGGCAATTATTGAACGCGGTTGCCAACTTCCCTAGCTCGCTGTCAGACCTCTGTCTGATGTCTTCGTATCTGATACCATCTGGTCCAGGCACTGTGTTTTTGGATATTTTTAGTGTCTCCTTAATTTCTTTCACCGTAACCAACATTTATTCCTCCATGCTCAGATTCATGCACATATCGTTTACTTTTTTCTTCTTCTTCTTCTGCGTTCGTTCTCAAACTCCTGCAGATTAGCAGGATGTAGTCAGGAGAACGGAATGCGTTGTGTCATGGTTTACAGCATTGCTGCGGTATCTGTTCTTTTCTGCCTGACACATCCGACTTCACCATGGCTTTGGGTCACTGACCCTATTTTGGATGGGACAGCCAACTCCATCCCATAACCTCCTTAGTCGCCTTTTATGACATGCGTGTAAGGTAAAAAGTGTTGCTATTCTTTGCTCCCCTTTCGGGACCCGGCAACTCACGGGCGACTTTTTTCTTGACTTCCTGTTATACCTCATAACCAAACAGATCGGTTATTCCCAACTTTCAGGGCACTGATCAGACCTAGCACAAAACAGATGAGTCAAACGGTGCGGCATTGCTTCATACTTTACTGCACAATTTGAAGAGATGTTTTCTTATCTACTGATAATAAAAAGTTGCTGGCAATTTCATGTGAAGTATAATAACAATATGTATCATCTTTGTCATCAAACATATTGTAGAATGTATATATTTTCAAATTTTCTTGAGATAGGCCTATAGTTGCCAGGCGAGTAGGAAACCTTTATAATAAACAATTTCTACCGTACCAGTACTAAATTTCCTGTCAATATGATTTTGAATACTCAGCCACAAATTCTTATAAATAGCTAGGAATATTTTTAAAATATATAATACACTTTCACATTCAGTAGGCCCTATATTTATTCAATTAGCTAAAACTATTTATTTATGTCAGTGAATATTAATGTAAAAATAATGTTTGTTTCATTTGAGATGTTTCATAAATGAGAGTTTTGCATGGAACATTCATGGAGATATCACATTCTGAATAAGTGACTGTGTTTTCGCGTTCATGTTTTTCAGTATTAAATTTAGTGCTGGGATGAAATTATTGATAATAAAATAATTCAAACATATTCTGTATAGACCTAAGGCATTGCTAGTCAATTTCTGTTACATTTCCTAGCTTATACTTTTAGTAATATTGTTAGAGTATCGTCAACAAAATGAAATTCCTCAACTGCTCAAGAAATTCCATCATTTTTTCACACATAGGGGCAGTCTTCTGTGTCCAGACAACTGATGTCGTACTAGTTTACAGCTTTACTGCAATATCTGAACCTTTTAGCCTAAGTGATCCAGCTTCAACATGACAGTATTGAAAACACTTTTGCTTTCTATGGAAGGAGATAATCAACCCCAATCTAACCATTGTTATTTGTCTCTTGCAATATGAGATCTATGAATGGTTACATATTACAATTCTTTGCTACCCTTGTGGACCCTGCACAAATAACGCAGCTCCGCTGTGAAACCAGCAGCCCAACATAGGCGTACTTCACGATCCCTGCTTTAATCACATTTTGTGTTGGTTATCAGAGAGTAAACACAGAAGAATAATGACCCTTGCAAGGCACAGATGATAGTGTAGTTAAACTTGCGTAAATGTTACTGACCACAGTAAGTAATCATCATAACATAAACATGGTTTTTTTTGCTGTTTAATTTATTCACAATTGAATAGACTAACTTGAAAATCATCATAAAAGCATAGGGCTATCATGCTTTAGGAATTCTTATTTTGCATGTAAGTTGACATTTTAACCTATTTTTTGTGATATATTTTTATATGGGTCGTTTTATAATTTTTATGAAATACAATAACTGTAAAGGCATATCATTCTATTTATTACAAATACCAACAATATCCAAAAAACAGAAAATATAATGCAAGACAGTTTCAACCTTAAGGTCTTTTTCAAGAAAATATATAACAAACAGTAGGCCCTAGGTTGAAAGGGCGGGCCTCGACCATATGAGGCAAAACCATTAGTAAACAAACAAATCATGAAATGGCAGGCACGTCTTTACCCTTCAATGCCTGTTGTCTAATGTTTTTGCAATAGTACTATTATTTTTACTTATTGTTCACTGTTTGTCTTATAATTTCTTGAAAAAAACCTTAAAGTTGAAACTGTCTTGTAAGCCTATACGCTGTTATTTGTATGTTTCCATATCCATACCCTATAGTCTAACAGTCTGTGCATTTATTGTAAAGCTGATTGACCTTGTGTTTTACTTAATTACTATTGTGAATTTGTTAAATTAGGAGAATAAAATGTAATTTTATCAAAGGGCCTAAGCAACAAGAGTAAACCTATATAATAATTAATGAATGTTTGCTGGTGTATATTAACTATTCATGAAATAGTAACACAACTGTCAATATTGTAACAATATAGTTCAACATTATTTTTATTAGTAAAATAGTAACACAACTGTCAATATTGTAACAATATAGTTCAACATTATTTTTATTAGTAAAATAGTATCACAACCGTCAATATTTTAACAATATAGTTCAACATTATTCGTATTAGTGTAGAAGGCCAATATTCTATATAGTAATATACAACTCAAAATTTCTGAACAGTTGCTAGCTATCCTGTTTAGTTTTTTGCAATTCTTATCACTCAATTATAGTTTCAGTGATTTATTATATGCAAGATGATGTAGGCTTATACAATGATTTAGCCTGTCACTTAAGGCACAACAATTAATTGCCTTGGCCTATTACCAGAATATTCCATACAGAATCAAATAAGTTTAGGCCCTATTCATTGCTTTCTAAGTTTGTATTTCCACTCCATAAAATGAATTTTATATGCAATGTTTTTATTTATAAAATTCAAGCTTTTTTATGTTTGAAGGTTAGGTTATTTGTTATTTTTAAATGTTATTTAATGACAGTTTTAATGAGTTGATCAATTATAACAGATGTACGCGTTTGTCATTTTAACTTTTCTCAAGGAATGATTTTTACAATATTAGTGCCGTCATCCTAAGCAGCAGTTGGAACATGACCCAGACCCATTCAGCTGGCACTTATTTGCCTTGCACCTTGAGTCAACATGTTTTCAGAGTTCGACCACAACACATTATTTTTTTAAAAAGATGCAAGGTACTATGATCGCAATCCAACCCTAGTGCCAATTAGTGCCTACAAATATGATTCTTTCCCTTTGCTATGTTTATCAGTTTATGTTTATCATTTATTAATTTGAATATAATTATATTTAGAGTTAGGGTTAGTTACGGAAAACGAACTAAAATGGGGGTTGGACTGCGATGATAGTACCAGATGCAATTTTAGTCAGGACTTCTTACATGTATATTCACAAGTTACTGTGAATAATAATTATAAGACCCATAACCCCAGGCTCAATAAAAGCTCTATTAAACACCTCTGTCCATAGCCAGTTGAAGGAGGGTAGAAAAAAATCATGCCCAGACCATTCATTGATGTTATAAATCCAGAATTTTATTAAAATACTATTAATATAATCCAGTCAATAATCCACACAGACAACAGCAAACACCATTGCACAGGTATGTAAATTCTCAGAGGACCACATTTATTTAATATTAGTAGAGTCTATGTGCCATTAGAGGCCTAGAAAGTAACATTAGAGGTGTGGTCGAATACAGGAAACGCGTTGACTCACATTGCAAGGTGAATAGGTGCCAGCTGAATGGAGCTAATTCAAATCCTGTCTTTTGCAGTTTGATTTTGTTCTATAACTCATTGATGTTGCCTATGTATTAAAACAGTGGATGGATTGCCATGGAAAGTGCCATTGTGTGTGTGGATAGTCATCCATATTTTTGTCAAACAAAGAAGTGCTTATGAGTATGACAATAACTGTCCACTTCTATAATTATTTGTCCTGTATTGAAAGATGTCTGTATCTGATCACATCTAGCCATTATTGTACACCACTCTTTAGCGTCCAGCCTAGTGCACTAGGAATGGATACCAAAAGACTCCCCTGTCAAGCTTTGACATGGTCACCAAGGGGCAAGAGAAAATGAGGAAGACCAAGATAAACCTTACGTAGAACTATTACAAGAGAGCGCTTCACCATCGGTATCAGAAACAATGAAGACATAAGACAAATTGCATAAAACGCAACAGATGGAAATCTATGACATTCGCCCTATGTGCCGTCTTTGGCCTAGGGAATATAACCTACTAGTGCATTAGCATCTGAGTCAAGTCATGTGATCAAAATTGCTATTTTTCAATTCAGATGGAAACATCTTTAGAACTCATGGGTAAAATTGAAGGCAGCAGGTTTGGGGGCTAACCACATCATTCATAAGTATGCCATTGATTGACCAAAAATAGTCTTGATACTGTGTTCGCTATAGGGCTATGCCTCAGTGTACAGGTGACCTACTTTAATGTTACTACTACTACCAATACTAATGCTGCCAGTGTTAATTGCTACTACTGCTGCTGCTGTTGCAGGACAGCAAGGAAGACCAACCAAGATGTGCTAAGCAAAATCAACATCAAAGAAGGCTAGCTTATGTTTACACCATATTAAGAAAACATTTGGGTTTTTTCGGCCATGTGAAGAGACAAGATGTCATGGAAAGAGTGTTGTTGGAGGTGGCGGTAGAAGGTAGTAGAAGCAAAGGTCGACCAAGATATCATTGGACAAGAGATACTCAGGAATGCATGCACATGTCACTAGAGGAGGGGAGACATCTTGTCATCTGGATGTCAGAGATTATTAAGGAAAGCTATGTACTGGAAAGAATATGTCACGTGACACACACTGCTGCTATTGCTAATCACTACTAATGTTCTTGATAAGAAACCAGCGTCATGGAACATTCCCATATGAGCTCTTCTCTCTGTTTCAGAATTGATCCAAGAGTATGCAGACTCAAAGTCCCAGTCAGATTTTGATTATGTGATCTTTGTAACTTTCCAGAGAGTACACACTTTCTGCTTTCTCACCCATGGCTATCCCTATATCTGTCTTTCTTTGTATGTGCACATTATCATCACAAGCATCGTCTTCTTTACTCTAGTAAATCAATGACCACCCTTATTAGATAGGCCTTATCTCTCTTCAATACTGTGTCATCAATCACAGCATAGCCAGCCAATGAGTCGGCTCTTTCGTTGCCTCTGACCCTCACATGACCAGGGTAGTATATCCATGTAATACTTTGGACAACTGAGGTGCTCAGTAACATCACCTAATTCTTTCTTAACAAGCACCTTTCTATCTTCCACAGCTGTAGGCCCATGCTCTGGTAGTCTGAGAGTATTCAGTCATTAACCAAGTTCCTAGTCATGGCTTCTATTTCTAATTTAATGCTCAATGTGAATACGCTCGCACCACGATTTCAATACTCTTGCTAATTACTACTACTACTACTACTACTACTACTTTTTCTACTACTACTACTATTGCTAATTACGGTTACTACTACTATTATTGTTGTTGCTAATTATTACTATTACTACTACTACTACTGTTGCTACTATTGTTAATTACTACTACTACTATTGCTACTACTGCTAATTACTACAACTACTGTTACTGCTATTGCTAATTAATACTGCTACTATTGCTACTACTGTTTATTACTGCTACTACTGCTAATTACTACTGCTACTACTACTATTACTGATACTGCTAATTACTATTACTATTACTGTTATTGCTAATTACTACAACTACTATTGTTGCTACTGCTAATTACTACTACTATTACTGAAATAGTTAATTACTGCTACTATTGCTTATACTGTTAGTTAGGGCCTACTACTATTGTATATTACTGTACTTGTTACTTTACCCATGTTTGATATTGTGTTTGTTTATTGGTATTATGTCTGTTGAGTTTGAGTTATTGATTGAAATATCAATTTGTTAACTATTGTAGTTGTTAACATTCTAGTTGACTAATATGTGGACAGAATGTTAACTGAATCTACCACATCCTGAAGCTGACTTGATTTGTTGTTTTGTGTGCTTTGATTCATTTTTATTTGGTAATTAATGTGAACTTTTCTTGAAGTTTGTATTTATAAAATAAATACTTTTAAAATACGTTTGTAAAGATGCAGACTTATTAGCGATCTGCTGGAGAACTGACTGGATAGGACCTAAATAGGTAATTATAGTTTTATGTGAGCTCTAGGGAAATGATCTATTAGACTGACAACAGATACTGCTGTTCATTTTGGGACATGTTACGGTGTTGAATGAGACTATTGGTAGGAATGACCCATGTTGCATGTAGGAGTATGGAATTCATAGGAAGAAAGTAGCGTTTATTTTTCATTTCAATCCACCTTTTTTCTAAAATTTGCTCTGATCCAAAATGTTGTGGTGTCACTGAAACGGTATGTGATGAGATTACTTCTCATTTGAAGAGATGCGCACTTTTCAACTGCAAAGTCCAAGTAGGCAATACCAGAACATACTACCCAAAAATATCAGTGGTAACACAGACCTCTTAGTTTAGTGACGTCACGTACTGTGGGGCTCAGTTCTAGATATAAAATGGCTTCCTTAAGTTTCTTAAGCCTACCTGCGTCCAATAGAGATACCGATTGAAATAAAAGTATTGTCACACCCGTACAACACTTCCAAAAGTTGGTCTTGCTCCATCCATAAGTTCGTTAATCAAGGTCCATGCCTGCTGACATAGGCGGACATGGCTTTGCACAGCTCTCTATCTCCAGTATTGTGTATCAAGATTGTTGTTGTTTCCCTGCAGTGTCAGATTTTTTGTTGGTTAGTTGGTTGCTCATCCAGCGGTCCATGAGTTCATGTCCTGTGACCCAATGTTATTAAAATGGCATTATATTTCTGGGAGGTCTGCGGATTTTCGGCGCACCCTGGCCAGAGCCATAGGCTAACTATCACACCACGAGGAAGGTAGGTTTCAACCTATGTACTGTTCCGAGCCACTGCAGCCAAGATAGTGCACTGTGCCTATTCCCCGCCTCCAATTTGCTACTGGTTATGCCGAACTTCTCTATTACTCTAGGCATGTAACTCAAATTTTCAAGTCAAAAGGATTGTAAAGTCCGGAGTCACTGTGTCTCTATGATGAGTCTCAGCCATAGGAAAAAAACAGTGCTGTTAGATTCCTCCTCCTGAGTGCTGTGCAGTACATCTCTGTTTTTCTTCCTACCACAGATATATACATATATAAAAATAAAAAAAAACCCCATTGCAACAACTAAAATAAAAGCACGAGAAGCAAGCATAATTATATAGATAACGTGCTATGAAGCTTCTATAAAAAGATAACCTCAATATAACGACATGTCATCTACTGAAGTTTTCTGTTGCATGTACAGTTTGTATGATGATGTTCGTCCGTCGTGATCGACGATGACCAAAAACGCAACCATAATAATAATAACAATAAATAATAAAGTTAATAGTGCGTTTTTAAATGACTAGCAAGTCCAATGCTCGCACAAAATGTTCTTTTACAGAATTGACAACAATAGAAGGTATCTGTGTGAGGTTGAGATGTTTTTTCTTTTCTACGTGTCCGCTTCTGTCTTGCAGTTTCTTGTCTGAATTCTTCTGCCGCTAGTGCTCCCGTTCTAATGCTGTAACGCCAAGCCGTTCTATCCTGAGCGAGGCTCTCCCAAGCGCCTACGTCAATGTTAAGATGTTTCAAGGATGACTTGAGCGTGTCTTTGAAACGCTTTTTCTGTCCACCAGCTTTTCGAAATCCTGCCTTGAGTTCTCCATAATATATTTGTTTTGGCAATCACGAGTTCTCCATACGCACAAGATGGCCTGCCCAGCGTGCCTGCGCCTTCATAAGTATTGTGTGGATGCTTATTGAGGTTGATTTTTCCAAGACCTCGTAGTCTGGTACTTTGTCCCACCAATGGATGTTTAGTAATTTACGTAGGCATGTAAGATGGAAATGATTTAACTTTCTTGCATGTCTAGCATACACTGTCCACGTTTCGAAGGCGTATAGTAAGGTTGGTATAACAGCAGCATGATATACTTGTAGTTTGGTGGTTGTTCTTATACCTCTTCTGTCCCATACATTTTTGCGTAATCCGCCAAATACAGCACTAGCTTTTGCCAGTCTCTTGTTAATTTCCACACCAATGTTGACATCGCGAGAGAGAGTGCTTCCAAGGTAAGTAAAATTGTCGACTACCTGCAGTTTTTCCTTATTGACGATGATGGTAGCAGTATGTTGGCTATTTGATGTTGCTTGGTGCATGACTTCTGTTTTTTTGGTGTTAATAGTGAGACCAAAGTTGTTGCAGGCCTTTGAGAAGCGGTCTATGGTGCTCTGCATGTTTACGACAGAGTCAGCATACAATGCACAGTCGTCAGCATAAAGTAATTCTCTAACAGTACTACAGTTTGTATAGTGAGCCATTGGTGAGACCCACAGACGCACCCGCATGCGTTGCCAAATTGTTAAACTTTCTATTTTCCCACGCTGTCGCCCTCTGTTCCTGTTGCCCTGAATCCCGAATATTGTGACCATGCTTTCCAAACATTGTCTCATAACGTGGCAAACAAAAATGAAGATTGCCTATTATTGATTAAGCTCCGTTTCTCATTTGACTCCTTTAAAACCCACAGATTAGTTTTCCTGGCAGTTTATGGTACCCTCAGCATTCTTATGTAGAACCATATATGTATTCTCTCTAATTTTCCAATTTCCTTTTTGTTTATTGTCCAAGACTCACACCCATATGTTAGTATAGGAGTTCTATAGCACTGCAGAACTCTCTTTCTCACAAGGTCGTATTACACAATATAGTTTTCATTTTTGTGAATGTTTTTGCATGCCCTATTCTGCTTCTTATTTCTGTTGAACTTCTCCATCCAAACATCATCATCATCAAGTGCCGTCTCCGCAACGAAGGTTGGCTGCAACGTATCTCCAACATCTCCTGTCTCTTGTCTTGGTGGTGCACTCTGCTAGACTGTAACCTGTCCATCGTGTAATGTTACTCTCCCACTTGTATCTCTGCCTACCTCTTGCTCGCTTCCCTTTGACTTTACCCCCAAGTAAGGTCTTCAATAGGGTGTCATGTCTTTTAATGTGTCCAAAGTATTTTATTTGCCTGATCTTTATTTCTCTTAGTAGTTCTTTCTTCATATTAAGTGTTTTTAGCACCTCTTTATTTGTTTTCTTCTCTTTCCATGATGTTCTCCCTATTCTTCTATATACCCACATCTCAAAGGCATCAATTTTGTCTTCTAATTGTTTATTTAGTGTCCATGTTTCTGAGCCATACATTAATATGGAATAGATGTAGCATTTTATAATTCTCATTTTTAACTTGTTTGTAATTTGTTTAGATATTAATAATTTCCTCGTCATTGAAGGTACTTTTAGCCATTCCTATTCTCCTTTTAACTTCTGTTTCACATCTGCCATCATTTGTGACTATGTGTCCAAGATATTGATACTGTTTTACTTGTTGTAGTTTCTCTTCCTGTATGTTTATGTTTACCTCCTGTTCTTCTGTGTTTTTGCTGATTATCATGGTTTTTGTTTTTTGAATGTTTATATCCAGTCCATACAAACAACCCTCCCATAAATCAGTCTTTCTCCACGATCACCCAATGATGGACAAAAATAACCAAGGGACATAATCAAATAAAAAAATGAACACATTTGTCTGCCCATTGTAAAATTTATTGGATTTCGCTTTCCGCAATAGAGGCAGTCTTTTTAATCAAACAGGAAAGAGGGGGAGGGGGGGGGGGGGGAGAAGAGAAGAGGAAGGAGAAATTGCGGTTTAGGATGATGACGATTCATTTTGTCCCATAGGTCCCTTCTGGAATAGACGACAGCGGGTCTTATAACATTGAACTACATCTACTGATTCAAAATATCATAATGTTGTGCCGTCTCAGCAGTGAAGGTTGGCTGCAACAGATCTCCGACATCCCCTGTCTCTTGTTGTGGTGGTGCACTCTACTAGACTGTAACCTGTCCATCTTGTGATATTTCTCACTTGTATCTCTGCCAACCTCTTGCTCGCTTCTCTTTGACTTTACCCTCAAGTAAGGTCTTCAATAGGATGTCATGAAAACGTCATCAGGGACATATAAAAACTGTGTAAGCTACCCCCCATAAAAAATAACAAGATAAACACAAATCTGAAGCTAGCAGTAATGCTCTACTGCCTGGCATAGGAAATATGAATGATGGCAACTCAATCATTCCTTGTGCATCACATAATCTTTGCTGTAGTAGGCCTATTCTTACTAGGTTGGAATTTCGTTATTCTTGCAAGATAATTTAGCTTGCGCCCCTTTGGGGATTTGATAGGAATCTTTCTGCTTCTTTTATTCACTATCTAGTGTCAACTATCATCTAGTTTCAACCATCATCTAGTTACAACCATCATCTAGTTTCAACCAGCAACTTGTGTCAACCATCGTCTAGTGTCAACTATCTTCTAGTTCCAACCACACCCAGTGAATACAGATTTTGGCATCTATTATCAACTATCATGTAGTGTCAACTATCATCTAGTATCAACTATCATGTAGTGTCAACCATCATGTAGTGTCAACTATCATGTAGTGTCAACTATCATCTAGTGTCAACCATCATATAGTGTCAACCATCATGTAGTGTCAACTATCATGTAGTGTCAACTATCATCTAGTATCAACCATCATCTAGTTCCAACCACACCCAGTGAATACAGATTTTGGCATCGACTATAAACTATCACCTAGCTTCAACATAGTGGACAATTAAAGACAAAGGAGATATGGTTGTATAGAAGAATGTTGAGAGCATCAATAATACACCCAGTGAATACAGATTTTGGCATCGACTATCAACTATCACCTAGCTTCAACATAGTGGACAATTAAAGACAAAGGAGATATGGTTGTATAGAAGAATGTTGAGAGCATCACGATAAGCTAGAAAAACTTAACAAGGAGGAGCTGACAGAGCAAATGTGAGAAAGGGAGAGGGTTGCTTAATATCTGAAAGAGACTATCTTTACTGTTTAGTATACGTTGTGAGATATGTAACTACAGGCAAGAGAGATCGAAGACCACGATGTAAAAAAAATAACACACATATTAGATATGTTGACATCATGGCATGGTAGAAAGGCAGCAAACCCCTTCCAGTCTGTTGTATCCACACCCAGTGCTTGCAGATCTTGGCAAACCCCTTCCAGTCTGTTGTATCCACATCCAATGATTGTAGATCTTGAACAACCCTTCCAGTATCTTGTATACACACCAAGTTCCTGCAGATCTTGACAAACCTCTTCCAGTATCTTGTATCCACACCAAGTGCCTGCAGATCTTGACAAACCCCTTCTAGTTTTTTTGTATCAACACACAGATCTTGACAAACCCCTTCCAGTCTGTAGTATTGACACCCAGTGCCTATAGATCTTGTTTTCAGACATCTCAGTTGAACATGCACTACGCTTAACGAAAAAAATACTACCCAGTTGCAGGATAAATGATATATCGATCCCATTATAAACATATAACAGAAAGAAATTAGCAACTTCATCATGTTTCCATTAACATTACCTCCGGTAAATCAGTCATGCTCTTTTATATATATATATATATATATATATATATATATATATATATATATATATATATAATATATATATATATATATATATATATATATATATATATATATATATATATATATATATATATATATATATATATATATATATATACAGTATATATATATATATATATATATATATTCATTCATTCATTTTCCTTTATCGCTGAAGTTAGCGCATAGGACGGAGGTCAGATCTCTCCAATTCTGTCTGTTCAAAGCTATTCTGTGCAGTTCTTGAATAGTGTGTATATTGATTGTTTTACTTTCTCTAAGTATTGCTCTTCTGAGTGTTTCTTTTGGTCTATCCCTGGCTCTAATGGTGCCTAAAGTTAAAAAATAGTTACGAGTTAGTCATCAGATCGTCGTCATGTGTCACCCCGGACAAGTCGTCATTTCATCCCGGACAAGTACATAGCTGCTCCGATCTCATTATTCAGATATCCTTCAATATGTGGTAAATGACTTCTGGTTCTGTGTTGGTTTTGATAACTCTTTTCTTTTTATTCATATTTCCCTCTTGTTTCTTGCAACACCACGCTTCACTTCCATGTCCTGTATTCTAGCCATAGATATGAAAGAAGAAACACACTCGAACCCAACCGTCCGTTAGGCCAAGGATAAATCAAGGAGTTATCCTTGATTGCATTCAAGATCATTCAAGATTGCACGCTCCATTGAACTACCACCAATCACTGTGGCCTTACTGGCAAGCCTACCTGCTCTGTTATTTCCCACTAATTATAACTAATACGGATATTAAATGCTATATGTTTGTTGTTACTGAGGATATTTCAATACCTGTACGGGATGTTTGTTGTTGTTGTAATAGTCCTTGTCTCGATTGGTCCGTTCTGGTGACTTTGAGTGCACAGTTTGAATGTCTTGACAATATCGCATCTTTTTTGGAGTTGCGGTTAGTCAAGTACGTAAGAACGCGTGTGCAATAGTTGCTAGGCGATTTGGTGCCGTTGAACGGACTGGTTCAATTCCCGTTAGTCTCAAGAATTGTTATTTCCCATAACATCTACGTGTCCCGGTACACACACACAAACATTAAGATAACTCATCATCACAGACATCAGTGACTCCAGCCACCGACTTCACATATAGCCAGACTGAATCTTTCACATATATAATAACCAAACAGTAAAAGAAGATCTAACAGTCATGTCAGCTATACGCTTGTAGTAGCAAAAGTATCAAAGTGATCAGAATGAATAAGTAATTATGTATTGCAAACACCTACCACTACTCATACTGATTTCTTCTTTCGTTCACTTGAAACATGTCTATATCTGTAATTCTGTCTCCTGAATAAAACTCACTGTCTTTTGTAGTTCATACAGTGTTGTTTCCTCTGGCCAATATGTCTGCCTCGGCGTTTCATGCTCAGAACACTCTTGAAGTATATGTTTGGCACTCTCTGCTGCCTGTCCACATGTACACATGGCCGTGTTGCCAATCTTGAACTTTGTATACATGTGACTGCAGAGTCGGTTGTGTCCTGTTCTGAGACGTAGAATTATAACTTGTTCTGATCTGTTCATAATATGATAGTCATCTTGTGTTGGTGTTTGTGGCTTTCTTATTGACTTGATCATCTGTTTTTTTCTGATGGTAGGTGATTGGTATATCTGGTTGGTCTTCGGCAGCACCTTCCTTAGCCAGTTGGTCTGCTTTTTCATTTCCTGGTATTCCACAGTGAGAGGGTATCCACTGCATGGCATGATGATGAAAACAATTATAATAAAATAAGGACGAAAACGGTTGTCGTGCAATTAAAAAAACAGCAGCTGAAGGAACATATAATAAGGAAAAAAAAATACAGAAAAAGTATTAATTTTAAAACATCTTCTAAAGAGTTCATTCTCTCACTCCCGCTGGATCACTCTTCTAGCAGGACAATGTTTCTACTAGATTTCCAGCAGGATCTATCTATAAACCCGTAGGTGTACCACATTGGATGCTCCACTACAGAGTCATCCAGCGATTACTACGATGCGGAAGAGTGAAGAAAAATTTTGTCCCGCCCATTCCTTGATGTTGTCTTTCCATGTCTTTATTTGCCGTCCTTTACTCCTTTCTTTGAGGGTTCCCTGCAGTATTCTTCTTGAGAAAGAATCATGTTTGTATAAATGTCCAAACCATGCAAGAAAAGGAAACCTAGATAATCTCCAGCATGATGTAGTCCAGAGAATAAAACAAAATACATTGTCACGCCGTTTTATGTGCACCAATGGCCCGACATACTCGTCTTCGGTGAAAATATAAAAATAAATAGTAAATTAAACAGTCATGTTGAAGGAATGACGAACATCAGGGCGAAAAATACAGGGAAAAAAATACAGTAGTAATATAGAAATATTTTCTTGGCCTTCGTCACAACGTTAATATGTTGTGAATTATGAAGGTTTTCAAATTTTTTAACGAATACCATTCAAGGAAGAAAGCACCAGTATGTATAATATATGGTGCATATCATACTAACAGCTACAGTGTTGCCAGATGAAACATGGCGACTTGACTGAGCGTAAACACATTGCCATAGAACGGACTTTCTCTATCTAACCAAAAGTTGGATGGAGAATTAGGCGGAAGAATTATACAATTATGGATCATCGGTGGATGCAGCGAAATATGTAGTAGGCTACACAAGAGGTACTTTCGGGGAATGGACATGAAAAGTATTGGACAATAGTGGAAGAGATTAGAACATCACCACGAAAATTCCACATTAATGACTGAGGGTACGCAAAATTCAAGAAGGAAATATAGATAATCTTATTTGAAAGAAACACATTGGTGGCATATACCATTTGTAAGTCAGCGATCAGCACATAAATAAGGGACTGTTCGTAAATTACCTAAATAACTGGGGGGAGAGAAAGGAAAGGTGTCTGAAAAATTGTTCAAGATGTTGACAGGTGGGTAGAATAAACAACCTTAGTCTACATTTTGTGTACTATTGCCTTCTAAGACGTTCCATCGTACCTATATACTTAACTCTCGACTACACATCAGGACACAACAAGAACTAATTCTTGGACAAATCAAATTAACATTGTGAATGCAGAAGTGTTGGGGGGGGGGGGGTGTCAATAAAGCAGGATGAGAAGACGATGGATTTTCTGCAATACAAATTCATAGCAACACAGTTTACCTTCCATGCGTGTGGTATGAGGCAGCTAAGAAGCAACGTGATGGTCTTGACTATCACATCCAGTATATGGTCAAAGTGACCAAGAAGCCATGCTGATGTCGGATGTGGCAGGCCAAAATGTGCAGAAATCGCAGCATAGCTGAAAGTCAGAACACAAGCCATTCCGTTTCCCGGGCTACACACTACTCGTCTGCAGGAGTTTGACGTACCAACGCAGCGAACGAGGTAGCAATGTAACTGTACTTGTATTGTGTGAGCCGCCCTGGATGAGTGTTTGGACAGATGCTGAATGATTCACATTTCAATTTTCAGTTCAACTAGACAAACATTTAGACAGCACGACTCTAAGGTTGACACAGTTTGCGAAAATTGGTACCCAAATCTTGCAAGATAGTTTGTTTGTTTTGTTTTTCGTTCGCTCCATTGTAACCATCACGGATATCCGTGCGATTTCCGCCGGGAGCGTGATTACGTTGTGCCACCGTTATGCGCCTTGTAGGCCTATCACATCCGATTTCGGCATGCCTTGACAATTCGGGTGGGCTACCCTTAGCATATGACAGCCTCTATATCTGTCTCCAGGCACGCGTAATGGAGCCTCTTCGCCCAGACGATTTTTGCTCTCGTCTGACTCGAACGAGGTGTTCCACTGTCTATGAACTTGCCTCGTGTAATTGGACGTGCTGTGCCTGTGCCCATTGGGTACTGAACCGTTTCTCATCCGTGAGCCTGGTTCCTTAAGGGGAAGAACTCAACAGAGGAGTTGGACCCCGGCTCTTTCGCCCTCTTAGCCGAGGTGTCATTCACCGACATCGTGTACCCCTTGTCCAAGTTCGAGTCTCACACCACGCGTTTGAGAGCAAGGCGTTCTCGAGCTGAGCGTCCTTGTCCCAATAGCGCCTGAGCCCATCAGGTACTGAACCCATTCTCTCTTCAAGTGTCTTTCCGGTGTAGGAAAACCTGACAGTAGAGTTGGGCCAGGGCTAAATCGTTGTCCCTTTCGTGCCTGAGCGTATCGAGTACGGAACCCTTTCTCTTCGCGAGCATATTTCCGGTTTAGGAAGGCTCGACATTAGAGTTGGGTTAGGACTTCTTGCTTTACCAAACGCCAATGGATGGGTCTGGGTCTCTGCCTGTAAGGAACACAGGTAACTAGAAGCTCGTCTCGAGCTGACGGTGCTTGTAGTTCCCCTTTCCTAGGGACTTTTCACTTTCTATTTGCAGTTTGCGCAGCCCTCTAGCGCTGTTCTGCCTTTTCATTGTTTCATTGTACTCGGTATGAAATATATTTGTCTCTCGCCATGCATCTATCTTTACGTGCATTTTACATTGGCCGCCCCTCCAATGTTCGGACTGGACTGCCCTGCTTCACTGTATGTCGACAGTGTCGTTATATGTGGTGATGCTGGTGGTGTCGGAGATATTGTCTGTCTCTTGTGCAGTCAAATCTCTTTCCATCTGCTACCTCCACATTCTCGGACACGATCCCCAAATGATTTGGCCAGAATCAGCTCGAGCTGCTGTATTTCTGTTTCCAGGGTGCACCGCGTGGAGGTACATTTGGGATCTTGGTTATCTGCTAACCCTGGGTCCGCCTAGAGCAATGAGTTCCCTTTGCACCCCTTGCAAGATAGTAAAAGTGGCGAACTTAAAGTAATCCCTGCAACTGTAAGAAGGTAGCTCTTGACTGCCCATGGCCTTTCTGACGATACATCAATGTCCGTAATCTATCAGGATCGTAGTGTAACACATTGGATGCATGAACACACAAAGGCAGTAATCGATTTCTATCTTCAACTTGTACGGATGTGACAGACAACACAGAAACACGGATTCAGGCTTTTGAAAACAATTGTGCAGACATTTGTTAAGAATTAGCTATATAGAATACAAAACAAACATATTTGTCCCGCAGCAAATAAAGCTGCAAGATATCAAGAACCGATTTTAGAAGTGATGAAACGGCCTGAACTTGTTTTGTTTGGATATGTAACAAGACACAATTCACTTTCTAAAATTAATTTGCACGGAACAATGGAGGGTGGAGCCTCTGCGACCCTTACGGGATGTGGGTTTATTATTACTGTATTATCTTCAGTGACCCGGATGAGTGAGGACAAATCTCGAGCCGTGGTGTCTTGGATGGTGTCTGATGTTCTGATAAGTTCGTTGTCTCAAAGGCAAGGCTGTGTTAAAATTTAACCCATGATTGTTGTTTCGGCCTGTGTCCGATTTTATTTCCTGAAGATGTCTTTCTCGCCTCTGCGTCTTTCTACAGATGGGAACTGGCCACTGTCTGTTATTTATCCTGGAATCTGTTTCATACTTCCCCCTGTTCACGTCGATTAGTAAGTGTAAGTATTTTACATTTATTCTATATTACTTATCTGTTTACTTATCAAAAGTCTTACCTATTTTAATTTTTTCAGTGTACTTTCCCCTCTTTACTTACCACTATCTTTCTCTCGCACCTTCTTCTCTGTAAATGCTGCGCTATCTTTGCTTCCTCCGTCGTCCATTCGTTATTGTCCTTCTTCCCTTTTCTTTCATTCGTATCAAAATCATGTGTGTTTCTATGTAAGATTTGTTTACTGCGGGCTTTGTTTGTACTGATGAAGGCCTTTTCGTCGAAAACGTCGTCTGTGGTTTGTCTTGTTGTTAGGCCGTTTTATGACGTATTTTGGTAACACTTAAACCTATTTTTGTTCACTTTGATATGTACCCTGTGTTACCCCAGCCACCCATTTCCTGTTTCGAGCTGTTACCCTACACGGGAACTTGTACCCATAGATAAATGTTAAACTCATTTTCACTGGTAGAAACGTTTCGCTATATATTCATATAATCTACGAGAAATATAACTTAGCACGATGGTTTGACTAGCGAGACCCACAGATAATATACACGCGGAGGGGGAAGCTATAAAACAGATACTAGGTGGGTCAGTTACTCATATGGGTGTTTAACCTGACTTTAATAAAATAATATAATTTGTACTACTGCTCGTCCTTTCATTACTACTGCATTTTTCTTCTGGGTTCGTTCTCAAATTTCTGCATATCAGCGGGATGTAGTCCAGATAAAGTATTGCATTGTGTCATTGTTTAGATTTTTAGCTGCGATATCTACACCTTTCATCCTGACACTCGACTTCAGCAGGGTCACTCGGTCGTTTTGAGCCTATATGGGATAGGACAGCAACTTCCATCCAAATACCTTCTTAATTGCCTCTTACAATTGGCAAGTATGACACTGCATTCTTACTCCCCTTTCGGGCCCCACCAACACTAGGGTGACTACTACTGCTAGCACTACATATCTACAGCGCCTGCTGATTATATTTTGTGAATTAGTGAAATGACTAGTTCAAATAGGTCAGCACATAGAGATAACCCTGAACTAACTCAGTTGATTATTTCGATCAGAATGAGATAGTCGTTATTATACAGACATGTCACGAACAAACGTCAGTTTTATATAACCACATGGTGAGTGGCACAAACATCTACCGAAAACAGGATGGCAAAAACTACACGTAATTGCACGTTTTTCCTGTGAACTTATTGCTTACAGAATAGTTTTTCGTGTTAGGACGAAATTATCCTTTTTTCCAGCGTTCACTATCAAACTACCGCTGGTTCTTTCTTTAGTGTGTTCGTCCATCACAAGAGATGATGACCATTTATTGCATACACTTTTAAAAATTCCGTTAGAATTATGTCCATGCCTAATAGTTCGTAGATAAGCCATATTCCAGCTGCAAATGTCCTTGGACAGTTCGAGCGTGGAACGACCACTGTAGAAGGATTTTTTAAATATCCGTGACTTTCTAGCTATTGTCCGCTGTTGAGCTGCTGCATTTCTCGTTTTTTCACACGATGATGCCCCCTTTTTGACTGTAGAGCGCCATGCAGATCTATTTAGTGCAAGCTCATATGCTTCTTTTGGCCACCTTTTAGCAGGAAAATGACCATACAGTAGAATGTAGTCCAGAGAATCTGTCTTTAAATTTTGAACCACACAATTTGTTACACCACGAGACCACTATTAACACGTTCAGAACTCAATATCTGATACTTATTTACTTTCAGAGTCGTGGTGACAGGATTACCTGAACCAGTATCTCTATGTTTTGTTGGTTGTAAAACTCTGATATAACCAAGTTGGACTAACTTCTAAGGTTGAAAGAAGCGTACCTCACTAATAGGTGTACATTTTATTTAACTAAGACAAAAAATAAATAATATACTTTCCTTTAGTATAACTCTACAACTCGATACATATTACAACTCTATACAGGTGTATATATGAAATAAAAGAGAAATGATTGTCCATGATACAATGATAAGACATACCGATAATTAGTTATTTATCAGATAGAAAGTGTGGATAATATCTAGAAGAAAAAACAACATATTTGACAGAACTGCCCACTGTACGACACCACAAGAATAAAACGATAGCCATCTGAAACAGCTCTGACGGAAAAACTCTATGGGTCATGTCTCAGGTCTGGTGACCACAGTACAATATATTGATGAAATTCACAGCAACGTCTGACTTCGGCTAGACAACGAAGAAGAAGAAGAAAAAAAGTAAAAATCCACAAAAAAATGAAAAAACTACTCACCAAGAGATTTCAGTCAAATAATAATAATACACCGTAACAGAAAAAAGTATTCAGACTTTTGAAAACAAGTGCTGTAGACGTTTGTTAAGAATTAGTTATATACAACACAAGACAAATATATTTGTCTGGCAGCAAATAAACAAACTTGCAGGTTATTAAGAACCACTTTTAGCAGTGGTGAAACAACGTAAACATGTTTGGCTTGGACGTGTAACGAGGCACCACTTTACTATCTAACATTATTGTGCAAGGAACAGCTGAGGGTGGAAAGAGAAGAGGAATTGAAAGGAAATGATTTAGTAAGAGGCGACTAAGGAAAGTTGCGGGATACGCTGACAACCGGTCACCTGTGGAAAAAAAATTATTCATTCTCACATCAAGTCCTAATTTCTTACTTTTGAATTCTATAAAATAATTCCCATTGGTGTCTAAGATAATTCCCATTGGTGTCTAAAATAATTCCCATTGGTGTCTAAGATAATTCCCATTGGTGTCTAAGATAATTCCAATTGGTGTCTAAGATAATTCCCATTGGTGTCTAAGATAATTCCCATTGGTGTATAAGATAATTCCAATTGGTGTCTAAGATAATTCCCATTGGCGTCTAAGATAATTCCAATTGGTGTCTAAGATAATTCCCATTGGTGTCTAAGATAATTCCCATTGGTGTCTAAGATATTTCCCATTGGTGTCTAAGATAATTCCCATTGGTGTCTAAGATAATTTGCATTTCATACAAGATACATTTCATACAAGATACATTTCATTCATGAACTGTGTTGAGTTGCGTATACAAGTAAATTTAAGTAGGAAGCCAGAGGACAATTTTAAAAATTCTTGAGACTAACGGGAATTGAACCAGTCCGTTCTACGGCACCAAGTCGCCTAGCAACAATTGCACACGCGTTTTTCAGTACTTGACTAACCGCATCTCCATAAAACGATGCGATTTCATCAAGCCATTCAAATCGTGCACACAAAGTCACCCGAACGGACCAATCGAGACAAGGACTATTACAACAACAACAAACATCCCGTACAGGTATTGAAATATCCTCAGTAACAACAAACACATAACATAATATCCGTATTAGTAATACAAGGGCCGATAGGTCTTCTTGTAAACATGGATAACATATATAGACAATACAATTTTGCTTCAAATAATTGTTTATACAAGTAAATTTAAGTAGGAAGCCAGAGGACAATTTTAAAAATTCTTGAGACTAACGGGAATTGAACCAGTCCGTTCTACGGCACCAAGTCGCCTAGCAACAATTGCACACGCAATCTTGATGAAATCGCATCTTTTTATGGAGATGCGGTTAGTCAAGTACTGAAAAACGCGTGTGCAATTGTTGCTAGGCGACTTGGTGCCGTAGAACGGACTGGTTCAATTCCCGTTAGTCTCAAGAATTGTTGAGTTGCGTAGCATATTAAGACGGTAGTGCCAAATCTCATTGAATAAACTACATATTACAAGATCATCAGTGGTAAAGAAGACCTCTGTACAGAAAGTAAACAAGATTCATGATTCATTGATTACGTTATTTTATTATTGTCGTGATGTTCGTATCTCACTATGTATATACATGGAGCCGAATTTAAAAAAAAAAAATTAATAAAGATAAGGCCGACCAACGAAATTCATGGAACTAATAAAAAGCAGTATTTTAGGTCATGTTTACCTTTCTGTACACATACCTTTATTATGAAGCAAATCATGGACAAGATTGCTAGTTGACAGGTAGAAATTGTCAGTGTCATGGAGCGACCCGACACGATGGAAACAAGGAGAGTTGAAACATCACATGGCAAAAGTGGAGCTAAACGTCAGTAAGTTTCAGTGCTACCATTAACTGTAAACACGAGACACAAAAATGGTGTCGACTAGAAAATCTTCATCAGGATATCAGGCAAGTCTTTATATGTAGACACACATACGGTCATAGGGGCATCATATGGAAGGGGAGGGGGGGAATTCATAAGAAAGGTCATACATTCTCGTGCGTTTATTCTTCCTGTTGATGAAAAATGTTAAGTCTTTTTGTGAAAAATAGCTAAGGTGGGTGGGGTAGGGTGTGGTTGGTCCATCTTGTGGCTACGTACCTAGTACAAAAAGTCATGAACTGAATTGCTGAGCAAGCCCCTCACCCTATCATCTAGATGCTTGGATATACACACACACACACACAGGATATGAAAATGATAGGAGGAAGAGACAAGAGAATCATAGATCGAGATATGACAGCAGATCGGGGGTAATTGGTTATTGTATATAACAGTACATGCACTCTGAGCTAAGTTGTTCGTTAACTTTGTACACTACTTCATTCATTCTTAATCTCTTGTTTTATTCTCATTTCCACGCCTTCTTTTCTTTTGCTCCTTTAAATAGTGACCAAGGAAAATGACTACAATAATTAAAAACGTCACAAATGAAGGCTCGTTTACTGTCTGTACAGGGGTCTTTATTGCCGATGGTCTCGCGATAATCCACAGCGATCTCGAAAAATGTACGTTATAAACACCAAGACTCGAGCTGGATTCGAACCCCGAGATCTCGAGCACAAAGCGAACGATTTAACTAATATGCAAAGAAAGTCCCCTGCTTTTCCATATCATGTAGGGTGTAGGTGACCCAGAAGTCACGTTGAGTCGGATGTGTCTAGCCGAAAGGCACAGATATCGCATCATATCTAACACAACGTATTCCGTCCTCTAGAGTATAGCATCCTGTTAATTTGTAGAATGTTGAGAATGTACGCTGAAAAAGAAGAACCACGATCAAGTTCGACGTATTGTGTTTGTGAGACGGACGGACTAACCACTCTGTCACTGAGCCAACACATATACATCTAGTCTAATCTAATTTCAAATTGCATCCACATCACGTGAAAGAATTAATTTGAAAAATGGTGTTTAGGTCTGTCTAAATTCCAAACAATTACAATAATATGCCCCATATTCAAATGAAATTAACATTGAAAGCTAGGTAAGGGAGCGCACAGGAATGTCTGTCTGATTGACAGGATGTATATGTATCCAGGCATTTGTATGCAAATAGATGTACGAATGTAAAACACGTCGTATTGTGTTATTAAGTTGCTACTGAACAAATTGAAATTAAACAAGGAAGAAGTATTCAGTGAAGGTAGGTATTAAAGGTAGGCAGACTAGAAAGTAGGCAGTAAAGGTAGGTAGTAAAGGTAGGCATAGAAAGTAGGCTGAAGGAATAAGAGATAGTCTTCTGACGTTATTCTATGGAAAAATCACGTGATCGGATGTCAAAAATGATCTTATCAGTTCTGTAGCACAATTTCGATTACATTTTTTTTATCTGTTCACATTTTGGGAGAAGTACTTTGTTTAGTTGTGTACAAGTGGATTTGAATAAGCAGTTGTTGATAAATTAATAAACATACATATTTCTAAGATGAGGCCTGTTAGTGATGGCGTTTTTGAACGCCCTGAGCAACACAGATCGTTTGTTCAACGAATGGCAGCTAGGACTAAAGCAAAAATGTTGAATTTTAAATCTTATAATACAATATCCTTGCTTCCAAAACAGTTCGTCCGTCCTGATTCAGGAACGTGGAAAAGGTTTGGCCAAGAGAATTCAGACATTTGTCAAGATTCAGAATATAAATCTGCTGAGAATGTGCCATCCATTGTTTTTGAACACGGAGAAGCAGACACAAGCAATGCTTCGTCGCGACGGTTAAGTTCTGCCAACACGAGGAAGATGTTCACTTCTGGAATAATGTCACCATTTAATTACGTCAAACGAAAACAGACATTTGAGCTAACGCATGAATTGACGGCACATTTTCCAGAATCTCAAATGACTAGTGGATCTTCTCAACAATTCTACTTGGGAGAAAATGAAAGTCATAGCTCGCATGATGGAGATTCTAGTCCTTCAAGCCTGCCAGGAGTTAGTTCCGTATCCAATTTTATGCATGGAGACTACAAAAAAGATTCAGACTGGAAATCATGTGTAGTAAATATGGATGATGTTCCATTTTCGAATGGTTTTTGGCAAGAGTGGAAGTCTGAGATGAACAAAATGTGGGTTATTTTTACAGGGGAAACCACCGCGCATGGATATAAGCGAACAATGGCTGCACACCGGAGTAAAGTGGGGAGGTAAGTGATTATAAGTCTTTAAGATAAATATTGGCTTATCATACTTTCTTGTCATGCAACAGTAAACGTCCAGTAGATGGCATCCGATTGGGAGCCGCGTAGCGCAGTGGTTAGCGCACTGGCTTCGCATATGAGTGGTCCTATGTTCATTTCCCGGTTGAGGCGAAAATGTTTCTCAGATCGCAACGGCTGTCGGGTCGACCCAGTCTTAAATGGGTACCGGATTAATCCGGGAAGTAAAGACTGCGAGAGAGAAGAGATGGCTACCGCCCTCATTTGTAGAGCCTCTGAAGTGTGAGATCGCTAACATCTCACACCCCTACGGCATTAATAAATGCTATGATTTACTTTACTTTTTTTATGCTACAGGCTCTTCTTGTGGAAGATTAGAAAACCTCACTATTTTCCAATCAGATCAGCCATTATAAAACAGTAAACGACATGTCAATATAGTGAGGTTTCTCTCTCTACATCTTTTCATCTGTAGAATTACACTTCCATTCATGGTGCAACATTCAGAGAACCCGGTATTACCTATCACGAAGGGGGAATCCCAGATTAGCTCAAGTCATGACGATGCTCCAAGCTGTCAACGTGTACATGGTGTCTCGAATATGAAGATGTGAACTATGTGAATGTTTTGAAAAGCTACTCTGCGCTGAACGTGATTACATTGGAGAGTCCCCCTTTGCTGACATCATCATCATTCATCATTAAGAGCCGTCTCCGCAACGACGGATGGCTGCAACTGCAACGTATCTCCAACATCTCCTGTCTGTTGTCTTGGTGGTGCACTCTGCTAGACTGTAACCTGTCCATTGTGTAATGTTACTCTCCCACTTGTATCTCTGCCTACCTCTTGCTCGCTTCCCTTTGACTTTACCCTCAAGTAAGGTCTTCAATAGAGTGTCATGTCTTTTAATGTGTCCAAAGTATTTTATTTGCCTGATCTTTATTTCTCTTAGTAGTTCTTTCTTCATATTAAGTGTCTTTAGCACCTCTTTATTTGTTTTCTTCTCTTTCCATGATGTTCTCCCTATTCTTCTATATACCCACATCTCAAAGGCATCAATTCTGTTTTCTAATTATTTATTTAGTGTCCATGTTTCTGAGCCATACATTAATATGGAATAGATGTAGCATTTTATAATTCTCATTTTTAACTTGTTTGTAATTTGTTTAGATATTAATAATTTCCTCATGTCATTGAACGTACTTTTAGCCATTCCTATTCTCCTTTAAACTTCTGTTTCACATCTGCAATCATTTGTGACTATGTGTCCAAGATATTAATACTGTTTTACTTGTTGTAGTTTCTCTCCCTGTATGTTTATGTTTACCTCCTGTTCTTCTGTGTCTGTGCTGATTATCATGGTTTTTGTTTTTTGAATGTTTATATCCAATCCATATTCATTACTTGATTTATTGACCTGATCTATTAGTCTTTGTAGTTCATGTTCACTTTCTGCTAAAAGAACAGTGTCATCTGCATATCTAATGTTGTTTATTATTTTTTCCATTGATATTGAGTCCTGGTATTTCTTCTATATTTTTAAAGATATTCTCTGTGTAGATATTAAATAGGCTTGGTGATAAAATGCATCCTTGTCTTACCCCTCCTTGCTGACAGGGACTGCATAACTCACCGCTCCATTCATCCAAGTAATTAGAGCTGGTTTGCTATAGCCCCCTCTGACAGGAAAGGATGCTTGTTAGGAGATCTTGTGCTCATGACCAAAGTTCTGCATATTGTAGAAAAGTAGAAAGCCACAAAACCCCTAGAATTTACTCAATCTGAGTATCTTCTTCTCAAAGCATTGCACGCCGCTGAGACGCGAAGTCGACTGAGTATGAAATTAAGCTTCGAAGACAGCATACCATTGCACATAGTAGGTAAGAGCTAAATGCTCGTAATTCTTGAGAGATGGAAACAACAACTTTCACAGATTAACTCTTCATCTCTGTCGTTCTACTTCTTATGAAAGGTCCATATATATCGGCAAGACTGTTGTTAGAATAAATGCTATAAATACCTCTAGATAAAATATAATAATAGTTGTAAGGTTCTATCCCAGATCGCGTGCCTACAAGCGATCATATTTGTTAAATAAATGTCCGGTCGTGATTTTTTTAATAGCTTGTGATGTCATCGCCCAATGAAATTGTTTAATAGTTTGCGACGTCACGTTGTCTGTTCATTTCTATTAGGGAAATGACTGGCTTCGACTTATATCTTGCATTTATAAGACACATTTTAATGTATAATATAGGGAAGACAGATATACATAGAATTTAAGAGGAGGGACGCGTTAGGGTTATGATTATAAATAATTATAACCCTACTTCTAACGCCGACGATCATTCCTTCTCCTCCGATGCGCATTCGTGCCTATTCAATCGTTTTAGTATTTAATTTCCACTAAAACTAGCAATTTTAGAAACAGCATGTGGCGGATAAGGGTGCAATACTGATGTGTAGAGTTTAGAAGGTTAGATCTAATCCCAACCCTACCCCTAAAATATACAATCATCCCTTCTCTTCCGTTGAGCATTCTTAGCATTAAATCGTGGCTTAACTCTCCGCCGAAAATAACGATTTTGTTTTTTCTAGCAACAGAGTCTGCTTGTGACGTAATTTCATTGATGACACGAAAACTGTGCGCACCATAGCACACTTGAAATGAAGATGTACATGTTCGTTTGTTGAGAACCCCATGAATTACTAGCGATTAGCTCTTACTACCTATTTGCAGTGGGGTGGTTTTTCTGAGCTCTCTTTCACACACAGGAGACTTCAGCTTTCTTCTTAGTGCAATGCCTATTGAATGGGTCTTCTACTCAGAGGGGGTCTATAATTGTATAGATGACATGATATAATGTTTCCATAAGAGAACCTCAATATAACGGCATGTCATCTACTAAGGTTTTCTACATAATATCAAACTTCGTTCAGATTCCGAAAAAATCAGGTAGGAACGCAATCTGGGATAGAACCAGTAATAAGTGAATTATCTGTGATCTAGGTCGTTTGTTTTCAGCATTTGTTTAATTTTATGCATAACTTATACAATAATTCGAATTGCCAGTATAAAAGAACGGTCGACTTCACTGCTTTTCGAACCTCGACCAAGGAAGAGCAAGTTTGTGTGTGAGCCAGGCCAAGACATCACTCTACCACTGAAGCCGACAGACTTAAAAACATTATTGTAAACTATTTGACAGTGGACGGCTTTACACGTAGCAAACGTTGCCGATGTTCTGAGAAATTTGAGATTTATTATGATCGTTTCGTGGTAAATTTTTGTAAATATTTTGCAACTGTTTAAACGGAGAACAATGCTATTGTGTTTAAATAGTCAAGCATAGATAAGATTGGCATGCAGAGAATATTCAAGTATAGATAAGCTTGGCATGCAGAGAAACGATTTTTAGAAAACAACCGAATGCCATTTTTTAATAGCCGGACCAAAGACGTCTATCGCACGTCACAGACTAATCTTGTATGATAAAGACAATTAGGACAACTAAGAACCTTGGCTAATTCCTTGACAAATCATCTCTGTATTCAATTAGTATTACAACGAAATTATCAACACATTATCCAAACATATTTAAAGTTTAATACTAATAAGGGAGCCGCGTTAGCGCAGTGGTTAGCACACTGGCTTCTCATATGAGTGGTCCTGGGTTCCCGGGTAGACCCAGCCTTAAATAGGTACCGGATTAATCCGGGAAGTAAACACTGCGAGGGAGAGGAGATGGCTACCGCCCTTATTTGCAGAGCCTCTGAAATGTGAGATCCCTAACATCTCACACCCCTACGGCATTAATAAATGCTACGGGTTACTTTACTTTACTTACTAATACTAATATATTATATATATATATATATATATATATATATATATATACTAATATACAATTATTATACTAATAATAATATTAATAATTATACCCATAACCTACCAGGTCTTAGGTGTGCCATACTGGAGAAATCAACACAAAAATCTCTCCAATCATCTCTATTTTTATCATTTCCAAGAGGTGTAGACATATTATGACCAAATAATTTATTGACCTTATCAATTCAGAATTTTCTTTTCCTGTCTTTTCTTCCACTCTCGACTGTTCCATGCAAAATAAATTAGAAAGTGATTCCTGTCTTGTTACATGTCAAAATCAAACACTGTCATACGTAGCTCTTGATACTTCATCACTATCAGGTGCCATGCTGGCTGGTGTAGGTGATCCTGGCTCTCCACAGCTCTCTGTCTCTAGTATTATGTATCACGCTCGCTGTTGTTTCCCTGCCGTGCCAGGTTGTCAAACTGTCTAATATTTTCTCAACGTTGTCGACCTCTGTATTTGTTGCCTTTAATCTTGCCTGTTGTGACAATGCTCTCCGAACCTCCTTGTCTCATGAAGTTGCCAAGAAAAGGAAGATTGTCTTTTTTTCTTACATTATTGATTAAGGTCTGATTCGCATTTGACTCTTTCAACACCTCTACATTAGATTTTCTGGCAGTCCATGGTATTGTAAGCATTCTTCTATAGAACCACATCTCTGTTGCCTCTAATTTCCCACTTTCCAGTTTGTTTATTGTCCAAGACTCGCACCCATATGTTAGTATAAGAGTTATATAGCACTGCAGAACTCTCTTTCTCACCTCTAATGACACAGTCATTAATGACACAATATATTTTTCATTTTTCTGAATGTTTTTTATGCCTGCCACATTCTGCTTCTTATTTCTGTTAAACTTCTTCCACGCAGTAATCGTTGTGCCTAAATATTTGAGTTGGTGGGCCTGTTTTAATACTATATCATTCACTTTAATCTTGCAAGATGTGTTATTTTGTTTCTTTGAAATGCCCATTACTTCTGTTTTCTTTATATTTAGGAAGAGGCCTTTCTCTTGATATTTAGCAAGTTTTTTTTTTTTTTGCTGCTGGACAAATACAGATTTATTGTATTTTGTATAACTAATTCTTAATAAACGTCTGTAATACGTTTATTTAAAAGCATGAATCATTCTTTCTGTGTCTGCACTGAGTGCCCAACTGTCAGATTCGTATACAAATATACTTAACACAAGCGATCTGAATATAGTTTAATTCCAAGAAACGTATAATATGGGTATACTATTGGTTAATAAGTATATACGTGATACATATATCTACCTCTACTAATAAAGAAATTAATAATAACTCACCCTGTACATGAGGTGACGACAGTATGCAGTTTCCTGTACATGAGGTGACGACAGTAAGCAGTTTCCTGTAAATGTCACTAGAAAATCTCTTAATACAACTCAAACTACAAAATCCCTCGCTGCAACTACAAAACGGGAAAATGCAGTATCTGATAGTGTTTTTTACTAATAAAAAAAGGGCTAAAACAATCATAGAAAGAAAAATATAAGTACAGGAGAAAATGGCTGACGTTTCGATCCAAAATATTCGTCTGAACGAACAAATGATAATACCAAATATGGCTTTGGTCTTTGTGTCACTATTGCTCATACTTGATTGTTGAATCGTATTTATTTGTTTTGATAATTGCTTATACAATGGATGTCAATATAATTTTCCCATAAATACAAGAACGCCAATGTTTACTATAAATATCATTTTTCACATTTACACCAGAAAATCAGTTTCCTCAGTAACTAAATGTCATCTGTCTCATCACATCAAAATGTCATATTTTCTACTATGTATCATATTTCTCCTAATGAAAGCCTTTATGAAAAATAAACATTTCATAACTCCCCTAATGAAAGCTGTTACGAAATATAAAGATTTCGTATCTCCCCTAATGAAAAGTGCTTTCTATGAAAGATAAACATGTCCAGTAACAATCAGACTTTTACGCAAACGGAAGTCGTGAAACAACCACATTTTAAAAATACATTCAATTATTACTGCTTTTTATTCTGTGTCAGGATTCACTCGGTATTGCTAGCTCCCCAGACTCTCAGATTCTCCAGGATGCAGTCTTAAGTCTTCTTAAGGCAAAGATTGCATCACTAACGATATTGCATCAGTTCAATCCAATGTGGTCATCTTAGTTACATTTAATATACGAGTAGTTACTGCAAAACAAGGGCGTCCGAAGAACATAGGCCAGACATGATTGAAGGCAATAGAGATGGACAACAACATCGTGAATAGATATTGGATAGTTCAATATCGAAGCATCGATATAAACATATAAGCTACTAGAAATATATTTTTTGTGAGATTCATGAAGGTATACGTTAGTCGGTAAGGTACTTGATGATGATGACTGGCATACTAGCATACATGTATGAAAGAAAACTTAGAAAAACTCCACTTCATATAGAAAGTAATCGCGCTCAATTCACTGGGTTATTGACAAACAACATAGTTCGTTTCATAATTTATGTTACATACTTGAGCTCAGTTTTCACGAAAACTGCCTTATGCATAGCAACCACATTTCGCAGTTAGTTGTATACACAGCGCGACCTTAGGTAATCATATTTTACACATTGAAAGATGGATTGGAAATGCACAAACCTTATTTTGTTATACTGTAGTGCATAAGTAGTGCATCAGCTGGAGAGGAGATGGGCACCACTAGCTAAACCTTTTGCCCACTGAAATACTACAATGGATAATCACACACAGAGACTAGCATGGTTCGGACATGTATGCAGGCACGATTCCTTGTCAAAAACAGTACTGCAGGGAACTGTCGAGGGTGGAAGAAGCAGAGGAGGACAAATAAAGACATGGACAGACAACATCAAGGAATGGACAGGGCTAGATATTTCCACACTCATCCGCATCGCTGAGGATATAATTCGCTGGAGGACTCTGTGTGCTGAAGCTTCCAATGTGGTACCCCTACGACCCTGAAGGGTTATGGGTTTTATTGATTGATTGAAGCAGTGTAAAGTGGCACATTTTATATTTTACCGTGATACTTAAATTATAGTTGCCAAGACGTAACGAAACTACATAATAATAACAGGAACTGTGAGATAGTTATCATTATGTCCAGAGTATGCGTAAAACAGTTTTATTTTTGATGATCAAATAGTTTGATGTTTTTCTTGTGACATTGGTGTTAAGAGGAATATGCGTATTTGATCATTCCAGAAAGAAAAATGACTGCAACACATTGAAGTAACAGTTGATTTATAACTCCGTGACACTCTTAGATATTTGGTCGATGTGAAAAGAACAGAGATTGGCACATCAAATATTTTATTCGGATTCTGAAGACTCGTAAAGATAGACTACTCCTAAGGGCTGAATAAAATGCGTACCAACTCGTTGCCAATACCTCTCTTCCTCTTAAAGAACATGCTGTTCACATTGTCTTCAGGACTCAATATCTATTTGTGTGAGGGCGTCGTGTGTTATGATATTTACGTCACAAAGTTTGAAAGTCTTGTTTAGTTTAGCAACTTGACCTTTGACTGCAACTTGTACAAGTTTCTCGTGCCACCAGTGTGGTACTTTTTCTCGACACCAGGGTGGTACTTTATCTTGCCACCAGTGTGGTACTTTATCTTGCCACCAGTGTGGTACTTTATCTTGCCACCAGTGTGGTACTTTATCTTGACACCAGTGTGGTACTTTATCTTGACACCAGTGTGGTACTTTATCTTGCCACCAGTGTGGTACTTTATCTTGCCACCAGGGTGGCACTGTATCTCGCCACCAGGGTAGTAGATACGTTTTTAGTAAGGGGTTGGGGTCTACCTAAAAAAACACCATAACATCATTCACGCATTTGCGTGTGTAATTCTCTTTTGTGCAAGAGAAGTGTAATAATATGAGAAAATATCGATGCTGGGGGGGGGGGGGGGGGGGAGAAAGAAGGTGTGTAAGTGTTTTAGCCACATTTTGACTTAATTCCTAGTACAAAAGTCATTTTCTGATTTCTTAAGAGAGTGAGGTTAAACGTTCCATTACGAGCAAGATAGCTGCGAGCTGATTCCGCTTTATTCTAAAATGTCTGCACATACATAATGTACATACATACTACACATACATAATGCACATACATCATGCACATACATCATGCATGGAAGTGATTGCATACGTTGGTGAATCTGCTTTACAATGTCAAGTCTCACAGGAAAATAGCAAAATAGTGAACACAAAGTAATGAGCAACAAGTAATGAGCACAAAGTAGTGAACACAAAGTAATGAGCAACAAGTAATGAGCACAAAGTAGTGAACACAAAGTAGTGAGCAACAAGTAATGAACACAAAGTAGTGAACACAAAGTAGTGAACACAAAGTAGTGAACACAAAGTAGTGAGCAACAAGTAATGAGAACAAAGTAGTGAACACAAAGTAGTGAGCAACAAGTAATGAACACAAAGTAGTGAACACAAAGTAGTGAACACAATGTAGTGAGCAACAAGTAATGAACACAAAGTAGTGAACACAAAGTAGTGAACACTAAGTAGTGAGCAACAAGTAATGAACACAAAGTAGTCAACACAAAGTAGTGAACACAAAGTAGTGAGCAACAAGTAATGAACACAAAGTAGTGAACACAAAGTAGTGAACAACAAGTAATGAGCACAAAGTAGTGAACACAAAGTAGTGAGCAACAAGTAATGAACACAAAGTAGTGAACACAAAGTAGTGAACAACAAGTAATGAGCACAAAGTAGTGAACACAAAGTAGTGAGCAACAAGTAATGAACACAAAGTAGTGAACACAAAGTAGTGAACACAAAGTAGTGAGCAACAAGTAATGAACACAAAGTAGTGAACACAAAGTAGTGAACACTAAGTAGTGAGCAACAAGTAATGAACACAAAGTAGTCAACACAAAGTAGTGAACACAAAGTAGTGAGCAACAAGTAATGAACACAAAGTAGTGAACAACAAGTAATGAACACAAAGTAGTGAACACAAAGTAGTGAGCAACAAGTAATGAACACAAAGTAGTGAACACAAAGTAGTGAACACAAAGTAGTGAACACAAAGTAGTGAGCAACAAGTAATGAGAACAAAGTAGTGAACACAAAGTAGTGAGCAACAAGTAATGAACACAAAGTAGTGAACACAAAGTAGTGAACACAATGTAGTGAGCAACAAGTAATGAGCACAAAGTAGTGAACACAAAGTAGTGAGCAACAAGTAATGAACACAAAGTAGTGAACACAAAGCAGTGAACACAAAGTAGTGAACAACAAGTAATGAACACAAAGTAGTGAACACAAAGTAGTGAACACAAAGTAGTGAACACAAAGTAGTGAGCAACAAGTAATGAACACAAAGTAGTGAACACAAAGTAGTGAACACAAAGTAGTGAGCAACAAGTAATGAACACAAAGTAGTGAACACAAAGTAGTGAACACTAAGTAGTGAGCAACAAGATAATGAACACAAAGTAGTCAACACAAAGTAGTGAACACAAAGTAGTGAGCAACAAGTAATGAACACAAAGTAGTGAACACAAAGTAGTGAACACAAAGTAGTGAACAACAAGTAATGAGCACAAAGTAGTGAACACAAAGTAGTGAGCAACAAGTAATGAACACAAAGTAGTGAACACAAAGTAGTGAACACAAAGTAGTGAGCAACAAGTAATGAACACAAAGTAGTGAACACAAAGTAGTGAACACAAAGTAGTGAACACAAAGTAGTGAGCAACAAGTAATGAACACAAAGTAGTGAACACAAAGTAGTGAACACAAAGTAGTGAGCAACAAGTAATGAACACAAAGTAGTGAACACAAAGTAGTGAACACTAAGTAGTGAGCAACAAGTAATGAACACAAAGTAGTCAACACAAAGTAGTGAACACAAAGTAGTGAGCAACAAGTAATGAACACAAAGTAGTGAACAACAAGTAATGAACACAAAGTAGTGAACAAAAAGTAGTGAACACAAAGTAGTGAACAACAAGTAATGAAAACAAAGTAGTGAAAACAAAGTAGTGAACACAAAGTAGTGAACACAAAGTAGTGAGCAACAAGTAATGAACACAAAGTAGTGAACACAAAGTAGTGAGCCACAAGTAATGAACACAAAGTAGTGAACACAAAGTAGTGAACACAAAGTAGTGAGCAACAAGTAATGAACACAAAGTAGTCAACACAAAGTAGTGAACACAAAGTAGTGAGCAACAAGTAATGAACACAAAGTAGTCAACACAAAGTATTGAGCAACAAGTAATGAACACAAAGTAGTGAGCACAAAGTAGTGAACACAAAGTAGTGAGCAACAAGTAATGAACAGAAAGTAGTGAGTACCAAGTAATGAAAACAAAGTAGTGAGCACAAAGTAGTGAACACAAAGTAGTGAGCAACAAGTAATGAACAGAAAGTAGTGAGTACCAAGTAATGAAAACAAAGTAGTGAGCACAAAGTAGTGAGCACCAAGTAATGAACACACAGTAGTGAGCAACCAGTAATGAACACAAAGTAGTGAGCAACAAGTAATGAACACAAAGTAGTGAGCACAAAGTAGTGAGCAACAAGTAATGAACACAAAGTAGTGAGCAACAAGTAATGAACACAAAGTAGTGAGCACAAAGTAGTGAGCAACAAGTAATGAACACAAAGTAGTGAGCAACAAGTAATGAACACAAAGTAGTGAGCACAAAGTATTGAACACAAAGTAGTGAACACAAAGTAGTGAGCAACAAGTAATGAACAGAAAGTAGTGAGTACCAAGTAATGAAAACAAAGTAGTGAGCACAAAGTAGTGAACACAAAGTAGTGAGCAACAAGTAATGAACAGAAAGTAGTGAGTACCAAGTAATGAAAACAAAGTAGTGAGCACAAAGTAGTGAGCACCAAGTAATGAACACACAGTAGTGAGCAACCAGTAATGAACACAAAGTAGTGAGCAACAAGTAATGAACACAAAGTAGTGAGCACAAAGTAGTGAGCAACAAGTAATGAACACAAAGTAGTGAGCAACAAGTAATGAACACAAAGTAGTGAGCACAAAGTAGTGAGCAACAAGTAATGAACACAAAGTAGTGAGCAACAAGTAATGAACACAAAGTAGTGAGCACAAAGTATTGAACACAAAGTAGTGAGCACCAAGTAATGAACACGAAGACGAGGGTATACTTTTACTTTTGTAACGAGGGTGATTCCTTTCAATTGCCACGCATTTTCACGTAGTCTATTCAATATATACAGGTATCACATATCTATAAACGTATATACAGGTATCACATATCTATAAACGTATATACAGGTATCACATATCTATAAACGTATATACAGGTATCACACATCCATAAACGTATTGCACGTCATTATACACGTTTTTTATACACAAGGACATATTATGTGATTTTTCATGAAACGGTAAGAGTTTATTTAAAATATAAACCTTACTGGGAGTGTTTGGGAATCCCCAATAGAATTTTTTTTTCCATAGCCCTACCGCGAGTCTCCGTGTTTAATATGACACACTTTCAAAGTATACATATTTCTTAGCTATATTGGGTGCAAATTGTCTGCATAAAAAAATACAATAAAAATAAAAACCAATTCGAATAAATTTAACACAGTTTCATTCGTACAATTCGAATGAGTTTAACACCGTTTCATTCGTACAGCTCAAATAACCTTCAAGAAAAAATAAACCATATACTGTAGGTGAATTATCGAAATAATTGTTTATAGCGAACTCTTACAGTGACGTGACAAATCAAGTATCATACGCTTGTAGGTAAGGAGCCATGCTTCAAGTAATATGCGTATAATATTCACAGATGTTTGTGGGTCATGGCAACATTAGGTGTCACAGTGATTGTGATGGTTTCTCTCTACAATATGATTCTGCAGCAGGATCTATATGCCTTCAGTTCCAGCATCAAGTCCCAGCCTCACGTCAAGATGGTTTTCCCTGCTGTCACAATCTGCAATCTAGCTCCCTATGACTTCAGCCTCATTGATGAGACACTTTTGAGAAACTATTCTGTAATAGTTCGACAGTTTTTGTTGGAGGTAAGACACGTGAAACGTTTTATTAATCATCACCATCATCATCATCATCATCATCATCATCACCATCATCATCATCATCATCATCATCATCATCACCATCATCATCATCATCATCATCATCATCATCATCGTCATCATCATCACCATCATCATCATCATCGTCATCATCATCATCGTCATCATCATCACCATCATCAAACCGATAACCCTTCAGTGTCATAGGGGTGTCACTCTGGAAACATCAACACAAACATTTCGCCCTGGCTCCTGTTTTCAGTTCTTTCCTTAAGTGGAGAAACGTAATCATGTCCAGTCTTTAATATTATAAATCCATATTGTTGTCTGGCCTCTTCTTCCACTTAAGTCCAAATAAGTGTATTTTTCGGTGATATTTCTTCGAGCTTTCTTTTATATTTCTTAGATGTTTCATGTTATTATACTATTTTGCTGTTCCTTTTGCTCTTTTATCTGTTCTTGTTGTACGTGTCTTCCGTCTTGTATGTCTTTCTCTCATCTTCTCTGTTTGATTATCTGCTTTTGCGCCTCTCTTGCATTATGATTCTCTTTTTGTAATAATCATTTTTGATGTTTATTTTTGTCCTAATGAAGATATTTTAGTCGAAACGTTGTTTATGTTATACCGTGTACACACTATACCGTGTATTTGCAATAAAACATTGACACACTATACCGTTTATTTGCAATAAAACATTGACACAATATAACTTGTATTTGCAATAAAACATTGACAC
Source organism: Meghimatium bilineatum (assembly GCA_034231615.1). Classification (NCBI taxonomy): domain Eukaryota; kingdom Metazoa; phylum Mollusca; class Gastropoda; order Stylommatophora; family Philomycidae; genus Meghimatium; species Meghimatium bilineatum. Next base: position 45,639,136 of record CM067318.1, on the reverse strand, counting down.
AATATATCGTATTTTTGCAATAAAATATTGACGAATTATACCGTGTATTTATGAAATTTAAGAAAGATCTACGAATAATGCGTCCTGCTATAAGAGAGACCCGGTGGAAATTTGAGAATGGGCGAAATGTTAGTGTCAGTGGGGTAGAGTTTTCTAAATGGGTCTTGAGACATTTATATTAGTCGAAAATTTCTACATTACTGCTTACTGCGTTTGGGTATCAACGCCTTTTATTCATACATTTAAATATCGTTGTGTGGTATGTCCATTTTTGGTACTTTATGTTCCGTCTACGGCTCTGCAGTAACAGTTTACCCCAATCCGGATAACCGACAAGTTCGTAGTTAGCTCTGTTATCTTCGACAGTGTCACTCTTTACTTGTCGTTTCTAATTGTATCGCAATAAAGGCTTTGTGATCAAAACGTAGGGTTGTATGTTTTCTTGTTTGCCTCTTTAGCAAAATGTCCTAAACATGATATGCCAAAAATATACTTTGTTCCCGGTTGAAAGAGTTTACTGAAGAAAACAACATATACCGTTCCATTACTGAGTGCACGTCCTTGCTTCCACAAAGAAAATGAGAAAAATCTACCAGTACGTAACCACCAACACATCATTTTTTGCCTGTAGTGATTTTCTGGGCAATATAGAAACAAGTTTAGTTGTTTGCCATTTCTTTCTGAACGGTCCGGGTGCACAATTTCCTGTGGCAGGGATCTCGGTACTTGTACGCAGGGCCGGTCTTAGGCCATTGCAACCTATGCGGCCGCAGTGGGCCCCGCACTTTCATAGGCCCATAAATTCATATTAGAATTTACTTTATTATCCTCTTCCCTACCCAGACTGGGCCCCGCGCAATCCGTTTCGCATAGGGCCCCTCAATGGTTAGGGGCGGCCCTGCCTGTACGACTGTCACAGAGATGGACTACAATCTATTACAACGGATTTAACTCAAAGCCATGAGATATTTTGTTACTTACACTGAGTAGAAATTATATATACACTGCCTCAACATCAGAGGGGGATGGGCGGGAAATCTGAAAAAGCTTGACAGGTGACGTGGGGGGGGGGGGGGGGTAAGTTGTGGTCTTAATTAAGTAGGGAAATCGCCGAATTCTTGATATTTGTTCAGTAGGGATATAAAATTGGTAAACGATTGCTAATATATTTACATATATCTATTTACAAGTCCCATATATCTATTTACAGGTCCCATATATCTATTTACAGGTCCCATATAATTATTTACAAACCCTATATAATTTTTTTAAAGGTAAAGGTAGGTCCCATGACAGCAACTTACCGTCGAAGATGAATATAACTCTTCATTAACTAAGTAGTAGCACATTTCTGCAGGATGTAGTCCAGAGAATGGAAATGAGTTTTATTTGCGTCAATGGCCCGACATACCCGGCATCGGTAATTGATATATAATTGTTTTTACCTCTTCCACTGAACGATGTACGTCTGTAAGCATATCTCTAGTATTGACAGAGAGCCGTACAAGAGACCTGGTTACTGTACAAACCAGCTGGTCATCACGCTCTAAGCTAACCACATCACAGATGTTTGATCTTTTATCGCCTTCTCTCGTCTCTACGGTATATACGATCCAGTATATATAAACTCCAACCTGTTATAACATATTCTCTTTAATGATACTCGCGCACTTCCAATTGCAATTGCATATATGTTAACTCAATGAAATAATATTGTTTGGAGAATTAAAACTACTTGTTGAGTGACGTAGTACTTATCAATATATCATATAATTATATGTGACTATATGTTATATGTGACTATATGTTATATGTGTAAGATATATTATATGTGACTATATGTTATATGTGTAAGATATATTATATGTGACTATATGTTATATGTGACTATATGTTATATCTGTAAGAAATATTATATGTGACTATATGTTATATGTGACTATATGTTATATGTGACTATATGTTATATGTGACTATATGTTATATGTGTAAGAAATATTATATGTGACTATATGTTATATGTGACTATATGTTATATGTGTAAGATATATTATATGTGACTATATGTTATATGTGACTATATGTTATATGTGACTATATGTTATATGTGTAAGATATATTATATGTTTTCGTGTAAGAAAATGGTAGTAGCTTCATTATGTTTAATTATGTTTGTTTGTTTGTTTTGCGTTCGCTCCATTGTAACCATCACGGATATCCGTGCGATTTCCGCCGGGAGCGTGATTACGTTGTGCCACCGTTATGCGCCTTGTAGGCCTATCACATCCGATTTCGGCATGCCTTGACAATTCGGGTGGGCTACCCTTAGCCTGTGACAGCCTCTATATCTGTCTCCAGGCACGCGTAGTGGCGACTCTTCGCCCAGACGATTTTTGCTCTCGTCTCACTCGTACGAGGTGTTCCACTGTCTATGAACTTGCCTCGTGTAATTGGACGTGCTGTGCCTGTGCCCATTGGGTACTGAACCGTTTCTCATCCGCGAGCCTGGGTCCTTAAGGGGAAGAACTCAACAGAGGAGTTGGACCCCGGCTCTTTCGCCCTCTTAGCCGAGGTGTTATTCACCGACATAGTGTACCCCTTGTCCAAGTTCGAGTCTCACACCACGCGATTGAGAGCAAGGCATTCTCGAGCTGAGCGTCCTTGTCCCAATAGCGCCTGAGCCCATCAGGTATTGAACCCTTTCTCTCTTCAAGTGTATTTCCGGTGTAGGAAAACCTGACAGTAGAGTTGGGCCAGGGCTAAATCGTTGTCCCTTTTGTGCCTGAGCCCATCGGGTACGGAACCCTTTCTCTCTGCAAGTGCGCTTCCGGTATAGGAAACCTTGACAGTAGAGTTGGGCCAGGACTACCATCGTTGTCCCTTTCTTGCCTAAGCCCATCGGATATAGAACCCTTTCTCTTCGCGAGCATATTTCCGGTTTAGGAAGGCTCGACATTAGAGTTGGATTAGGTCTTCTTGCTTTACCAAACGCTAATGAATGGGTCTGGGTCTCTGCCTGTAAGGGACACAGGTAACTAGAAGCTCGACTCGAGCTGACTAAGCTTGTAGTTCCCCTTTCCTAGGGACTTTTCACTTTCTAGTTGCAGTTCGCGCTGCCCTCTAGCGCTGTTCTGCCCCTTCATTGTTTCATTGTACTCGGTATGAAATCTATTTGTCTCTCGCCATGCATCTACCTTTACGTGCATTTTACATTGGCCGCCCCTCCAATGTTCGGACTGAGCTGACTAGCTTCACTGTATGTCTACAGTGTCGTTATATGTGGTGATGCTGATGGTGTCGGAGATATTGTCTGTCTCTTGTGCAGTCAAATCTCTTTCCATCTGCTACCTCCACATTCTCGGACACGATCCCCAAAAGATTTGGCCAGAATCAGCTCGAGCTGCTGTGTTTCTGTTTCCAGGGTGCACCGCGTGGAGGTACATTTGGGATCTTGGTTATCTGCTAACCCTGGGTCCGCCTAGAGCAATGCGTTCCCTGTGCACCCCTTTAATTATGTAACTATGGTGACATATACAATGTAAGATCGCATCATAAAAATAATGTTGCAAACACGAATTATTGTGATATAGCAGTAATGGAATAGTACTAAAATTTGGTTAGTAATTCGTCATCAGCGGTGTGATTCAGTGCTTGGGCTTTTCTGCACGGTTCAGAGGGAAAACTATTTCAGAATCGAGCGGTGCTTCATTACTACGACTAGTAGATTTACGTACGTTAGATTTAAAATCTGTTACATAGGCACTGCCATGGCTGTTGCCAGGGAACTATTCTCTTGTATACATACTTAGTGATTCAATGAACATGCTCAGTAAAATTGAAGAGGGATTCGCCCGCCGTCAATCGGACGTTATTGACCTAATCTACGACCACAAAGATTACCCTTATATTCATTCCAGGAAATGCGGGTGTTGAGAGTAATGAGCGAGTCGATATACTGGCGGACATAGCAACAGTGTAAATAGTTACACCAACATATCTATCGGACATAGTTAGTCCCTGAAGGATTATGTCCATTCAGAATATTTTCAAAAACCTAAATCATGGTCGCTCTGAAGACTGCACGAGATTTATATATAAAGATTGGAATAACCCTTAAAGATACACATACAAGATATACACAGATTGGAATAACCCTTAAAGATACACATACAAGATATACAAAGAGACTGATCATCAACATCGTTATGGAACTGTCAGACGCTACACTCTGACAGATTTATTCAGGCGGAATCGGAGCCGCCTGTAGACTTGTCCGGTGTGCGCTCATGATAACCAGCAGTAATAGCTCATGAATGAAATTTAATGGCAAGAATTTTGAGCACATGTTATAGAAGTTAAATTATAGATGCACTCCCAGCCAATGTGTCCGTCATATGCTAGCACTTACCCACCGGAGAGTTGGTGTCTTCTGGGTATGAAATAAAGTTCTGAATAAATCACTGAATAAATCACTGAATAAATCACCGAATAAATCACTGAATAAATCACTGAATAAATCACTCAATAAATCCCCGAATAAATCACCGAATAAATCACTGAATAAATCACTGAATAAATCACTGAATAAATGACTGAATAAATCACCGAATAAATCACCGAATAAAAAAAACCGAATAAATCACTGAATAAATCACTGAATAAATCACCGAATAAATCACTGAATAAATCACTGAATAAATCACCGAATAAATCACTGAATAAATCACCGAATAAATGACTGAATAAATGACTGAATAAATCACTGAATAAATCACTGAATAAATCACTGAATAAATCACTGAATAAATCACTGAATAAATCACTCCATTGAACAAAAGAATAAGAGATAACCGCTAGAAATTTCTGGGGTCTCGACACAATAACAACAATAGTGCTACACGTAATTCTTATCTGCAAGAATACGTCGATCGATCAACTTACCATTGCTGTTATGTTTAAGATTGATCATTGTCAGTTACGTAGGTAACCACAGTGCCACCAATGCTCCAAGGGGGAATACACAAATGACATCTCTGGGACCTGTCATACATGTAGTTAGAAACGATGACAGGAGATTTTAGAAATTGGGGATTGTCTGTTCTATCCCAAAGGTGAAATCGAACCGAAATCCACGCGGATAAGTCATTTAGAAAGACACGTATCTCAGTCAAGCTGTAAACCATGACACAAATCATAGCCTACTCAGGATTACATCCTGCTAATTAGCAGGACTTTGAGAAAGAACGCAGAAGAATATCGCAGAAGAAGATGGATGTTCGTTAAAATATAAATTATAACCGAAACTTGTTTAGCTTGCCTGTTTGTACAAACCTTCCTCACAGGTTATGAGCAATAACACCCATTTGTATACTTCTGTAAAATAAATTGGAGGGGGGGGGGGAGATGGATGGGGGTATAAATAGAGCGTTCTCTCACATTCAATATAGTTCAATCTTTGAAAGGTCTTATGAGAAGTAGCTTCATACTCAGCAGGGTGGGAGTTGTAATAACACAGATGGATTAATGCTTATACGACTTTCACAAGGAGAAATCCACTTTATACAGGACCTGTTATCTCATAGATATAGATATTTGCAGTTTCTTGGTCGTTCGTCTGGTGGACCACTAATGAATGTTCGTCTGGTGGACCACTAATGAATGTTCGTCTGGTGGACCACTAATGAATGTTCGTCTGGTGGACCACTAATGAACGTTCGTCTGGTGGACCACTAATGAATGTCCGTCTGATGGATCACTAATAAATGTCTGTCTGGTGGACCACTGATGAATGTCTGTCTGGTGGACCACTGATGAATGTCAATCTGATGGACAATTGATAAATGTCCGTCTGATGGACAACTAATGAATGTCCGTCTGGCGGACCACTGATGAATGTCTGTCTGATGGACAACTGATGAATATCTGTCTGATGGACAACTGATAAATGTCCATCTGATGGACCACTGATGAATGCCCGTCTATGGATCACTGATAAATGTCCGTCTGATGGACCACTAATGAATGTCCGTCTGATGGACAACTGATGAATGTCTGTCTGATGGACAACTGATGTCTGTCTGGTGGACCACTGATGAATGTCCGTCTGGTGGATCAGTAATGAATGTCCATCTAACAAACTTCCGCATGCCAAACCTGCTTAGATACTATTTAGTATCTGGTTCCCCTATGATAACGTGCATGTATACATACTTGCTTTTAATGTTGATTTATTTTAATCTATTTCCAGTTTGTAAGTTTGTCTCTATCTTGACAAAGGCTTGTTGTATAAACGTCACATCCTGTGTATTTGTCTTATTTGTATAAACTGATTGTTCGTCATTAATTTTTCACCCAAAGATCACGATGGAAATCAAAAGGCAGATAATTTCTACAATTTTTATACCAACATTCTGCTACCAATGTCAAACACAATCTTTAACAGCCTCACAGCAGAAAAAAATCGTTACATGTGAAATGAAGTGTCTGAGAAAAGCTGCAATGGTTACTAAACTAGATCAAATAAGAATGCAGAAATTAGGAAAAGAGTTGATATAATATGTATTGAAAATATTGAAAGACAGCAAGTAAAATGGCTCGGTCAACTTATGAGAATGAACCCAAACCAAATACCAATAAGAGCATATAACAATAGAATTTCCAGGCATAAGGCCAAGGGTAGAATGAGAAAACGGTGGATAGAAAACATCAAGATAACATTGAACAAACTTACTGAACCAAGGCGACACATCTGACCTTGTAATCATAAGGCATAAATATTCCAGTGTCTGGTAACAAGGCTAAGCAGGAAATGAGTGACTATAGCAACACATGACAAATATCAAAATGAACAAAACTAGGTATGTGTTACCAAAATACATCATAAAACAACCTAACAACGAGACGCAGTGACAGACAAAGTTTCGACTAACAAGCCTTTATCAGGACAAACAAAAGACCACAGTAAACAAATCTTACATAGAGACAAACTTGATTGTGATTTGAAAGAAAGAAAATGAGAGGATAATAGTGAATGGATGACGGAGGAAGCAAAGATGGGGGCAGTATGACAGGGAAGAAGACTCCAACCCCTGCACTTAACAGCGGGTGTGAATACGATCAACCATCATTCACCCGCGGACAGACAATGGACAATAGCAAAACTGTTGTAAATCTGATTCTATTTCCAGTGTGTGTGTGTGTTTGTTGTATCTTGACAAAGGCTTGTGGTATACACGTCACATCTTGAGTATTTGTGATATACACGTCACATCTTGAGTATTTGTGGTATACACGTGACATCTTGAGTATTTGTAAAACTGATTTTGAACAATTGTTCTTTTCTTTTATGTTTTATTTGTCATGTACCAGGGGTTTCATATACCAGGGGTGTCATGTACCAGGGGTGTCATGTACCAGGGGTGTCATGTACCAGGGGTGTCATGTTCCAGGTGTGTCATGTTCCAGGTGTGTCATGTACCAGGGGTGTCATGTACCAGGGGTGTCATGTTCCAGGTGTGTCATGTACCAGGGGTGTCATGTTCCAGGTGTGTCATGTACCAGGAGTGTCATGTACCAGCGGTGTCATGTGCCAGGGATGTCATGTACCAGGTGTGTCATGTACCAGGAATGTCATGTACCAGGGGTGTCATATACATGGGATGTCATGTGCCAGGGATGTCTTGTACCAGGGGTGTCATTTTTGCTGCAGTTTCTTCGGTTATCATATTTATCATAGAAAATGTGAAGAAATATATCAATTGTGTTTGACAGGTGGCAGCACTTCAAAGTTTTGCAATTATTCCCAACGACACCAGAACACTTAATTTGTTCAAGAAATTTGACACGAAGGATCTCCATGAGTTGATTGGTTGGAGACTGGACAAGTTTATCAAGAGATGTTATTGGAACGAGGTGCTAGTTTCCTGCTCAGAAATATTTGTTCGGTAAGTTTCACTGTAAATGTTCTTGCTATACCTGATGATTCCATCACGGATATTGCACCCCAGAAAGAAACATAACTGTAAAGGTGAAGTGTTGCGGTGAGGAAAGTCATGCTATATTGGCATGTCATTTATTGAGTACTTTTGTGCAATGGTGATCCGATAAATCAATAGTGAAATCTTACAAGTTCCGTCTATGACTCTACAGTTGACAATTCACAATTATTAAATGGTCTGATTCCAACTCTAATTTGATTTCCACTATTGTACGCTGGTAGTGTCATAGATCCGAAAGGGGCGGTGGTGTAGCTAAAAAAATGATAAAGTTAGTGACAATGTTTTAGCATGGCTATTTTGTTTTGGCGACAACTGTTAATTAAAAACGTTGGCGTTGTTATTACCCTTCATTGTTCTTGACCCCCAGTGCTAAAAGTCGTCCTCTTTTCCTAATGTTGGGGGGGGGGGTGTTTGTAGCCAGCCACCCGAAACGTGGTCTAGGGAAGGAATTAGTAGTAAAGTTAAAGCTATTTGATATATGTTCCGGCTGGAAAGGATAAGATGTGTGCCATAGTTGATAAACTGAATAGACTAGCGAAAGCAACATTGGCCAGAAACGGTCTGGTTAGCTTCCCTTCAGGCGCTTACTAGCGGTGGCAACATTCCTCGACCTTCGGAGAACATGAACCTTGATACACTTTTCCCAGTCGCTGAGTGGTAATTTTTTGTGTGACCGCGAGTAAACAAATGAAAATTAAAGCACAAGTTATGTGGTCGGAGAGTTAGTGACGCAACATGAAATTAAGGTACTATGATCGCAGTCAAACCCACGTTTTCGTTATTGTTTCCCCTTAATGCCTACCTAGGTAACTTGTGGTTAATTGATCTAAATATTATATCAATAAACAATCAATTTTATAACTAATTAAACACTAATTGAATAAATAATTGAGATATTCATTTTTTATGGTTTGGGTTAGGGGTTAGGGTCAATTATGTTTTCCTAAATATAATTATATTTAAATTAATAAATAATAAATATAAACTGATACAAATAGTCAAAGGAAATAATCGCACAGGTAGGCACTAATTGGCGCAATGGGGTAGACACTAATTGGAGCAATGGGGTAGGCATTAATTGTCGCAACGGGGTAGGCACTAATTGGAGCAATGGGGTAGGCACTAATTGTCGCAACGGGGTAGGCACTAATTGGCGCAATGGGGTAGCCACTAATTGGCGCAATGGGGTAGGCACTAATTGGTAGGCACTAATTGGTAGGCATTAATTGGTAGGCACTAATTGGTAGGCACTAATTGGCAGGCACTAATTGGTAGGCACTAATGTGTAGGCACTAATTGGTAGGCACTAATTGGTAGGCACTAATTGGTAGGCACTAATTGGTAGACACTAATTGGTAGGCACTAATTGGCAGGCACTAATTGGTAGGCACTAATTGGTAGGCCATAATTGGTAGGCACTAATTGGTAGGCACTAATTGGTAGGCACTAATTGGTAGGCACTAATTGGTAGGCACTAATTGGTAGGCCATAATTGGTAGGCACTAATTGGTAGGCACTAATTGGTAGGCACTAATTGGTAGGCACTAATTGGTAGGCACTAATTGGTAGGCACTAATTGGCGTAATGGGATTCGACTGCGATCATCATCATCATCACGTGATATATTATTTCCAGAATCTTGTATTTGTAATTGATGTCCTGAACCCGACTCTATCTTGTATTTGTAATTGATGTCCTGAACCCGACTCTATCTTGTATTTGTAATTGATGTCCTGAACCCGACTCTATCTTGTATTTGTAATTGATGTCCTGAACCCGACTCTATCTTGTATTTGTAATTGATATCCTGAACCCGACTCTATCCTGTATTTGTAATTGATGTCCTGAACCCGACTCTATCCTGTATCTATCTATCTGACTCCTTCAACGATATATTGATACAGTCTTTGATGTCATCTGTCCATTTCCTTCTAGGTCTACATCTTCCTCTACTTCCAGGAATTCTGCCCTATAATATGCGTCTTTCTATGCTAGTGTCTTTTTATATGTCCGAAATATTTCAGTTTTCTAAGTAAAATTGTGTTCACCAACCATTCTTCTTCTATATTCAGCATATTCAAAACCTCACTATTCCTATTCAGCAAATCCTATTCAGAATACTGCCATCAACCCAGAATGATTTAGCTGTAGTGATTTTCTGGGCAATGCAAATACGTTCATTAGTTTGCCATTGCTCTTGGAACCATCCAGATGCACGCTTGCCTGCAGCGGGAATTTAATTCGGTGACTTGGTCGTTATAGATTTGTTTTTGCCTCGCCGACACAGAGTCAGACTTAGCTGTGTGCTTCGCCGACACAGAGTCGGACACAAAAAGTACTTGTTTGGGAATGCATCATTTTGACAACCTGCACATGTGACCCAGTCACCTCAGGCTGTTATTATTCTGTTCACGTTATAGCTCGTTATCCCTTGCATCGAAATCGTCTATTATTATTAGTGTTTCTAATATAGATTGTTATGAGCACAATGTAGTACCTCAATGAACATGATGTGTCCCAGATGACCCATGTATATATTTACATCTGCTGTTGTATTGCAGGTCTTTGACTATAACCCAGAGCTGTTTCACGTTCAACTTCGACCCGGACAAGCTCAAATACGCTGACAGAGTTGGCACATTCAGCGGGCTTGGCGTATTGATAGATGTTGGGAGTGATGCCATAGACAATCGTGTTCCAACTGGTCTGAAGGTAAGATTACAGGGGGGGGGGGGAGGCATCTTTCAACGTTCCATGGAAAATAAAAACGAAACCCTACTAAAATATATGGCAACAAATATATGTCACAGAGAAACCGATAATTACTTAAATATCTTGCATACACGGTTTGAATGTCTTACATACATACACGGTTTGAATGTCTTACATACATACACGGTTTGAATGTCTTACATACATACACGGTTTGAATGTCTTATATACATACACGGTTTGAATGTCTTACATACATGCACGGTTTGAATGTCTTACATACATACACGGTTTGAATGTCTTACATACATACATGGTTTGAATGTCTTACATACATACACGGTTTGAATGTCTTACATACATGCACGGTTTGAATGTCTTACATACATACACGGTTTGAATGTCTTACATACATACACGGTTTGAATGTCTTACATACATACACGGTTTGAATGTCTTACATACATACACGGTTTGAATGGCTTACATACATACACGGTTTGAATGTCTTACATACATGCACGGTTTGAATGTCTTACATACATGCACGGTGTGAACGATGTGATCGGTGGGGCATCAGACCTGCATGCATACCTTTCACTATCTGCCGATTAAAAGACAGGACTTCTATGGGGATTCCCAGAGTACACCGCTGTTAGTTTAGATAACGACCAGTCACCTAGTAAATCACTCCATAGAGACGGTCTGAAGAATTTTATTAGTGCGAAAACAAGACCAATGACCATGTAACAATAGGTCTAAACTTACAGAAATGACACTTGTCACTCGTATAGTGGCGAGTTTCTCTTGTGGAAACCACAGAACAGTTCATAATCAATACATTCACTTGTTTGCCCCATTTGTGTAGGAGCATGGACATCTTTGATTATAAGAGGACTAACTAAGTCGTCGCAGAAAGGGTTGGTTGTTGCACAAATTAGCTAAGACATCCCTATCAATGTTTGCCAAGTCCTTTTCCGGTGTAGTCCTGAGTACTGATCTCACAGTGCGCCACCCAATTTGGTTGATACTTCTGATCATTGCTCACATTGGGCGTATTTTCTATAACCAATAAATGAAAGGAACGGAAAAATAGATATATTTACAGTTAAGTAACGCTTCGTGAGATTATCACAAAGGACACGGATGGATAAGGACTTGTTTTACACGATGCTTAAATTTTTTTTCAGCTTTACACTTGCAAACTGTTTCAACGACGGGACATTCAGGCGACGCTTTTGCCAACAGCCCAATACAGGAAAATCGTAGTTAATCCTTCTATATCTCCGTGGTAGCAGTCTACGTTTCAGATTTTTGCACACAGTTGTACATTTTCTTTCATTCCAATACTCTTTTAGATATCAACAATTAAAAAAAAATAAAACACTGCCTTCCAAAACAATGTGTAAAAGGATACAGGATATCCCCATATTTTTTTACAATTCGTGGAAAAACACACAAACAGACGTCAATGACATCCTGAACGCGGATATGTATCAGTCCTTTGTGATGCAGATCTGCTAAAAAAAATCTAGATAAAAGATAAACGATCCGTGTTTGTGTGTGAGTGTTTGTGTGTTTGCATAGACGTTTAGATACATGGGTTTAGCAGGAGTCACAGAAAGGGGCATATGTTATTAAAAATAGCTGGGGTTTCACGTTTTCAAATTATTCTCACAGAAAACATGTAATTCTCTAAGATAGTTTGCGCACTGTTCTCATGAAGCGTCACCCTTCTTGGTATATCACTTCCCAGAAATATAATGCCTGGGTCACAGGGCATCAGCCCATGGACCACTGGATCAACAACCAACCATTTTGGTGTATTGGACTTTTTCTGTACTCTGATTGGCTGACAACACATATGAAAAGTGACAAATGATCAGTTACATCAGCCAAGATGAGTGATGCTGTGCAAGATCAACACGCAGGAATGTATGAAGAATGATTTGGTAAATGCTATATATTTATTTGACACTTCGCATGTCAACTGTACACTCATCATTAATTTCTTTCACTCTTTCTATATCAAACTTAGACTGGTCATTGACACATTCCATATCAAACTTAGACTGGTCATTGACACATTCCATATCAAACTTAGACTGGTCATTGACACATTCCATATCAAACTTAGACTGGTCATTGACACATTCCATACTAACCATTGACTGGCTTAAATTCTTTACTTGGTATGCACGCATAGGAATAGGCTTGCGATTCCAGCCAGTTTGGTGCCTCGGTTATGGTAAACATTTTTATCGTTCGACTGCTTGTTGTTGAAGAAATTGCTTCACTGGCTTCGTGTATTGTTATTTCGTGTTATCTGGTAGTAAAGGCACATGAGCTAACGTCAGATGACCGACCCATCCGTGTAAATCACAACTTCTGTGTCATCAGCATGATACGGAATTGAGTATCTTGACCTTAACATCTTAGCTGATATTGCTTCGTTTCCTGCACACTCTATTCAGTGAAATGACTGTCTTGACTGCCTCTTGAAAGATCATAGGAATAAGTATCCATTCCTCGTCATGAGTTATGACTTCTGGGGCGGAAATATATTTAACGGTATCCTCGGCGTGCCCCATCCACGATTTGCCTCTTTTGAGATTGCTTCCCTGGACACCAGGGAACTCCCTGTGTAGGTAATCTGTGTCGGAATTCAGGTATACACGGGCATGCCACATGCAAATTCTATTAGATATGCTCATAAAATGCAGGAGAAAATGTATTCCCACACAGGGTGTATCTCTGGTGCGTCACACAGGGTGTATCTCTGTGCGCCACACAGGGTGTATCTCTAGTGCGACACACAGGGTGTATCTCTAGTGCGACACACAGGGTGTATCTCTGGTGCGCCACACAGGGTGTATCTCTGGTGCGCCACACAGGGTGTATCTCTGGTGTAACCAAAAATGATGCGCATTTCTTCATTTTGAAGTCTCTCCAGTCTCTCAATCTGTGTGTGGCTGGTGGTAATGGTGACATATGCATATTAAATGACAGGGAGGACAAGAAACTCATATAAGATTACTAGCTGTGATTGTTTAGTGTCAGCCGTTGCCACCACTCTCAGAGCTGAAACACCTTTGTTGATCTTTGCAATAACATAATCATTATCTTCCCGAAAGCACAAGCTGCGATCAAATCGCACGCCCATGTATCGTAGAGGTAAAGTCCTGATTGCATTCTGCCATCGGTGTCGCAGACTTTTGGCACGTTCCGAGAGAATCATGTCACCGTCGCCTATGTTTGGCTGTTCAGTGCCCCGGAATCATTACACCAGGGGGCGATAAGGTCTAGTTCATTCTGCAGTGCTCCGACATTTCGGAAAGTAACACCTTCCTGCAATAACGCAATGGCTCTTTCTCTACCCACAACACTTAACATTTATCGTTGAGGCATATTCATGTGCAATTGTTAGGTTGAAGTTGTGTTGCTTATAAAGATAATTTTGTTATTACAGCTCAAGACAAACACTGTAGTGATGTCTGATTAATGTCTTCTTTTTTTTTCTTCTTCTTTCTGTTCTCATGTACCTTTCGGTGTTGAGGGGAGAGTGAGTGTACGGTACAGAATAGGACTATCAAATCTGATTAATGTACCAAGCTTTTTTTTTGTTAGCACTTTTAAAATCCAGATGATACATAATTACAAACAGTCAAATTTTTCCGTCACAGCAACCATTATTTCAACCTGATTACTGAGTTTAACACTAGCCATACTCTCCGCTGGTGGCACATGCAGCACTTGTGGAATGGGTTTTTATTTTAAAATAATTAAATTTCAGACTAGTTGGTTTCGAAAGATAATTAATTTAAAATTGTCGGTTCATATCCAGCTACTAATCCTAACTTTTTTGAAGGGTAATATTACACACACACACACACGCACGCACACACGCACGCACGCACACGCATACACACACACATATATATATATATATACCCCTTTATGTCGTCTTCCTAGAAATATTTCAGCTCATGACGCCGCCAATTGTAAACATTGTTCTCTTTTCTATGTGGCATCTTAGCGTAACGTGATGGTAGTGTGGGGATTGTGCCCATGTTTAGAACAACTGTTATCGTCCATTATATGATGTTTCACTGATTCTCATGCATCGTATGAAATATTTTAAAGTTGACTGTACCGTGATTTAATTGGTTGTAGGTTCTGCTACACGAGCCGATGGAGTTTCCTAACAGCCGAGAGGACGGGATGCTCGTATCTCCTGGAACAACTACATATATCAGTGTTGCCAAGAATGAAGTAAGTATGGAACCAAAGACCACAAGAAATAGTTCTTAAATCGAGGAATTTAGAATAATCTAAAATGACTAAATAGCTCGTAGTTCATGTATCATGGACTGCCTTTTAGGTGTGGTTTTTCATCATCTACATTTCGTTCGTGTGAAAATCATGGCCTGGACTTGTAGTTCAAGAAGTAGATAATGTGGCAATCATGGCATGGACATGTAGTTCAAGAAGTAGATAATGTGGCAATCAGGGCATGGACATGTAGTTCAAGATGTAGATAATGTGGCAATCAGGGCATGGACGTCTAGTTTAAGGTGTAGATAATGTAACAACTGTCTTCTTCCCAGGCGTAGGAGGCGACTAAGAAAAGTTGAGATATGCCTGCCATCTGTGAACAAATCATCATTGTACTGCGTGTGTAGTCTCGATTTGTTACTTTTGTCTTTTGTTAAATATTCCCCATGGACGTTGAAGAGGTGCATACCAGTGGACATTGCATATTTTTCCTTTCGTGGCGGTGAATACTAGATGTACCATGACTGCAGATAGATCAACAGGTCTGATAGACCAGTGATGAGCTAGTTGGTCCTGAAGTATAGAGTACACTTCTGGAAGAAATTGGCGATTCTAGGATACTGTCAGACTGGAATGCCTCCCTTAGGAGACTACAAATGCATGCATAAACTCCTTTAACACAAGCATGCCCATGAGACAACATCCCATGTAGGAATTCGTGTATAACCTTGATTACTCAAATGAGAAGGACCTGTGTTTTTGTTAGTAAGTCTATGGGCTGTCAGGAGCTATCTGCTTACAGTTAAACTGACTACTTTATCATCATCATATTCGCAATGTCTTGAGCACAAAGCGAACTGATTAACCAATATGACATGCAGACCCTTGTAAAACTAAACTATCAAGTTTATTTTCTGATTCTTCAGTACAAATTTCTACCACGGCCGTATAAGGCCTACGGGACGGAATTCTGTTCTGATACTACAAGTCAAGATGATGACGGGGTTGAAGAAACGGAGGTACAGTACTACAACTACACAGGTTACAGCAGCTGCGTGGCTGAGTGTAGGCTGAGGGTTGTCTTAGAGAAGTGTGGCTGCGTAGTATATGCACGAGACCCTGGTAAGTGACATGTAGTGATGTGTATAATTTGTCAACAGATCCCCATCGTTGTACGTCAAACAAGTGCATAGTTCTTTTGTGTGCTAACATACCTTCAATAGGTCCATCATTACTTAGTAGATTTTGTAGTAGTAGTAGTAGTAGTATTAATATTAGTAGTGGTAGTAGAAGTAGAGTAAACAATGGTAGCAACAACAGCACAGTGTAGCTAGAAAACGCTGGATCGACAACATCAAAGAGACATTACACGAACACCAAGTGACATTATCCGAAGCTGCCAGAAAAGCGAGAACAAGAACATTGTATCTCTCTCGACACCGGAAAATGGTAAAAGAGGATGGAAAGATAGATATACAGAATAGCACAGTAGTAATAGTAGTAGTGGTAGTGGTAGTAGTAGTAGTAATATTTATAGTATTAGTGGAAGTAATATTTTTTTCAGTAGTGGAATGAGCAATAGTAGTAGTAGTAGTAGTATTTGTAATATTACCAGTGGTAGTTATTGTAGGAGTAGTAATTGTAAAAGTAGTATTTGTAGGAGTAGTTTTTGTAGCATTATTACTATAGTAGAAGTAGTATTAGTGCAGTAATAGTATACATGTGGTAGAATAAGCGATAATTTTATTATTATTATTAGTAGTAGCAACAGCAGTGATATATCAACATTTATAGTTAAACGAATTAATTATTAGAGTATGAACTGCAATGTAATTTTAGGGTATCTATAAAGTTAACTGTGCGCTGATGTTACACAAATGTAATCTATAAAGTTAACTGTGCACTGATGTTACACAAATGTAATCTATAAAGTTAACTGTGCGCTGATGTTACACAAATGTAATCTATAAAGTTAACTGTGCAGTGATGTTACACAAATATAATATATAAAACCGACTGTGCACTGACGTTACACAGATTTAATATATAAAGTCAGCCATGCACTTATGCTATACATATCTACAAACTCACAATGTGACGTCATGTTATCAGCAATGTACATGAGTGTTCAGTGACTTTGTGGACATCCGGTATAATTAGTTACAAGCAAGGTGTGTATGCCACGTGTCACAATCACGTGTTAATGTTTGTATGCCACGTGTTACAATCACGTGTTAATGTTTGTATGCCACGTGTCACAATCACGTGTTAATGTGTGTATGCCACGTGTCACAATCACGTGTTAATGTTTGTATGCCACGTGTCACAATCACGTGTTAATGTTTGTATGCCACGTGTCAACAATCACGTGTTAATGTGTGTATGCCACGTGTCACAATCACGTGTTAATGTGTGTATGCCACGTGTCACAATCACGTGTTAATGTGTGTATGCCACGTGTCACAATCACGTGTTAATGTGTGTATACCACGTGTCACAATCACGTGTTAATGTTGTTTTGCAGATATTACCGGCATCCCCTACTGCACCATGGACACTTATATCACTTGCTACCTACCCAAATTACGTAAGTCAGTTTTTGAAAATATCACTAAGTCTTTAAGCGCCATGATTTTTTGTCAGTCTTATTCGACAATGTCCATTCAGCTCAAATACCTTCAAATACCTCGGATCCAGTATATGCAGCGATGGTAAATGCAAAGCAGAACTAAAAATAAGGCTGGAGGTGGCTTTAGCGTCCTTGTCAAGGCTAACTGTGATTTGGAAAAGCAACATCAGTGTTGGAGTGAAAATCAAACTGTATAGGTCGCTGGTGCTTTCTGTTGTGTTGTATGGTTGTGAGAGGTGGACACTCACTGCGGACATGGAGAGAAGATTGCAGGCTTTCGAGTATAAATGCTACAGAAGAATTCTACGAATTGCCTATAGGGAACATAAGACCAATGTGTACTTAAGAAATAAAGTAGAGATGTGTGCAGGTGTCCAGGAGCCATTGCTTTCAATAGTGAAACGACGAAAACTAGCATGGTTCGGACATGTATGCAGGCACGATTCCTTTTCAAAAACAATACTGCAGGGAAATGTCGAGGGTGGAAGAAGCAGAGGAGGACAAATAAAGACATGGACAGACAACATCAAGGAATGGACAGGGCTAGATATTTCCACACTCATCCTCATCGCTGATGATAGAATTCGCTGGAGGACTCTGTGTGCTGAAGCATCCAATGTGGTACCCCTACGACCCTGAAGTGTTATGGGTTTATTGATATTGATTCAGCTCAACTGGGATGATGATGATGAAGATGATGTCTACGGTGTGTAGGACTCGGACAAATAAGTCATATGGATATCTGAAATCTACTACTACACTCTGAATATTTGTAGGAGGATTCTGTTCAACATTGCGTAGCTCTTGCCTGTCTTTCAGTAAGCTTTGACTGCGCGTCATTGTGTCTGAGGTTTTATATTGCTGCTGCTGCGCCACTCTTGATTCCACAACGTTAGTTAGAACTCGTGTGTTCAAGTCTCTCACATGAATTTGTGTCTATTTTGATGGGAGACAGTAATGTCTTAAGAGCGTCCTTAAAATATTGCTTCTGTCCTCCAACTTCGCGGTGGCCGGTCTTTAGTTCTCCATATATCAGCATTTTAGGTAGCCTATGGGCCATGTGTCATGCCAGCGTATCTGCGCCTTCATCATCATTAAGTGCATACTTACAAATTTAGATTTCATCAGTACTTCACTGTCTGGTATTTTATCCTACCAACAAATGTCGAGTATCTTACGAAAAAAGCTTAGATGGAAATGGTTGAGTTTCTTAACGCGTCTGACATATATTGATTGATCTTTAATGATCACTGGTGGTATTGATCACAGTTTTATCATTGATTCGATATTCGATCCAGCATCACCATACTGTGGATACTTTCATAATTACTCAGTTTGCAGTCATTTGTTCGGTGTGGATTTTTCAGATCTTACCAGAGAACAGAATTCTGACTTTTTCATTGGCCACTCCCGTTTCTTGTAATGTGATATATGCTTTCCAGAACGTGGTCGTCATTATGGATTCTCTGAACATTCCGAAATTCTGGGCGAGTTGACCTGCCGCAGCCGCAGACATGTTGAAACAATCTGATATATTACTGCACCATCATCGTCTTGTGCGCCCTCTTCCCCTGTTGCCGTTAACTCTGCCTTCAGATTTTAACATTTCCATGCTGTTATATGACACACACACACAAAAATACTAAGAAAAACGTAACTATCTTCTCCATCGAGACCAGCACCGTGCAGAGGTGATGGGGCTTAGTTCAGCCATCAGGGGCTGGAAACTAAGACTGGTCGGGCAGTCCCACTCGAGCAGGACCATAGTCCTGCCCTAGTAAGCAGAGTGCTGAAGACGGAGGCATCCAGCCAAAAGGCGCACAGATAATCAGGATGCCACGCACAAAACACAATGGAAACATGTCTACATCTATAAAAAGTTATGGTGCCTGCCCTGTGGCGGACGTTCAGGCAGGGACGGTGCCGGGCCCTATACCTCGAAAGGGCCCAACCTCAGTTACTGGAAGTCCTTCTCAATTGCCCCGAGGAGCCAGGAGGCAAGGGAATAGAGCTACTGGCCAAACAAACAAACGACCAATAAAAATAATGCACTGGAATGCTGAGGGTGTCAACAGTAAAAGAGATGGATACAGCAAAAAATTGGAACTTGAAAATGTCCTCAGTGAAGAACAAGTTAACATATGCTGTATCCAAGAAACACACCTCAGCAGCGACATAGCCTTCAAAATCAGAGGCTACCAGTGCTACCGATCTGACCGAAAGGACAGGCGAAAGGGTGGAATTCTGACACTTGTTAAAAACAATATCAGCGCATGTCAGCTTGAAGTATATATGGAAGGGGCAGAATACCAGATGCTCCACCTAAAAACAGACAGTGCAGAATTCCATCTCCTGAACTACTACTGCCCAAATGATAAACCATTGGCACTAGACACAATTCCAGACAAAGAGAGACTTATGGTGTGTGGTGACTTCAACAGCCACTCTCAGAGCTGGGGCTACGATCATATTGACAAGAGAGGTGAGGAACTTGAGAGCTGGCAGGATGAAAATAATCTCATCCTTATTAACCAGCCAGCAGACTCGCCAACCTTCTACTCGAGAGCATGGCACACCACCTCTACACCAGACCTAGCATTCCACTCACCAGGCTTGGAATGGAACATCACACGTGTCGTTGGAAAGCAGCTTGGAGGTAGTGACCACAGACCAGTATTTCTGGAAATCCACAATGAATTTACCACGGACAGCAGCACGCTCACTAGGTGGAACTATAAAAGGGCAGACTGGAAAATGTACCAGCATTTAACCAGTGTTCTAGCTAAGGACATGAACTTGGACAAAGACATCAATAGAGCAGTGAGTGAATTTAATAGATGTATACTACATGCTGCTAGTAAAACCATACCCAGGGGGGCACGCAAAAACTACAAACCCTACTGGAATGATGAACTGGAAAAGCTGCAAAATGAGATGGAAACATCTAGACAGCAGGCTGAGAACAGACCTAGCCAAGAACATCACAACAAATATCAGCAAACAAAGGCTAAATTTCAAAGAGCCAAGTTACAAGCCAGACGGAGCAGCTGGAAAGAAAAAACAGAGTCGCTGAACCTAGAAAGAGATACTAGGAAATTATGGAAACTTGTAAAACAACTAAATGATGAAGGTACAGGGAGAAATACCAGGATCACACTTTATAAAGATAGAAACATTTTAACAGGTAAACATGCAGCTGATTACTTTGCAGATTCCTTTGCAGAAGACAATAACGTCAAAGTCAGCCCAGACAAACAACAGGAGGTACGAGAGAACCAGCAAAACATTGGACAAGGTGAACCTATACCTGAAGTCATGGAGGCACCAATCACAATGAGAGAACTGGAGCATGCAATATCCAAATTAAAAATGAAAAAGTCCCCTGGAGCTGATGGAGTGTCCAATGAAATGATTAGAAACCTGGGAAGTGCAGCAAGAGCAAAGCTACTGCAGATCTTTAACACAAGCTGGTCCACAGAAAATGTACCACAGGCGTGGAGAGAAGCAATAATGATACCACTCCTCAAATCAGGAAAAGATGGCAACACAGTCTCCAACTACAGGCCCATCAGCCTCACAAGCTGTCTATGTAAAACAATGGAACGCATTATCAATCTTAGGATGCATTGGTACCTTGAAAGTGAAAACCTTCTGGTATCACAGCAAGCAGGTTTCAGACAGTGCTACTCTACTGAAGATCAGGCAACCTACCTCTCCCAAGAGATTGAGGATGCCTTCCAAGAAAAGAAACTGGTACTAGCAGCATGGATAGACCTCAGGAAAGCATTTGATAAGGTCTGGAAAGAAGGGCTCCTAAAGAAATTGCGAAATTGCAGGGTTAGCTCAAGAATGTACAAATGGGTAAAAGCATACCTGCATAATAGAAGAGCCAGGGTACAATTAGATGGTCGCAAGAGCAAGAAAGTTCTACTGCGTCATGGAGTCCCCCAGGGAGGAGTCCTGTCACCCACACTTTTCTTGGTTTACATCAATGACCTAGTTGCTGAACTACCACACGGGATCAAAGTGGCAATGTATGCTGACGACCTGGTGATCTGGTGCACGGAAGAACATGCAACAGTGGCCACTAAACAAATGCAAAGAGCTATCGATGCCCTAACGTTATGGGCTAATAGATGGTTATGTTATGTTATGTTCCTCCAGGGCCATAGGCGGCACATAGGGCAGAAACCATAGCTTTCCATTTCTGTCTTTGTGTTGCCAGGTCTTTCAATTGTTGCGTGTTGTTTAGGTTCATTGACATGCCTTCTCTATTAATGGTTCTTCGTAGAGTTTCTCTAGGTCTCCCTCTTCTTCTTACTCCAGGTGGCACCCAATATAGTGATTGCTGGGGAATTCTTAGGCTGTTCATTCTGAGAACATGGCCGATGTAAGTCCAACGCCTTTGTCTAATGAAGGAAGATATATAGGTTTGTTTGCTTTCCTCTCTTATAGTAGTGTTAGATTTAAAGTCACTCCACTTAACGTTCAGAATGGTACGTAGGCATTTGTTTTCATAGGAGTCGAGTCTTTTATCTGTGGCTTTTGTGGCTTTCCAACTTTCGCACCCATATGATAGAATAGGGATGATGTTGGAGTTAAATAACTTGAGTTTTGTGGTGTTTCTTAGTGTGTTTGACGTCCATATGTTGCGTAGTTTATTGAAAGCACCCGCTGCAAGGGCAATACGGTGTAAAATTTCTTTTGATGAGTCTCCATCCAATGCTAGATTGGTGCCTAAATATGTAAAATTGTTGACTTTTAATAATGGAACATTTTGAATTTCTATGTTGTCGTTGGATCTCGTAAAATCTAGTATATGAGTTTTTGATGTGTTGATTTTCAACCCTATCTGATTTGAGTAGTGTTGGAGATTGTCAAGCTTAGATTGAGCATCTGTGTGGTTTGCGCTCAAAAGGGCTAGGTCATCTGCGTAGTCAAGATCTTCGAGAACGGTATTATTAATCCATTTTATTCCTGTCAGCTCATTTTCAGTGCTCTTTCTCATGACCCAATCAATAGCGACGCAGAAAAGTAATGGGGACATGATGCATCCCTGTTTAACGCCCGTAACAACTTGGAACCATTCTGACTTCTCAGTGTTTGTTTGAACACAGCAATGTGAGTTGGTGTAGAATGCCTTTATAACATTGATTACTTTAGTAGGAAAACCGTATTGCTGTAGAATATTCCATAACGTAGGCCGATGAAGACTATCAAATGCTTTTTCAAAGTCAACAAAGTTGATTATGAGCGGGGATTGAAATTCGAGTGATTCTTCAATGATGATGCGAAGAGAAAATATGTTGTCTGTGCAGGAGCGAGCTGATCTAAAGCCTGCTTGTTCTTCTCTGAGTAGTTTATCAACAGCATTCTTTAATCTTTCCAATATGATGCTTAGGAAGACCTTGCCTATGACTGATAATAGGGTGATACCCCGCCAATTGTTGCAGTCTGAGGGGTCGCCTTTCTTAGGGAGTTTGACGATGATACCGTCTTTCCATTGTTGAGGTGGATTTTCATTGCACCAGACATCATTCATAAGAGACAGCAAGTTTTGTAATGTGTTATCATCAGAAGCTTTAAGCATCTCACTTGTTATTTCGTCAACGCCAGCGGCTTTGTTATTTCTTAGTTTATGGATAGCATATTTTAATTCGGTGATAGAGAAAATTTCACATGATACTGGCATGGTTGTCATTTGTGTGTCATTGACAAAATCTGGAGTAGCTGTTGGTTGAGGTCTATTTAATAGTTCATTAAAGTGTTCTGCCCACCTCTTTGTTTGGTCGTGGGTAGTTGATAATAGTTCTCCGTTTTTATCTTTGATGGGTACGTTGTTTGTTGTGACTGTTGTGTTACATAATTGCTTGATTATATGATGTAATGTTTTGCTGTTTCCAAATAGATGGTGCGTCAGCATTAACACAGATAAGTGCAGCACTACACTCTTTACCCTCTCACCAAAACAAAAAGCTGGTCATATCAAGATAGATGGAGAGCTCTTGAAAGAAGACAAACAACCCACATACCTCGGAGTTACTTTTGATAATAAGCTGACATGGAAGCAGCACATAAACAAAGCAACAACAAAAGCCAGGAGGAAGCTAGCTATCCTGAGAAAACTAAGTGGAACCACATGGGGAGCCAGTGGAAATATACTCAGTAAAGTTTACCAGCAAGGCATAAGACCACACCTGGAATACGGTTCATCTGCGTGGTGTCCTGCATCAAACACCACATTACAAGATCTAGATAAAGTGCAAAACCAGGCACTTAGAATAATGTTGGGAGCAATGAAATCAACACCCATAGCAGAGATGCAGAAAATGGGAAGAATGCAAACACTTGGCGAACGCAGAGACACAAAAGTACTAATTCAAGCAGAAAAGTTTCAGTGTATGCCAAGTCATCCAATGAAGGAAAGATTCCAAAATCTAGCAATGGGACGACTGAAAAGAAGCAGCTTTATCCATCAAGCTAAACGACTCCGTCGACAACTTACAGACCTACCTGAAGTTGACATCCCCTTAAGGTCTGTACCAGAGCAAACCCCGTGGAGTGAAAGCCATGGAATGCCAATATACATTCAGACCCATGTGAAAGGAATACTAAGCGAGGACGAACAGAACAGTGTGCAGCGAATGACAGTCACCCTCAGTTTCCTGGATGAGGAATATCCACAAGATATATGGGTCAGAGTGTACACAGATGGGTCAGCACAGAATGCTGTGAGGAATGGAGGTGCAGGTGTATATATAGAATATCCACACAAGCCTAGAGATACAATCAGAACACCGACAGGAAAATTCTGCAATAATTATGATGCAGAAATCCAGGCAATTAGTGTGGCAGCTAAAAAACTGCTGAACTCCAACTCTGACCAACAGCCTGTGGTATTCCTGACAGATGCAAGGTCAGTGCTTCAAGCTCTCCAGTCTGGAAAACTAACAGACTTAAAAAAACTACTTAGCGAATTGTCTTACCAGTATAGGGTAACCATGCAGTGGATACCCTCTCACTGTGGAATACCAGGAAATGAAAAAGCAGATCAACTGGCTAAGGTAGGTGCTGCCGAAGACCAACCAGATATACCAATCACCTACCATCAGAAAAAACAGATGATCAAGTCAATAAGAAAGCCACAAACACCAACACAAGATGACTATCACATTATGAACAGACCAGAACAAGTTATAATTCTACGTCTCAGAACAGGACACAACCGACTCCGCAGTCACATGTATACGAAGTTCAAGATTGGCAACACGGCCATGTGTACATGTGGACAGGCAGCACAGAGTGCCAAACATATACTTCAAGAGTGTTCTGAGCATGAAACGCTGAGGCAGACATATTGGCCAGAGGAAACAACACTGGAATCAAAACTCTATGGGACACTGTATGAACTACAAAAGACAGTGAGTTTTATTAAGGAGACAGAATTACAGATATAGACATGTTTCAAGTGAACGAAAGAAGAAGAAGAAGAAGTACCTTTCTTGTTATGTTGTTGTTGTTAAGGAGCCAGCTCTCTTCGACGTTTACTGATCCTAACACTTCTTAATTTGTTTGTTGCAGCTGTTCATGATAAACTTCTTGATTTGTTTGTTGCAGCTGTTCATGATAAACTTCTTGATTTGTTTGTTGCAGCTGTTCATGATAAACTTCTTGATTTGTTTGTTGCAGCTGTTCATGATTTGTTTGTTGCAGCTGTTCATGATTTGTTTCTTGCAGCTGTTCATGATTTGTTTGTTGCAGCTGTTCATAATTTGTTTGTTGCAGCTGTTCATGATAAACTTCATGATTTGTTTGTTGCAGCTGTTCATGATTTGTTTCTTGCAGCTGTTCATGATTTGTTTGTTGCAGCTGTTCATGATTTGTTTGTTGCAGCTGTTCATGATTTGTTTCTTGCAGCTGTTCATGATTTGTTTGTTGCAGCTGTTCATGATTTGTTTGTTGCAGCTGTTCATGATAAACTTCATGATTTGTTTGTTGCAGCTGTTCATGATTTGTTTGTTGCAGCTGTTCATGATTTGTTTGTTGCAGCTGTTCATGATTTGTTTGTTGCAGCTGTTCATGATTTCTTTGTTGCAGCTGTTCATGATTTCTTTGTTGCAGCTGTTCATGATTTCTTTGTTGCAGCTGTTCATGATTTCTTTGTTGCAGTTGTTCATGATTTGTTTCTTGCAGCTGTTCATGATGTGTTTCTTGCAGCTGTTCATGATTTGTTTCTTGCAGCTGTTCATGATTTGTTTCTTGCAGCTGTTCATGATTTGTTTCTTGCAGCTGTTCATGATATGTTTTTTGCAGCTGTTCATGATTTGTTTCTTGCAGCTGTTCATGATTTGTTTCTTGCAGCTGTTCATGATTTGTTTCTTGCAGCTGTTCATGATTTGTTTCTTGCAGCTGTTCATGATGTGTTTCTTGCAGCTGTTCATGATTTGTTTCTTGCAGCTGTTCATGATTTGTTTCTTGTAGCTGTTCATGATTTGTTTCTTGCAGCTGTTCATAATAAACGTAAAATTCATCTGTATCATTTTATTTCGAAAGCTGTGGATTTTTTTCTGATTTTGTTCTGTTTAATGTCCATGCCTCACAACCGTATATTGAAACTGGTAATACTCATCTTCAAATCATATATAGTATGTCTATGCTGCTGGTACCTTGCCAAAGATTTTTCATTTGGGCAAATTTCAAAGTCGCTATTGCCATTCTTCTCTTGATTTCTACAGCGTAAGTCTCCTGAGCTAATTATATTTGTGCTCAAATACTGGACATTTGTTACGTCCTCTATTGCAGCCTGCTCGTTTCTATCATTTTGTTGTAAACAACGCTGAAATGATAAAATGGGTGCGGTGGGTAAACTTTCGGCCCTCCCCAATGACATAAAGTAACTACATTTGAGTAGGGGGACTGCGCAGAGCACAGGAAAATTATTGAAATGGTTTATTTCTTGCATCATCTTCCCATGAAACATGGTTTATTTCTTGCAGCATCTTCCCATGAAACATGGTTTATTTCTTGCAGCATCTTCCCATGAAACATGGTTTATTTCTTGCAGCATCTTCCCATGAAACATGGTTTATTTCTTGCATCATCTTCCCATGAAACATGGTTTATTTTAAATGCTTTCAGTTAACTCTTTAATGAGTTAACGTTTGTCCTTCTGTAACTCAACAGAGAGAGGTATAATTGTATGCCTAGACTGAACTTAATTTGTAAAAGTAACATCAATGCTAGAGTGAGCATTACAATTTATAAGTCACTAGCTCTTTCTGTTGTGTTGTATGGTTGTGAGATTTGGACACTCACCGCGGACATGCAGAGACGCTTGCTCGTCTTCGAATACAATTTTTACCGACGAATTCTGCGAATCTCCTATACAGAGCATAAGAGAAATTTTACGTCAGAAATAAAATAGAGATGTATACAGGTTTACAAGAACCATTTCTTTCAATAGTGACACGACGAAAACTTGCATGGTTTGGACATGCATGCAGACATGATTCCTTGTCAAAAACAATACTGCAGGGAACTGTCGTTGGTGGAAAAAGCAGAAGAGGGTAAATGAAAGAACTGAGTTACCATCAATGACTTTACAAGACAAGATTTTTTTCTTGCTCGACCGCACCTTTGAAAATAGAAATGAATGGGGGACTCTGTTGATGCAGCCAATGTGTACCCCTACTACCCTGTTTCTCTAATGGTGTATAGATATATAGATAGATAAATAAGTATCCGTATTAATTGGTAAGATATGCTCTGGCATATGCACCACATGACCTGCCCAACGAATCTGTACGTATCAGAACAGTGTCAATGATAGAGATACCAGATCTGTCAAGGATGTTAGTATCAGAACAGTGTCAATGATAGAGATACCAGATCTGTCAAGGATGTTAGTATCAGAACAGTGTCAATGATAGAGATACCAGCTCTGTCAAGGATGTTAGTATCAGAACAGTGTCAATGATAGAGATACCAGATCTGTCAAGGATGTTAGTATCAGAACAGTGTCAATGATAGAGATACCAGATCTGTCAAGGATGTTAGTATCAGGATTTGCGTGTAAATAACCGAGTCACATTATGCGCGCTGACGTCGTGGACCATTTTCTGGGCTTTATAATATCTGCCCCCCCCCCAAATCAACGTGCTGTTTAATACTACGTTCTTTGAAAATTGCATCACAATAAGAAACAACATTGTAGCAATAGTAAACATAATTGTAACAATATGAAACATAATTGTAACAATAGGAGACATAATTGTAGCAATGGGAGACATAATTGTAGCAATAGGAAACGTAATTGTAACACATGAAGAGATGTGAGACTTCTATAAGAGTAAAGCCTCACTTATTGACATATTATCTACTTGGTGTTTACTGGTGCATAATGATTGGTACGGTTGGCCAATAGTTAGACCTGGTATGGTGGGTCAATAGTTAGACCTGGCATGGTAGGTCAATAGTTAGACCTGGTATGGTGGGCCAATAGTTATACCTGGTATAGTAGGCAATAGTTATACCTGGTATAGTAGGCAATAGTTATACCTGGTATATTAGGCCAATAGTTATACCTGGTATAGTAGGCAATAGTTATACCTGGTATAGTAGGCAATAGTTATACCTGGTATAGTAGGCAATAGTTATACCTGGTATATTAGGCCAATAGTTATACCTGGTATAGTAGGCAATAGTTATACCTGGTATATTAGGCCAATAGTTATACCTGGTATAGTAGGCCAATAGTTATACCTGGTATAGTAGGCCAATAGTTATACCTGGTATATTAGGCCAATAGTTATACCGTAGCACCACCAGCATGAAGGATGGGATCATTTACAAAGCGAATAGATGAGAGACAGCGGGTGATCCTTGAGATGACAATCTTATCAAACGGCAAAATAACGAACATCTGGGTTACTCAATTGCAGGTGAGACATTTATGCAGTCTCCTTATCAAATAGAAAAGTGTACCTGTGCTCTACCTTGTCAGAAAGTTGAATACCTGAGTCAACTGTCCAGTGCTGCCTTTCAAAGAACAGTGGAGGGAGTGATTTACCTGGATCAGAACACCTTTGATCCCGATAGTAGTCTTTCCCACATCATGTAAGATGATCTGTTTGTTTGTCTGTCTGTTGTCTGTCTATTTGCTGTCCTTTTTTTAAATCAAACTTATATGCATGTCTGATGGTTGTGTATCCAATCATATGTGCGTCCATTCATTAATGTTTCTATTTATCAATCAATTCAACTATCTGTTCATCACTTTAACTATCTTTCTATCTAACATTTTAACTATCCAATTGTCAGTCTAACCATCTACAAATCCATTTAACTACCCAACTATCAGTTCAACTATCTATCCATGAACTTAATTATCCATCCATAAATTCAACCATCCATTTATTACTCCAACTGTATATATATATATCCATCCATTAATTGAACTATCCAACTGTCAATTCAACAATCTATTCATCCAAGAATTTACTTATACATCCATCCATTCATCTATCCGTCCATCAATTCAACCATACATAAACCATCCCTATATCTTTTTATCCATCCATCCAATTTAGCCATCCACGAAACCATCTATCCATCAATTAAAACATTAACCAATCAATTTAATGATCTACCATGCATCCATCCATTCACCTATCATTTCATTCATCCATCATATCAAGCGTCTATTAGTCACCCTTCTGTCTACTTATCTCGTACTGCTTCTGTGTATTTATATCAGTCATTATATATATATATATATATATACACAAAATTAAGGGGATGAGAGGAACGTTAGAATATAAATGCATAACTCACTGAACATGCACAGTTGAGACAGCTATAAGATAATAATATAAGATAATAATATAAGATAATAATATAAGATAATAATATAAGATAATAATATAAGATAATAATATAAGATATCAAGTTGAATTCTTGACAAAGCTGTTAGTTGAGCTTCATCTTAACTCTGGTTTCTCTGCAGACAAAACTACGTTGAGCTCAAGATCTTCTACAAGGAACTGTTTACTCACATTGAAGAGCATATGCCTATGTATACGTGGTTAACAATTTTTGGTGAGTACCATTGGCAAATATACGAGGTTTTCATTGACAAGAGCAAGAATGAAATGGAGCATATCAGTATGAATTTTTAAACAAATTCTTTGAAGCGGAGATGACGCTTTGTCCAACTGACAGATGCTGGAAATTAAGATTGGTCGGACCATTTCTGACATTGAGCAGTACCACAGTTATGTCGAAGCAATTACTGGTGCTGAAGTCGGAGATACCAGGACGAGAGGCGCACCAGCAACTTTGGTATCACGCAACACAATTAGTTTGAACGAGATGAAGACAAGTTTTTAGAAGACGCTGAGGATAAAGTTTTGATAACCGAAACTGAAAGACAATTACAAGAAATGATGAATATCTTTGTACAAGAAAGTCAAAACACATGGCTTGGTCTGAAGAGCAGAAAAAACTGAAATAATAGTAATATCAAACAATAAATTACATCCAGAATTTCAAAGTAGATGGACCATTCTGAAGCAAGTCAACATATTCAAATATTTATGTACATTAATAACATCCGATGAAAGATGTATTAAAAAAAGTTAAATGTACAGTTGACCAAGAAAAGGCAACATTTCACAAGAACATCCTATGTAATAGATCTTTTGACAATTGTGATGTGATACAACGGTCTTAGATGTTATATAGGTCCAATCCTGATGTATAGAAGTGAATCTTGGACAATCAGAAGAGTACTGAAACAATATTTAGAGGCAGTAAGGATGGAATTTTTAGAGGAATACTAAGAACCCCATGGACAGAGAAAAAGTGTAATGAACATATTTTAAAAGAAGTTAATTTTTTTTTTAAAACACCATATTTTTGAACTATTTTTGCTGGTTACCCGCATCATAAAGAGACAGTTTACAGTTCTGGACACATCATGAGAAGAAAAAAGACGAAACACATTGTAACAACAGGCAAGCTGTCGAGGGGTACGGGGAAACAAGGAGAGAATGTGCTTGACAACCTAACATTGTGGAAGGGAGAACATCATATCGAAATGATTGACATCACACGAAATAGAAGGCTGTGGAAAGACATGATAACTGATGCCACACGACAAGGACTATAAGAAGACAACACGGTCTTTATGTCTGAATTACCTGTACTTTCATCTAACATTTTAAACACTTTCTGATGTGACCAATAAACACTATCTACGTTCTACAACCTACCAGTACGGAATAATGTTTTAATTACATCCCTTGCATTATTTATTTTCATGGGTTGTGTCCCTTCCGATTGGTCAAACTGTATTCGCTGTGTACAAGTAGATGACATAGTACAGGAAAACTACGTCCACGGTTGAAAAAAGCGCTCTTCACCACAACAGCTACACATTAAATAATCGAAGCAAACCTGCATTTATAAAATCAATAGTTCACAATTTTTACTAATTTTTTTTGGTAAGTGATGAAATAATTTCAATATATAGGCTTAGATGAAAGAAGATACATCAGTCTGATCAGAAATTTTGGAAAGAAACTGCATCAATAAACTGTGAAAACAGCTACTCATATCATAGGTAGAAATAAAAATAAGAGTTGGACAATGATGTATTATATCACCTAGTCTAATTAATATATACACAGAGAATATTCATTTAGTGAGTTCATTTAACACTAAATTCATTCACACGAACAGTGGGAAAATAATAAACAATCGACAGTGTGTAGATGACACGATCCTTGTGGCAAGAAGTGAACAGGAACTATAAACACTAAAAGATATATTTAATAAATAGAACGAGTTCTTGATTACCAGAACCGCGAAATTCGATAATTTTAATGGTTAAACCAAATTGGAGAAATGATCAATTAGGTTCAACTAGAGTAGCACAGCATAAGAGGTAATGCTCAGATAACCAAGATCAAATCAAACCCAGTAAAATCAAACTCAGTAAATTCTAACTCAATCAAATCAAACTCAGTAAAATCAAACTCAGTAAATTCTAACTCAATCAAATCAAACTCAGTAAAATCAATATATGTGCTATGAGTGCTACTCTACTCAGAAAGCGTGCTGCTTCATTTATAGGGGCGGAGTATTTGTGGTGTAATACGAGTACCATGAAATCAAGCATCTCTACAAAAATGAGGGAAACAAGTGTTAGAAACTGGTCCACAAGCTTAGAGAACACTACTTGAAGACACTGGCCCACAAGCTTAGAGAACACTACTTGAAGACACTGGCCCACACGCTTAGAGAACACTACTTGAAGACACTGGCCCACACGCTTAGAGAACACTACTTGAAGACACTGTCCCACACGCTTAGAGAACACTACTTGAAGACACTGTCCCACACGCTTAGAGAACACTACTTGAAGACACTGGCCCACACGCTTAGAGAACACTACTTGAAGACACTGGCCCACAAGCTTAGAGAACACTACTTGAAGACACTGGCCCACACGCTTAGAGAACTCTACTTGAAGACACTGTCTCATACGCTTAGAGAACACTTTTTGAAGACACTGGCCCACACGCTTAGAGAACACTAATTGAAGACACTGTCCCACACGCTTAGAGAACACTACTTGAAGACACTGGCCCACAAGCTTAGAGAACACTACTTGAAGACACTGGCCCACACGCTTAGAGAACACTACTTGAAGACACTGGCCCACAAGCTTAGAGAACACTACTTGAAGACACTGGCCCACACGCTTAGAGAACTCTACTTGAAGACACTGGCCCACAAGCTTAGAGAACACTACTTGAAGACACTGGCCCACACGCTTAGAGAACTCTACTTGAAGACACTGGCCCACACGCTTAGAGAACACTACTTGAAGACACTGTCCCACACGCTTAGAGAACACTACTTGAAGACACTGTCCCACACGCTTAGAGAACACTACTTGAAGACACTGGCCCACAAGCTTAGAGAACACTACTTGAAGACACTGGCCCACACGCTTAGAGAACACTACTTGAAGACACTGGCCCACAAGCTTAGAGAACACTACTTGAAGACACTGGCCCACACGCTTAGAGAACACTACTTGAAGACACTGGCCCACAAGCTTAGAGAACACTACTTGAAGACACTGGCCCACACGCTTAGAGAACTCTACTTGAAGACACTGGCCCACACGCTTAGAGAACACTACTTGAAGACACTGTCCCACACGCTTAGAGAACACTACTTGAAGACACTGTCCCACACGCTTAGAGAACACTACTTGAAGACACTGGCCCACACGCTTAGAGAACACTACTTGAAGACACTGTCCCACACGCTTAGAGAACACTACTTGAAGACACTGCCCCACACGCTTAGAGAACACTACTTGAAGACACTGGCCCACAAGCTTAGAGAACACTACTTGAAGACACTGGCCCACACGCTTAGAGAACACTACTTGAAGACACTGGCCCACAAGCTTAGAGAACACTACTTGAAGACACTGGCCCACACGCTTAGAGAACACTACTTGAAGACACTGGCCCACAAGCTTAGAGAACACTATTTGAAGACACTGGCCCACACGCTTAGAGAACTCTACTTGAAGACACTGGCCCACACGCTTAGAGAACACTACTTGAAGACACTGTCCCACACGCTTAGAGAACACTACTTGAAGACACTGTCCCACACGCTTAGAGAACACTACTTGAAGACACTGGCCCACACGCTTAGAGAACACTACTTGAAGACACTGGCCCACAAGCTTAGAGAACACTACTTGAAGACACTGGCCCACACGCTTAGAGAACTCTACTTGAAGACACTGTCTCATACGCTTAGAGAACACTTTTTGAAGACACTGGCCCACACGCTTAGAGAACATTAATTGAAGACACTGTCCCACACGCTTAGAGAACACTACTTGAAGACACTGGCCCACAAGCTTAGAGAACACTACTTGAAGACACTGGCCCACACGCTTAGAGAACACTACTTGAAGACACTGGCCCACAATCTTAGAGAACACTACTTGAAGACACTGGCCCACACGCTTAGAGAACACTACTTGAAGACACTGGCCCACAAGCTTAGAGAACACTACTTGAAGACACTGGCCCACACGCTTAGAGAACTCTACTTGAAGACACTGGCCCACACGCTTAGAGAACACTACTTGAAGACACTGTCCCACACGCTTAGAGAACACTACTTGAAGACACTGTCCCACACGCTTAGAGAACACTACTTGAAGACACTGGCTGACAAGCTTAGAGAGCACTACTTGAAGACACTGGTCCACAAGCTTAGAGAGCACTACTTGAAGGCACTACCTCCCACCTCCCCTCCAAACGTATAAAACATTTCTTTGTAGGCATTGGTCCCAAGCATTGAAAACATTTTTTGAAGGCACTGCCCCCTCTCCTCCCCTTCCTACTTATAAAAACATTACTTGAAGGCTCTGCCGACACCTTACATTTGAACTCTCCCCTCCCGATGGACTTAAAATACATTAGTTAAGGACACTGGTCCAGCACCCCAAGCTTAGAAAATATTTCTAGACACTAGTTGAATCTGCAAGTGTCTGGAACACAATCTGTGTCCTCTGATATCACAAAATAAAATCTCGCGCTGGCCCACCGAGCCCAAAAAGTTTGCCCAGTTCTGAATTTATATCTATTTTATTTACCGTTCGTTCTTACGCTCCCACCTCATCTCTCTTATATGAGGATAATGATTCTACCAGATTTCCAGCAGGTAGTAATCCAGAAAATGCGATGTTTCGTCGGTTTTTTTGGTACCCATGACCCGACAAACCCGACATCGGCTTTTACTTTTCACTAACATATACCTATATTTTTTTCCAAATTAACAGGCAACGTTGGAGGCCAGATGGGGCTGTTTACAGGTGCAAGTGTACTGACAATTCTGGAGTTTCTGGAACTCTCGATGCTAATAGTCTGGTTTCTAGTTCACACCGGCTACAGGTACTTCAAAGTCAGAAGGAAGCCAATACCCGGGAACGTGAACGGAACCAGGGAACAGGAAAATATAAAACCATAGAAAAATACGTGCATTTATTTAGGTGTTTTATGAATTATTAACCCTCTCGGAGACAAGTTAGAGGTTTATCATAGTTGCCAAATTGATCAAGCAAAAGCAACTGAGACACCATTTTTCAAAAAGTTAAATTTAACATGGTACAAAAAAGAAAAGTTTGTAGTAACGTACTGTTCAAGTTGTAATCATAAACTAAAAGGACTCATAAGACTGAGGATTGACATCGTTGTATTATGGTTATCCAATATGTACTCTGACCTTTTAATAAAACTTCACGACACCTGTCGAGAGTACCACTCATGGCACGTAATTCCTTAACTTCAAGCAATAATCATCAGAAATCTCCCAAGAAAATCAATTTTACATGCAAGACGTCTCGATTGGGATCAATGAACAACCAAGAAATTGTTTAGCTATACATATTTCTAGCTGGATCTAGCTCAGTGAACTACAATACGTCGTATTTTTTGTCATTATTCCGACACATGTAACTTTGACAGTTGGTAACTAATGCGTTTAATGCTTTGATCAATTAGACTGAATTTTGGAAGTCGGTGACATCGATATTTCGTTAACTATTTATAAGCATGACTTGTGCTTCACGCTGGTCACCATTCTGAATATCACCTTGGTCAAACTTGCGTGACCTATCTTCTACCGTTTTTGTAGTTATCGAGTTGGCCCCAGACACCCACACGGAAAATGACATTGAGAATCGCCAGTTCTTCGGTTTGCCGTAACCAGTTCTCCGGTTTGCCGTAACCAGTTCTTCGGTTTATATAGTGAGTTCTCCTAGGTAGTTCTCCATTTTTCTTAGCTAAACATTTCACAGTTTACCTCGCCAGTTTTCCAATTTATCTCATCAGTTCTACAGTCTACCTTTCTAATTGTACAGTTTGCCTCATCAGTTCTCCAGTTTGCCTCTCGTTATACAGTTTATCTGCCTTTTCTCCAATTTATTTCTCCAGTTCTACAGTTTACATCGCCAGTACTACAGTTTGCGCCGCTAATTTTGCAATTTACCTCGCTAGTTCTACAGTTTACCACACCAGTTCTGCATTTTTCCTCGCAAGTACTCCAATTTACCTTGCCTGTTCTACAGTTTATCTCTCCAGTTCCAAAATTACTTATCCATTTCTCCAGTTTATCTCGACATGTGTACAGTTTACCTCGTCAGATCTTCAGTTTATCCAGCTAGTGGCTTCTGCAGTTGACCTCACCAGTTCTATAGTTTACCTCGTTCAGTGTGGAGTAATGACAGAAATGTGAATAAACATTGTGTGGAGAGTTCCATATGAACTGTGAACGACAGTTATGAGGAGTGTAACGACATGAACTGTGAACAACAGTTGTGAGGAGAGTAACGACATGAACTGTGAACGACAGCTGTGAGAAGATTGACGACATGAACTGTGAACGAAAGCTGTGAGGAGAGATACGACATGAACTGTAACCTACATTTGTGAGGAGAGAGACGACATGAACTGTGAACGACAGTTGTGAGGAAAGTGACGATATGAACTGTGAACGACAGTTGTTAAAGAGTGACGACATGAACTGTGAACGACAGTTGCGAGGAGTGTTCATGTTAAGCAGATGTGTCCTTCTCTTTACTAATTAATCGCATACATTATTAAACGAAACTAACTTTCGCTAGAGGGTCACACCATTCATCGATCGAAGCGTAATGCACTGAGAGGTCCTCTTCTCCCTTCCATGGAACACCCTTTTTGAGGGGGGGGGGAGAGCTCCCAGTGCATTTCGCGAAGATCGAATTAGCACTAGCAGACTCTTAGCGTTTTTTATCTCCACGTTATGGAAGCTCAATGAAATCAAAAGCATTGCCAAAAAGATGGATTATTATCACGTGATGAGGTCAGATTTGCCTAACATGTACCATGGGGAGTCATAATACGAAATGAGAATTGTGTAAGGTTACCACCGCATAGGTTAAGTAAATGATGTTAACATTGCGATAGGACAAAGAGATATTAAAAATAATAATAATGTAGTCCGTTGTCATCATTATATTATCATCCTCATACACTATCATTATATTATCATCCTCAAACACTATCATTATATTATCATCCTCAAACACTATCATTATATTATCATCCTCATACACTATCATTATATGATCATCCTCATACACTATCATTATATTATCATCCTCAAACGCTATCATTATATTATCATCCTCATACGCTATCATTATATGATCATCCTCATACACTATCATTATATTATCATTCTCAAACGCTATCGTTATAATGATCATTTGCCATGCCGAGTTACTCAGGACATCGATGTTATCCACAACTGTCTGCCTCCAACCATTCTCATAAGTCCAACTAATCAGCTGGTGATTATCTTTTATGGCGTCGGGTGGGGGTGGGGCGGATGTCTATTAATTACGTTCAACAATTAGACCTTGTCTAAAAAGGTTTGACGAATGTTGACAAGGTGGATGGGTGTTTGAGACAAGTTGACAAGGGGAATTAGTGTTTGACAAAAGTTGATAACGGGATGAGTTTTTGAGAAACGTTTACAAGAGGAATGAGTGTTTGACAAAAGATGACAAGGGGGATGAGTGTTTAATAAAAGTTGATAAGAGGATGGGTTTTTGACAAACGTTGACATGGGGGATGAGTGTTTGACAAAAGTTGATAAAAGGATGCGTTTTTGACAAAAGTTGATAAGAGGAATGAGTGTTTGACAAAATATGACAAGGGGGATGAGTGTTTAATAAAAGTTGATAAGGGGAATGAGTGTGACAAAAGTTGACAAGGGGGATGAGTGATTGACAAAAGTTGACACGGAGGATGAGTGTTTGACAAAATGTGACAAAGGGAATAAGTGTAACAAAATTTGATACGGGAATGAGATTATGATAAAAGTTGACAAGGGCGATTAGTGTGACAATAGTTGATAAGTGGGATAAGTCTTTGACAAATATTGACCTCAACAATAATGATGTTTTTTCAAACATTAACCTAACTGTATCTCTTTGTATTCCCCTGTCTCTTCTCTTCCTAAATCTTTCTACTGGTCACAAAATGTCCAAGTTATTTTTTTTCTAAACACATGACCTAAATATCTTGACTGTTTGCAAATAATGTTTGTTTGTTATAATTGCCTTCTCCACTCCAGCATCTCTGAGAACGTTTTTGTTAGTTTTCTTAGTTAGCAGTCCGTGTTAGCTATATATGGTAGCTGTCCATGGTCATTTCAACCCGATTCAAGAAAGGAATATTGCGTTGCATCAATTTTAATATATTTTATCTCAGGCCGTGACTGAAAAATTATCTTCAACTGTTACAGAAAAAATTATCTCCAGCCTTAACATACAAATTATCTCCAGTCATGACACACAAACATCTCCAGCCGTGATGCAAACACTACCTCCAGCCGTGATGCAAACACTACCTCCAGCCGTGATGCAAACACTACCTCCAGCCGTGATGCAAACACTACCTCCAGCCGTGATGCAAACACTACCTCCAGTCGTGATGCAAACACTACCTCCAGCCGTGATGCAAACACTACCTCCAGACTACCTCCAGCCGTGATGCAAACACTACCTCCAGTCGTGATGCAAACACTACCTCCAGCCGTGATGCAAACACTACCTCCGGACTACCTCCAGCCGTGATGCAAACACTACCTCCAGCCGTGATGCAAACACTACCTCCAGACTACCTCCAGCCGTGATGCAAACACTACCTCCAGACTACCTCCAGCCGTGATGCAAACACTACCTCCAGACTACCTCCAGCCGTGATGCAAACACTACCTCCAGACTACCTCCAGCCGTGATCCAAACACTATACATATACTTTACACCGCCCACACTTTCACAGTTCCATACACTGACTCTAGCCTCAAGAAGCCACAATCACCGACTCTAGCCTTAAGAAGCCACACGCCACAATCACCGACTCTAGCCTTAAGAAGCCACACGCCACAATCATCGACTCTAGCCTTAAGAAGCTACACACCATAATCACCGACTTTAGCTTCAAGAAGCCATAATCACCGACTTTAGCTTCAAGAAGCCACACACCATAATCACCGACTTTAGCTTCAAGAAGCCACAAGCCATAATCGCCGATTTTAGCTTCAAGAAACCACACACCATAATCACCGACTTTAGCTTCAAGAAGCCACACACCATAATCACCGACTGTAGCTTCAAGAAGCCACACACCATAATCACCGACTTTAGCTTCAAGAAGCCACAAGCCATAATCACCGACTTTAGCTTCAAGAAGCCACACACCATAAGCACCGACTTTAGCTTCAAGAAGCTACACACCATAATCACAGACTTTAGCTTCAAGAAGCCACAAGCAATAATCACCGACTATCAGAAAGTTTTATCCGAGAAATATATATTAAAATCTTATACAAAGTAAATTTAAGTAGAAAGCCAGAGGACAATTAAAAAAAATTCTTGAGACTAACGGGAATTGAACTAGTCCGTTCAACGGCACCAAATCGCCTAGCAACTATTGAAGACGCGTTCTTCTTTAGTACTTGACTAACCTCATCTCCAAAAAGATGCGATTTCACCAAGCCATTCAAACCGTGAACAAAGTCACCAGAACGGACCGATCGAGACAAGGACTATTACAACAACAACAAACATCCCGTACATGTTTTGAAATATCCTCAGTAACAGCAGACATATAACATAATATCCGTATTTAGTTAGTCACGTACTGAAGAACGCGTGTTCAATAGTGTCTAGGCGATTTGGTGCCGTTGAACGGACTGGTTCAATTCCCGTTAGTCTGAAGAATTTTTTAAAATTGTCCTCTGGCTTCCTACTTAAATTTACTTGTATAAACAATTATTCGAAGCAAAATTGTATTGTCTATATATGTTATCCATGTTTACAAGAAGACCTATCGGCCCTTGTATAACTAATACGGATATTATGTTATGTGTTTGTTGTTACTGAGGATGTTTCAATACCTGTACGGGATGTTTGTTGTTGTTGTAATAGTCCTTGTCTGGATCGGTCCGTTCGGGTGACTTTGTGTGCACGATTTGAATGGCTTGATGAAATCGCTTCTTTTTTGGAGATGCGGTTAGTCAAGTACTGAAGAACGCGTGTTCAATAGTTGCTGGGCGATTTGGTGTTGCTGAAAGGACTGGTTCAATTCCTGTTAGTCTCATTAAAATCTTAGACGATCATGGAACCTTTAGAAGAAATAAATGATTCTGTTGTTTTATGAGTAACTTAATCTTCTTTGTTTAAATAAGGTGTAGAGGTGTTTTCTTCTACTACCATAAAACAGGTAATGTCTGAAAAACAGTAAAAGTAGGCAAGACAAATACTACAATTCTACAAGCAGGGCGCAGCAGAGGGGATATATTTTTTAAATTCTACCAGCAGGCTGCAGCAGTAAAAATAAATATTTTAATTATACCATCAGGGCGCAGCAGTGGAAATATATCTTTTAATTCTACCAAAAGGGCTCAGCAGTGGAAATATATCTTTTAATTCTACCAAAAGGGCTCAGCAGTGGAAATATATCTTTTAATTCTACCATCAGGGAGCATCATTGGAAATATATCTTTTAATTCTACCATCAGGGCTCAGCAGTGGAAATATATCTTTCAATTCTACCATCAGGGCGCCTCATTGGAAATATATCTTTTAATTCTACCATCATGGCGCATCATTGGAAATATATCTTTTAATTCTACCATCAGGGCGCAACAGTGGAAATATATCTTTTAATTCTACCATCAGGGCGCATCATTGGAAATATATCTTTTAATTCTACCATCAGGGCGCAACA
Organism: Meghimatium bilineatum; assembly: GCA_034231615.1. Taxonomy (NCBI): domain Eukaryota; kingdom Metazoa; phylum Mollusca; class Gastropoda; order Stylommatophora; family Philomycidae; genus Meghimatium; species Meghimatium bilineatum. The sequence goes on along the minus strand of CM067318.1, from coordinate 45,598,643 downwards.
GTGGAAATATATCTTTTAATTCTACCATCAGGGCGCATCATTGGAAATATATCTTTTAATTCTACCATCAGGGCGCAACAGTGGGAATATATCTTTTAATTCTACCACCAGGGCGCAACAGTGGGAATATATCTTTTAATGATGCATTTAAGATTTAGGAGATAAATATATTTACTTTGTAAACTTGTCTTTTGGACACATAATGAGATACTCATTGATGCCAAAGGATGTTTTTCAAAGTCCGGCGGAGGGTAGGAGAAGAAGATGGGATAGAAAGAAGAATACATGACTGAATAACGTCGTATACTGAACTGGGTATGACCTTTTCAAACTCATCAGGATGGTAGAGGATATAAATGCGTGAATATCTTCCTGTATCAAATGTTTCAACGTGACACCCCTACATGGAGATCTTTCTGTATCAAATGTTTCAACGTGACACCCCTACATGGAGATCTTTCTGTATCAAATGTTTCAACGTGACACCTGTACGACCCTACGGGTTATGGTTGTTATTATTATGATATAGGAGAAACATGATAACTTCAGAGGTTGTGCATGAAATAACGAATTATTATAGAAAATAACAAATGAAATAACGAATTATTATAGAAAATAACAAATGAAATAAATAAAGTAGTTTGGACATATTTAAAGACATGACACCTTGTTGAAGACCTTACTTTGAGGGTAAAGTTGAGGAGAGGCGGGTAAGAGGTAGGTAGCGATACAATTGGGAGGGAAGAAACATCACTAGATGGGTAGATTAAAGTCTAGCAGAGTACACTACCGAGACAAGAGACAGATAATATTGAAGTTCTGTTGCAGTAAAGCTTAGATGCACAGACGGAACGCATTGTTATAAACCTCACGATTTATATTTCCCGCAATGCGGAGGAGATTTGAAAAATCTTGACGTACCCAGTCTGTGATTGTGTCTATTCATGCTTTTCTTTATCCCCTCTGCTTCTTCCACCTTCAATTTTTCCCAGTAGTATAGTTTTTGACAAAAACATATCATCTCCTACGTGTTCAAACTATACAAGATGGCGATGCTTATTTCGAATACGAGTCAGTAGCTGGAAAGAAATGTTTACTTCAAATACAAGATAAGCACTACGACGGAGGAGAAAGAGGTAACAAACAGCATGACTCATATTTTTGTTTCCAGGAATGTAGGGAAGTTTTATGCAGGTAATCTCTCTTAAAACAACCACCCGATCAAGAGTTTCGTGAGAACTACCTGTTATTCTGCACTCTTATCCACTGAATATTCCCAAGAAGCCGACATATCAAAAGACTGATTTACATAATCCTCGACCCGGTGGTCTCGGCAGAATTGACAAGTCTACTCTTGTAATAAAAAATTTGCATTTAATCTTCAGCAACGATGTCTATATCGTCTACGATTTCAAATATTTTTAGGTTCTCAAACAGACTTGCGTGTTAATCACAAAAGGTATTAATTAGACCATAAAGTCATACAAGAATTATCTACTTTTCTTAGTTGTTTGATTGATAAGTTCTGAATATGTATGCGAACATTTCGAGAACCATTGTTGGATTTCCTTGCAAGAATCACTAACTAGAGGAATACTGTGATGATGTTTCTTAATTACAATGAAATTGATCGTGCATTATTGAATGTTATTGGGCGTTTTTTTTTGAAAGTTGAACAATGTATGTTGAGTTGAAAATTCATGTAAGTCGGTTCCAGTCCTGTAGGTTCCAGTCCTGTAGGTTCCAGTCCTGTAGGTTCCAGTCCTGTAGGTTCCAGTCCTGTAGGTTCCTGTCCTGTAGGTTCCAGTCCTGTAGGTTCCAGTCCTGTAGGTTCCAGTCCTGTAGGTTCCAGTCCTGTAGGTTCCAGTCCTGTAGGTTCCAGTCCTGTAGGTTCCAGTCCTGTAGGTTCCTGTCCTGTAGGTTCCAGTCCTGTAGGTTCCAGTCCTGTAGGTTCCTGAAGGTGGAATATGATGACAGTAGATGTTATGAGAAGTTGGTTATTGTTTAACGTAGGATGAATATGACTGAGGTTGTGGTCTAGAGTAGGATGAATATGACTGAGGTTGTGGTCTAGAGTAGGATGAATATGACTGAGGTTGTGGTCTAGAGTAGGATGAATATGACTGAGGTTGTGGTCTAGAGTAGGATGAATATGACTGAGGTTGTGGTCTAGAGTAGGATGAATATGACTGAGGTTGTGGTCTAGAGTAGAATGAATATGACTGAGGTTGTGGTCTAGAGTAGGATGAATATGACTGAGGTTGTGGTCTAGAGTAGGATGAATATGACTGAGGTTGTGGTCTAGAGTAGGATGAATATGACTGAGGTTGTGGTCTAGAGTAGGATGAATATGACTGAGGTTGTGGTCTAGAGTAGGATGAATATGACTGAGGTTGTGGTCTAGAGTAGGATGAATATGACTGAGGTTGTGGTCTAGAGTAGGATGAATATGACTGAGGTTGTGGTCTAGAGTAGGATGAATATGACTGAGGTTGTGGTCTAGAGTAGGATGAATATGACTGAGGTTGTGGTCTAGAGTAGGATGAATATGACTGAGGTTGTGGTCTAGAGTAGGATGAATATGACTGAGGTTGTGGTCTAGAGTAGGATGAATATGACTGAGGTTGTGGTATAGAGTAGGATGAATATGACTGAGGTTGTGGTCTAGAGTAGGATGGATATGACTGAGGTTGTGGTGTAGAGTAGGATGAATATGACTTAGGTTGTGGTCTTTAGTAGGATGAATATGATTGAGGTTGTGGTCTAGAGTAGGATGAATATGACTGAGTTTGTGGTCTAGAGTAGGATGAATATGACTGAAGCCGTAGAATTGATGAGACTAATATGACTGAGGATGTGGTATAGATGAGAATGAATATGGATTCACCTGTATAATGAAGGAAAATGAATGTGACTGAGGCTGTAGTCTGGAAGAGGATGAATGTGACTGAGGCTGCTGGGGTGTAATGTCACAGTATTAGATACATATATACTGTCCTGATACCAAAGGTAGTATAACGCGAAGTCGTCCGCTCGCTGATGAAAAAACCTGGGTTTCGAGTCAGCTTGTTGTCTTGGATTGAAATAAAAATACTTCCATATTCACTCAGCCACCAGAAGTAGGGTAGCAGGACGCAACCTCCGAGAATATACAGGAATGGTGTCATGGCTACAGAGAAAGTGCGGTATCCGACGTTAATCAGACGGTTTCTGATCAATCACTGATTTTGCAGCTGAGCACTTATAGAAAACTATGTACTATGACGCTGCTTCACAACTATCCTTGAGATAACTTACCTTTTCTTAATACTATAGTCAAGCAGGGAGTAGAGGCAACGAAAGAACAGACATACATGCTGGCAATGATGTGATTGATGACGTAGTACAGAAGAGATAGCTCCCACCTAATAATGGTGGACATTAATTTACTACCGAATGATGAAGACGACAGCGGAGTTTTCTTATCAAGAATCATCTCATCAAGAATCATCTTATCAAGAATCATCTCATGAAGAATCATCTTATCAAGAATCATCTCATGAAGAATGATCTTATCAAGAATCATCTCATTTTGATTCTTGATTCTTGGACCACAATTGTATTCTTGATTCTTGACACTGTTTGATTCTTGATTCGTGGTTCACAGTTTGATTCATGGACTACAGTTTGATTCTTGATTCTTGGACCACAATTGTATTCTTGATTCTTGGGCCACTGTTTGATTCTTGATCTTGGACCATAATTGTATTCTTGATTCTTGGACCACAATTGTATTCTTGATTCTTGGACCACAATTGTATTCTTGATTCTTAGGTCACTGTTTGATTCTTGATTCTTGGACTACAAATGTATTCTTGATTCTTGGACCACTGTTTGATTCTTGATTCTTGGACTACAATTGTATTCTTGATTCTTGGGCCACTGTTTGATTCTTGATTCTTGGACCACAATTGTATTCTTGATTCTTGGGCCACTGTTTGATTCTTGATTCTTGGGTCACTGTTTGATTCTTGATTCTTGGACCACAATTGTATTCATGATTCTTGGACCACTGTATATTCTTGATTCTTGGGTCACTGTTTGATTCTTGATTCTTGGGCCACTGTTTGATTCTTGATTTGTGGGTCACAGTTTGATTCATGGACTACAATTTTATTCTTGATTCTTGGGCCACTGTTTGATTCTTGATTCGTGGACCACAATTGTATTCTTGATTCTTGGGCCACTGTTTGATTCTTGATTCTTGGGCCACTGTTTGATTCTTGATTCTTGGACCACAATTGTATTCTTGATTCTTGGACCACTGTTTGATTCTTGATTCTTGGGCCACTGTGTGATTCTTGATTCTTGGACCACAATTGTATTCTTGATTCTTGGGTCACTGTTTGATTCTTGGACCACTGTTTGATTCTTGATTTGTGGGTCACAGTTTGATTCTTAATTGGTGGGTCACAGTTTGATTCATGGACTACAATTTTATTCTTGATTCTTGGACCACAATTGTATTTTTGAATCTTGGGCCACTGTTTGATTCTTGATTCTTGGGCCACATTATAGACAGATGGCTCTTTGGATGAGGCAGTGAGAAATGATTGGCAGTATTTATATATATGATGCAATGGAAGAAATTTCGAGAAATCAATAACTACGGATCCCTGGAACAGCCTACCCTCTTTTTGAAACTAAACATGCATCCGTAAGTCCCCTCCCCCATACACAACCATGTTTGTGAGATAGCATTATATGGGTACGGATCGAGCCTCAATTACACAATTGAGCTGAACTTTCGCTGCTGTCAGAAAGTCTATGTGCCGTCAAGAACAACCTGCTCACAGCTAAAGAGATTATTTGATTAACTTCAACGTTTAAACTCACAGAGGCAACGTGAATCAAAGTCATGCTGAAGTCGGATATGTCTGGCAGAATTTAGCAAATATCACATCCAAGATATGATACAAGGCATTCCATTATCAGGAATACGTCCTCAGAACTAAAGGACTTGAGAAATAACAGAATATTGAGAACTAACAGAATATTGAGAGCTAACGTAATATTGAGAACTAACAGAATCTTGAGAACTAACACACATGAAGAAGAAATTGGTAGTCAGTTACTGCGTCCGAATCAGTAAACCTCCACGGTTTGCAGATATAGCAAGAAGAAGAAGAAGAAGAAGAAGCTGGGGTGTAATGTCACAGTATTAGATACATATATACTGTCCTGATACCAAAGGTAGTATAACGCGAAGTCGTCCGCTCGCTGATGAAAAAACCTGGGTTTCGAGTCAGCTTGTTGTCTTGGATTGAAATAAAAATACTTCCATATTCACTCAGCCACCAGAAGTAGGGTAGCAGGACGCAACCTCCGAGAATATACAGGAATGGTGTCATGGCTACAGAGAAAGTGCGGTATCCGACGTTAATCAGACGGTTTCTGATCAATCACTGATTTTGCAGCTGAGCACTTATAGAAAACTATGTACTATGACGCTGCTTCACAACTATCCTTGAGATAACTTACGTTTTCTTAATACTATAGTCAAGCAGGGGGTAGAGGCAACGAAAGAACAGACATACATGCTGGCAATGATGTGATTGATGACGTAGTACAGAAGAGATAGCTCCCACCTAATAATGGTGGACATTAATTTACTACCGAATGATGAAGACGACAGCGGAGTTTTCTTATCAAGAATCATCTCATCAAGAATCATCTTATCAAGAATCATCTCATGAAGAATCATCTTATCAAGAATCATCTCATGAAGAATGATCTTATCAAGAATCATCTCATTTTGATTCTTGATTCTTGGACCACAATTGTATTCTTGATTCTTGACACTGTTTGATTCTTGATTCGTGGTTCACAGTTTGATTCATGGACTACAGTTTGATTCTTGATTCTTGGACCACAATTGTATTCTTGATTCTTGGGCCACTGTTTGATTCTTGATCTTGGACCATAATTGTATTCTTGATTCTTGGACCACAACTGTATTCTTGATTCTTGGACCACAATTGTATTCTTGATTCTTAGGTCACTGTTTGATTCTTGATTCTTGGACTACAAATGTATTCTTGATTCTTGGACCACTGTTTGATTCTTGATTCTTGGACTACAATTGTATTCTTGATTCTTGGGCCACTGTTTGATTCTTGATTCTTGGACCACAATTGTATTCTTGATTCTTGGGCCACTGTTTGATTCTTGATTCTTGGGCCACTGTTTGATTCTTGATTCTTGGACCACAATTGTATTCATGATTCTTGGACCACTGTTTATTCTTGATTCTTGGGTCACTGTTTGATTCTTGATTCTTGGGCCACTGTTTGATTCTTGATTTGTGGGTCACAGTTTGATTCATGGACTACAATTTTATTCTTGATTCTTGGGCCACTGTTTGATTCTTGATTCTTGGACCACAATTGTATTCTTGATTCTTGGGCCACTGTTTGATTCGTGATTCTTGGGCCACTGTTTGATTCTTGATTCTTGGACCACAATTGTATTCTTGATTCTTGGACCACTGTTTGATTCTTGATTCTTGGGCCACTGTTTGATTCTTGATTCTTGGACCACAATTGTATTCTTGATTCTTGGGTCACTGTTTGATTCTTGGACCACTGTTTGATTCTTGATTTGTGGGTCACAGTTTGATTCTTAATTGGTGGGTCACAGTTTGATTCATGGACTACAATTTTATTCTTGATTCTTGGACCACAATTGTATTTTTGAATCTTGGGCCACTGTTTGATTCTTGATTCTTGGGCCACATTATAGACAGATGGCTCTTTGGATGAGGCAGTGAGAAATGCTTGGCAGCATTTATATATATGATGCAATGGAAGAAATTTCGAGAAATCAATAACTACGGATCCCTGGAACAGCCTACCCTCTTTTTGAAACTAAACATGCATCCGTAAGTCCCCTCCCCCATACACAACCATGTTTGTGAGATAGCATTATATGGGTACGGATCGAGCCTCAATTACACAATTGAGCTGAACTTTCGCTGCTGTCAGAAAGTCTATGTGCCGTCAAGAACAACCTGCTCACAGCTAAAGAGATTATTTGATTAACTTCAACGTTTAAACTCACAGAGGCAACGTGAATCAAAGTCATGCTGAAGTCGGATATGTCTGGCAGAATTTAGCAAATATCACATCCAAGATATGATACAAGGCATTCCATTATCAGGAATACGTCCTCAGAACTAAAGGACTTGAGAAATAACAGAATATTGAGAACTAACAGAATATTGAGAGCTAACGTAATATTGAGAACTAACAGAATCTTGAGAACTAACACACATGAAGAAGAAATTGGTAGTCAGTTACTGCGTCCGAATCAGTAAACCTCCACGGTTTGCAGATATAGCAAGAAGAAGAAGAAGAAGAAGAAGAAGCAGAAGACAATCTGTATAAGATCAGCTGATTGTCACATTTGTGCGAGCGGTTTACTAAGTAAAAAAGATACAAAAACAGATTAACCCATTCAGAACAAAACGCCATCAACGAGCAATCAATTTAAATGAAAGTACAATCAAACTGACAACGTAACAAACGGGATGCGCACTTAGAGACACTGATTAGAAACGAAATATTCCTGGACAGTGCGTACTATTCCTGAACACAAAGTCGCGCTCGTTTAGAACCATTACCAGAGGAATTGCTTTGAAATCTGTTTCACAGTAGATATTTATTTTGTCATGAGAGAATGTGTGGAATGATGTATTGTGTATTGTTTCCTGATGAATGTACGACATTCAAAATGCTAAGTGTCGGAGTTTTTGGTGTAGGTATAATGTGGGATACATAATAGTTTAATTATTATTGCGCAGACAGGAGAGACAACATAATTTGAACAAACGTACGATTTATTGCATCAATCCAGGATTGTTTTCTGTCTCTCTTGTATATGTAAGAAATGAAATTGTTACCAGAATAGTAATACACAGGAGTTATGCTGTGAAATGAGATTGACCCTAGCATGATGACCACTAAACTGTTGGTGTCTGGACCAGTTATTGCGTTACTTGATAGCATCAGGTGTGGTGACCAGTTACTTGTTGTTTCTGATTCAGATCGTCCTCTACTAGCTATCATCAGATGTCATGGTCAGTGAGTTCTTTGATTCTTGTCTAGTTTTTATTCCACTAGATGACATCAGATGTCATGGTCAGTCAGGTCTGATTCTTGTCTAGTTTTTCCTCCAGTAGATAGTATCAGTTGCGACGACCATTGATTTTTTGGTCTCTGGTCCTGCGGTTTCTCTACTAGGTAGCATTAGATAAATGACCATTGGCATTAGATAAATGACCATTGGTCATTCTCTGTGACGCTGATGTGCTACAAGATATAAATATAATAAATGACACAGGACTAATGAATATCTTATCATCAGGTAGAGGATGTTCGTTGTTTCGTCTGTTTCAGATCACGTCATGACATCATCAGGTAGAGGATGTTCGTTGTTTCGTCTGTTTCAGATCACGTCATGACATCATCAGGTAGAGGATGTTCGTTGTTTCGTCTGTTTCAGATCACGTCATGACATCATCAGGTAGAGGATGTTCGTTGTTTCTACAGTTTCAGATCATGTCATGACATCATTAGGTAGAGGATGTTCGTTGTTTCGTCAGTTTTAGATCACGTGATGACAGTATATGACGTCAGAGTTAGCAATAACCCTAGTCCGTCTCTGGTATGATTTCAGCCTATCGGTTTTGGTCACTTGTGATTCCAGTGGTTGGGGTTCCCAGCAATATTGATTGGGGTTCCCAGAAACATTGATTGGTGTTCCCAGTAAAATACTCAATTGGCCTTAGTCGCTTCTTACGACACGCATGAACGACTTCCTGCACAGAGTGGTGTGTTTATGTAGAAGACAGGTAATCATTATGTATTGTTAATTTCAATCACACAAAACTCTTCACGGACGGCTTTGTAAAGAAGTCGCCACGACGTGTATATAGTTAATTTAAAATTTTAAATAAGAAAGATGAGGTGGGAGTGTTTTTTTTTAATTCTCCAAGTGTTAACCAGGGTTGCAAGTCAAAACTCAGAGTTCCAAGTGTAAACTTAGGATTGCAAGTGTAAACTTAGGATTGTAAGTGTAAACTTAGGATTGCAAGTGTAAACCTAGGATTGCAAGTGTAAACCTAGGATTGCAAGTGTAAACTTAGGATTGCAAGTGTAAACCTAGAATTGCAAGTGTAAACCTAGGATTGTAAGTGTAAACTTAGGATTGCAAGTGTAAACCTAGGATTGCAAGTGTAAACTTAGGATTGCAAGTGTAAACCTAGGATTGCAAGTGTAAACTTAGGATTGCAAGTGTAAACCTAGGATTGTAAGTGTAAACTTAGGATTGCAAGTGTAAACCTAGGATTGCAAGTGTAAACCTAGGATTGCAAGTGTAAACTTAGGATTGCAAGTGTAAACTTAGGATTGCAAGTGTAAACCTAGGATTGTAAGTGTAAACTTAGGATTGCAAGTGTAAACCTATGATTGCAAGTGTAAACCTAGGATTGCAAGTGTAAACTTAGGATTGCAAGTGTAAACCTAGAATTGCAAGTGTAAACCTAGGATTGCAAGTGAAAACTTAGGATTGCAAGTGTAAACTTAGGATTGCAAGTGTAAACCTCGGATTGTAAGTGTAAACTTAGGATTGCAAGTGTAAACCTAGGGTTAAGGTGTTTTTCATAAATTATATCAACAACTGGAGTGGGGTGGGTGGGGGTGGGTTGTCTCTATCAAATTTGACAGTTGTTGACAAAATGGTTGACTAAAACAAAGATGACCTCAGAAATACCTTATTTGTAAATACATGAATTAGATTGTTTGAATGTGAAATATTTTTTCTAAATTTGTAAAACAAATCTTTTAAGTAGTGGGTGTTTTCATACTTTTCTGGGGAAATTTAAAAAAAAAGTATTTCGAGGAAGAGGGAGAGAGAAGATATTTTGTCCACATAATTTAGCAAAATGTTAGTTGGGGGGGGGGGAGGACGTATAATATTGGGCAAATTATTTTTTTTTAATTTATGGACATTCTCTTGGCAGGTAAACCAGATCTTAAAAGTACTTTATCGTGGTGCATCCTGTAACAGATAGATTGGAAGGTAGTAGGAAGGAATCTGGATAACGCTTTATAAATGTAGTGTCCGTGCAGTGTAGCGTACGATACAACACTTGATTGTTACAGACAAACAATATCTGTAAATGATACCTCTAGGTTCCCATAGCCAAGGACTGTCGCAGCACAGTGTAAGACAGCGGCTGGCCTGGAATGTTGTTCTGTCATGTTTCAAGGTTCATAACTGCGGAAGTAGTAAGTCTTCGGTAAGTCTGGTCTATTAAGTGCTTTGCTAAGGTTATGTAGAGTGCAGCGCTAAGTGCAAGTGGTTGAGACAAAGAAATACAGAAGTATAACGAAAGTGTTATTCATGCTCAAGAACAAACTTCAAGTTTTCTTCCATTAGTTTTCATGTTATTCATGCTCGAGGGCCAGCTTCAAGTTTTCTTCCTGTAGTTTTCATGTTATTCATGCTCGAGGGCCAGCTTCAAGTTCTCTTCCATTAGTTTTAATGTTATTCATGCTCGAGGGCAGACTTTAAGTTTTCTTCCATTAGTTTTCATGTTATTCATGCTCGAGGGCCAGCTTCAAGTTTTCTTCCATTAGTTTTCATGTTATTCATGCTCGAGGGCAAACTTTAAGTTTTCTTCCTGTAATCTGCATGTAATAGGCCTATATGACGCAAACAGTAGTATAACAGATACACAATGGTATAGCATATCTCTATCAGAATTGTGTTGGCGTCAAGTGCGTTCCACCACCTAACAAACATCTGGAAATCAAAACCAATAAGTAAACGTATCAAACTATGACTGTTCAATTCCAATATTATATCCGTGTTGACATATGGTTGCGAAATTTGGAAAATGACAGACACTGGAGAAGAAATTGAACTCATTTGAACATAAATGTCTTAGAAAATTCTTAAATATTGGTTGGGAAGCATTCAAGTCAAACATCCAAGTAAGAGAAGGTACAAAACAGCAATATGTTTCTATAACAATAATAAGAAAATGATGCACCTATATCGGAAATGAATGAAAACAGACTGCCACTACAAGAATTAAAATGGGTAGCAGATGTAAAAAGAAAAAAAGAGGAAAAACAAGACAGATTCCTCGCAGAACAACCATCAAAGAGGGTACGGGTCTCAACAACATACAACAATTACATACAGAAGCATCACATCGCTCGAACTGGAGATCTCTGGTTTCTACCCTATGCACCGTATAGGGCGCTGACGGAATATAGATAGTGTAGTTCATGCTACTCGGTGATAATCACAGGATTATTCGTAATGATTACAGGAGAAGGAATGAAGAAGAAGGGGAAATCCAAAAGATTACAAAATCTATTTCTTCTTGGAATTTGAACTCTTGTCGTTACGGTTCTGAGACTGCCGTATTTAACCAATCCACAACGCACTTCATTAATCAATTTACAAACATTTTCTGGTAAATAAATAATAAATAAAGAAATACAAATAGAAACCGTTTTGTATCTGTTGTGTATTTGCATGAGATAAGTGTGTAACACATGAGCACATTTGTAACACATTAGTCAAGATTAAATAACGTCTTGATCAGATTTGTTTCGCGTGACTGAATCCGATTTTTCAGTTTTGTTTCGCGTGACTGAATTTGATTTTTCCTTATCACGTCTTGAACTCTCCGCAGTTTTTCGGATCGTAAAGTCGGCTGTTGTTTATCAATCTGTTTTTTCTGGCGTTGTTGCAGTAAATCATGGAGCTGGTCATTTTTATATTCCTGCATCCATGATTTAATCTGTTCTTTCATTCTTTGATGTTCAGCGGCGTCACCTCCTGTACGTTTTCCAAACCTAATAAAGTATCTGAAAACACGCCTCCTACATGCGTAACGAACACATCGAGACATCTGGGATGGGTCCGGATCGATTGATTGACAACCATTACCACACCCCTCTTCCTCATCATCAGCACGTGCAAGTTGTACTGCCAGAGAAATAATCAGAAGAAAAGCTAAAACTAGAATTTGGTTTGTTGTTTTACCTAAAATCTCCATCTATTCAATAAAATAATAATCTAGATATCTATTCAAAACTGATTAAATATTCAAACAGGAAAATTTAGTTATCAATTACACTCGAAAGTATTAATTCCCCTGCAGTAAAGGTATAGTTTATAAACAGATAATTTACAAAAATGATATTTACAATAAATTGTATATTTTGCCTAAAATGTTTTAAACTAAAGATAAATCAATCAATCAATCGTGTCTCTTAATCTCTAAAGAAAATACATTTTTGTAAAGAACTATGTTAGTATCTGCATAAATTACAATAATTCATGAGTGTTTTTGGTTTTCTCAGTAGACCAATCAATGAGTGATAACTTTTGATCTCAGTTGATCCTATACGTGTAAGCGTTCTCCCTGAAGTATTTTGTTCACAGTAATTATCCAATTTCCTCGTACAATTATCCAATTTTTGGGTACTGTTATCCAATATCTTGGTACTATTATCCAATTTTTAATTACTATCTGTTATATTGTAGACTTGTTTGAAAAATATGTTGGTGTGAAATTCTGTTGATGGATTCCAATATTGTGTTTTGTTTAAAATGTCCTGAATAAGAGGATGTCCGCAGGATGTTGTCTTTCTTTGTTGGTTCACAGTTTCTGAAACGATAAGAGTGAAAATTTAGGAATAAGTGAATCATGAAATTGAACATATATGGCAGGGGTTAACAATTATTTTTTCAGTACTCTGGATAATTCATACAGTTTGTTTTACCAGTTTTAAGCTATTAACTACAACACAGAAGGCCCGCATTTCTTCGAACAAGACAACCCAAAAGACGTCAATTGCTCCGAACAAGATTATGTTGTCTTCTGTCCTCATAATTAAAAAGTGCAAACGACACTGTCTCCCCAAGTTGCATTTAGTTCTGAACACGTAATATATGAGCATCATCAGATACTTCAAGTAATCATTTAATTTTGATCACTATTTAGCTCTTTGCTGTCAGACCTTGTGATTACTTCTTCATTCACTTTCACACTTCCAAACAGATGACTGGCAAACTTACCAGTCAATCCCAGGTTTCCCCACAACCAACGTTCCCTCCCTCTTATTTCATTATCATCATGTGACATATTCTTTCCAGAACATAGTCTTCTTGACGGATTCACTGAACATTCCGCGATTCTGGTAGAGTTAAACTGCTGCAGTAATAGACATTTTCAAATAATCTGATATTTCAAAGTATCATCGTCGTCTTGGGTATCCTCTTCCCCTCCTGCAGTTAATTCTGCCTTCAGTTTTTAATATTTCCATGCTCTTCTGTCTCTTTATATGACCCAAAAGCAACAACTTTCTTGTTATGTTGTTGTTAAGTAGCCAGCTATATTCGATGTTTACTGATCCTAACACTTCTTGATTTGCTTGTTTTAGCTGTTCTTGATTTGCTTGTTTTAGCTGTTCATGATTTGCTTGATTTAGCTGTTCTTGATTTGCTTGTTTTAGCTGTTCTTGATTTGCTTGTTTTAGCTGTTCTTGATTTGTTTGTTTTAGCTTTTCTTGATTTGCTTGTTTTAGCTGTTCTTGATTTGCTTGTTTTAGCTGTTCATGATAAACGTAAAATTCTTCTGTATCAACTCATTTCGAAAGCTGTGTATTTTTTTGCTATTGTTCTGTTTAATGTCCATGCCTCACAACCGTATATTGAAACTGGAAATACACATCTTCAAATCATATACAGTTAGTTTTGTCTATGCTGTTGGTACCTTTCCAAAGATTTTTCACTTGGACAAATTTCGAAACCGTTCATTGTCATTCTTCTCTTGATTTCTAAAATCCTTATTAGGTAAACCAGCTGTAAAACTGTATGTAAATAGTACTGACGTAGAACACAAGTTACTGCAAAATTTACTATTACCAAAAGACACTCGGACTATGAGATATACAAACAAAAATAAAGTGCAAGACTTTATCTACGTTTCAAACGTAAGGTCTTCTTCAAGAATACACAATATATAAACAGTGAACAAGCAGGAAAAGAATTGCACCTATCACGGAGACACTAGCATGCAGCCATTATAAAAAGCATTAAGACGTCCAAGATTTTAAAATGACATACGTACGCACAAAAAGTCACGTAAGTTAGCTCTTAAAGAACGGAAGTGGAAATGAGAACTGGATTAAAAAAAACAACTATTACTTAAATCAAAATGGACAACAATAAAACGAGGAATACAAACTTTTTAATTGTGTTTAGTCTGGTATTCGTTTTATTGTTGTTCATTTTGTTTTCATGAATAGTTTTACTGTTTAATAATGCCTGCGTTATAGTGTCTCTGTGATAAGTGCTATTATTTGTACTGTTTGTTCACTGTTTTTGTGCATTCTTAAAAAAGACCTTACGACTGAAACGTTGACAATGTCTTGTATTTTGTCATTTGTATGATTTCATCTATATAAATCGTAGTCTGATATTCTGTTGGTGATATTAAAACTTCCAAACAACAGTATTCTTCGTAAAACTTCCAAACACCAGTATTCTTAGTAAAACTTCAAAACACCAGTATTCTACGTAAAACTTCCAAACACCAGTATTCTACGTAAAACTTACAAACACCAGTATTCTACGTAAAACTTCTAAACACCAGTATTCTACGTAAAACTTCCAAACACCAGTATTCTACGTAAGTATTAAAATAATAATGCACTAATTTCTATATCACAGTCTTCTGAGCTATTTATATTTGTACACAAATACTGGACATTGGTTACATCATCTAGGTCAGACTAAGAAGCAGTGGTAAAAGTGGATGGTGCAAGATCAGAGTGATTTAATTTACAACAAGGAGTAAGGCAAGGCTGTACCTTGTCTACATACATGTTTAACATCTATGCGGAAAACATAATGAGAAACGTGAGACAAGAAATAATGAAGCCTGAGTTCAGACCCATAAATACAGGAGGGATGCAGAATTCATAAATTAGATATGCAGACAACACAGTGGTATTAACAACAAACAAACAAGACCTACTGAATTTAATTAAGTCAACCCAGAAATTCAGCGAACAACAAAACTTGTTTTTAAACATGACAAAAAACCGCAAAGATAATGGCAACCGACAAAACGAAATCAAGTCCCAAAATTAATATAGAGAACTGCAATTTAAAAGAAGTGACACATTTTGATTATTTATAAACTAGGATTAAAAAATTCGGGTGATTAGGCAGTTGAGATTAAGAGAAGAATACCAATGACACTGTCAAAATTCAAACAGTTAAAGAATTGTGGCTGAGTACTAGCATTTTGATATCAAGAAGACGATGGACTGACGACATTAAAGATAACATTAATGCGTCGTTTGAAAATGCAAGCCGCATCTCCCAAAACAGATAACGGTTCAAGGAGGTCACTGGGAAGACAACTTTCTGGAAAGAATACGTCACATGACACATACTAGCATAAGAAACAAATTGTGCTTATTGCGTAAATGTGTATTTCCAGTAGCCACAGATGGATGCAAAGCATGGACACTAAAACATTGTCCAAAGGAATAACATCATTTCAATTAAAATACTACAGAAGAGTTCTCAGAATACCATTGACAGCAAAGAAAACAAACCAGGTGATGATAAGTACACTCAGCGTTCAAGAGGGCTGGCTTCTGAACACCATATTAAAGAAAAAGCTAGGTTATTTTCGGTCGTGTTAAGAGACAAGATGATATGGAGAGAGTGATATTGGAGAGGATGATCGAAGGTAACAGAGGTCAAGACACCGACCAAGACGCCGGGGGACAGAAGACATACATGGATGCCTGGACATGTCCCAAATGGAGGCGGGGAAACTTTCGCGAGACCGAGGAGAATTCAATAGATTCATAAGGAAGACTACGTTCTGGAAAGAATATGTCAGCTGATGATGATGGGTATATGTCACGTGATGATGATGGTATTTTGTGTTTTCTTCGTATTTAAGAAAATGTTTTAGGCTTCACTGTATTTGTGTTGTTGATAGTAATATTTGCCGTAGTTTGTTTTTTAGAGAACTGTGTCGTCAGCTTATCTGATGTCTAGCATTCTCCTGACCGCCAATGGTAAGAAGCTGGAAGCCAACAAATGTCAATGTCGTCTTTTACATTTCCTATTGTGTTTTCAGTGAAGATGTTGAATAGGTGCGGTGTTAGTGTGCTTCCTTGTCTAACTCCTTTCCATAAATATAACCATTTTAATACTGTTCCGTCCATTTTTAGTGTTGTCTCTTGTTTGTCATTGCGATTAAATATGTAAGACGTTTTTGAAATCTTTAATTTTCCATAATTTTCCATAATTTTCCACAATTGGTGAAGACGTACACAATCGAACGCCATGGTGTAGTCGTTAAACATGCGTGTAGGTCTTCATTGAATTCCATGAATTTGCCTATAATGATTTTCATGTTCAGGATATAATCTCTCGTGCCTCTGTTGGATCTAAAACCTGCATATACCTTATGAACTTTTATTTCTATCTTATTTTACATTCTCTTCATTATAAAATTTAGTAGTATTTTGCTAGATTTACATATCAAACTGATAATTTTGTATTTATTGCACAATTGTAGGTTGTCACACTTTGGTACTAAACACAATAACAAAAAGAAAACTACGCCTGTTTGGTCATATAAAGAGACATAACTGTTTAGAAAGACAAATAATGGAGGGAAGAGTACCTGGGAAGAGGAGAAGGGGCAGACCAAGAAGACGATGGACTGACGACATTAAAGATAACATGAATACATCGCTAGAAAATGGAAGCCACATCGCCCAAGACAGAGAGAGGTTCAGAGAGTTAATTGGGAAGACAACGTTCTGGAAGGAATACGTCACATGACACACGCTTTGGTAAAGGGATATAAGCTGATCTTTCCAATCATTTAACCATATGCTATATTTCCAGATTTTGCGACATAGGCTACGGTATATTAGAACGAAATCTCCTCCTCCTGCCTGGATCATTTCTGTTATTATCACATCTCATTCTGGAGATGGGCCTGTTTAAAATTGTGTATTGAGTTTCTGACCTCCTCCAGTGTTGACTTTGGTTCTTCATCTTCAATGAAGTTCAATCGTAAGTTCTTCATCTTCAATCGTAAGTTGTCTGAGCGGTGAACGTAAGTTGTCTGAGCGGTGAATGTAAGTTGTCTGAGCGGTGAATACTTCATAGTCAACAGGCGGGCCATATTATCTAAAAATACTGGCTCATCGCTTGATATTTATATGCACGGGGTATTGAATTTTGTGAGCAGTATCTTGTAATTACGCGTGGGCCACTGAACCGCGCACATTAGATGACATATTTCTGGCAATCCCGTGAAGTTTTTATGAAAACAGACAGGACATGGCCAAGTGTTTCTCTACGTTCTTCGTCGTATCTTGGACAGGTCTGCAACTTGTACTTCTATCTGGTCGTCATTGTATGCTGAGCAGATATGTAACAAGTACATCTGTCCGTTCTTCATCGTATGTTGGCACATCTGGAACACGTGTTTATTTCCGTTCCTCAGAAACACATGTTTTATGGTGGCTGCGCGATGGATGTGTGGTGGTTATGAAATAATTATGTGATGGATGTGTGATGGTTATGAACTGACTATGTGATGTCTGTATGGTGGTTCTGTGGTTGCTGTAAGTTGACTGTTTGTTGGCTGTGTCATAGCTGTGATTTGATGCACGACGAACTATAGAAAAGGCAAGACAACCATCTTAAAAACACCCACACATCGGGAGGCCTTTCTTTACCCATCTACAACAATACACCAATGCACAACTATAATCGTGTCTCTACCAGAGCCTGCTTCGTTATGTTCATTGATTGGCGACACGTATTTAGCCTCTCGAAATGACGCAATATATTCTAGTTTTGTGACTTATTTCTGTTGACAGGTAAAGAAAAAGCCCCCCGATGAGCTAATGTTATGTTTATCCTGCATCAGTGCTTGTAAGTCAGCTTGTTTTTCAGACTGGAACGCTGGGAGCACTGATGGTGCAACTGCCACACAAAATGTGAACTGAAATTGGAGTGCAACAGTTTGTCAGTAGCAGCCTTGATTGTCTGAATTTATTCAGAAATCTTTTTTAGTCAGATGTTTCAGGCCAAAATGCACAAATATCACATCTAAACTGTAAACCATGACACGGCGATTCTGTTCTCTGAGCTAGATTATGCTAATCCTGCAGAAGTTTGAGAACAAACGCAGAAGAAGAAGAATATGAAACTAAAAAAAGGTAGCATATCCTACTGATGACGTAGCCATCAACCCAGCATGTTGTGGCTGTAGTGATTTTCTAGGCAATATAATACGTTCAGTAGTTTGCCATGCTTTCTGAACTATGTGGATACACAATCACATGTGCTGGGGATTGAACTAGATACTGTGGCTGTCACAGACGCACTCTGTACCACATCGTCACCGAGCCGGACATGACACGAATATGTTACTCTTTTCACTTAATTAACATTAAATTATTTTCACTTCATTAATATTACATTATTCCGACAGTGATAACCTTACATTAACCCCCGCATCACTACCAACACTTAAAGTAATACACATTTTTGACTACACGTACCTGTATATATCCAATAACAATCTATCCTAGTCACTTCTGGAGGCAGTAGTTAAACTGCCCTCGCTAACACTCGTTACTTACTCATTGTATTACCGCATCGTCTTGTATTTAAGAGCTCTCCTTCTCGAAGACTTACACAACTTTTTGGCCAGATCACCAAGTGATTTGACAAGTAGCGAGCAAGGTAACGAGGTCTTGTGGAGGAGTCTGGAAGGCGAGGGAAGAAAGGCGAGAAATATTTCACTAGCTCAGGGTCAATTTTTGCTGGGTTCATTGGTAACAAGCCGCCATATTTTATTGATTACTTTCATTCAAACAAAGCTAATTAACTAGACTTTGAATAGACGATTTGCCATACCCTGCTGGTGTTAAGTTAGTGTATGGTCTGTATAGACATCCGGTTTGACCCCCACCATGCTCAGGGTGATCACCGCCTCACCTTACTCATACGTGTCTTTATTAGCGTTAATTTGTAGCTTTTTAAAATCTGTTCCTACCCTTTTATTTGACATTGTTATCTTGACGCAAGTTGTCTTGTGTTTGATGACGCAATCAATTATTTTATTCGTTTGATAATAATTTTATTACCTTCCCTTTTACGAAATCTTTTTTTATTCTTTCCAATAAATATTTTGCAGATAATCTTGATCAAGAAGATTGTTTGACAATATTTTCAGCATTTTGTGTAATTTAATATTCTCACCAGATTCCTGTAATTTCATGTTTTCTGCAGGTTCTGTCATATCATGTTTCCAACAGCATGTGTGATTTCATGTTTTCTGCACGTTATGTAATTTCATGTTTTCAACAGCATTTGGAATTTCATGTTTTCTGCAGGTTATGTAATTTCATGTTTCCAACAGCATTTGGAATTTCATGTTTTCTGCAGGTTCTGTCATATCATGTTTCCTATAGCATTTGGGATGTCATGTTATCTGCAGGTTATGTAATTTCATGTTTTCTGCAGGTTATGTAACTTTGTTTCCAACAGCATATGGAATTTCATGTTTTCTGCAGGTTATGTCATATCATGTTTCCAACAGCATTTGGAATTTTATGTTTTCTGCAGGTTATGTAATTTCCTGTTTCTGCAGGTTATGTATTTCATGTTATCTGCAGGTACTGTAATTTCATGTTTCCAACAGCATTTGGAATTTCATGTTTTCTGCAGGTTATGTAACTTTATGATGTTTGTTACTACATATATGGCACATATGTAAATATTATGAGTCAGGTTTATAGATACATATATATATATATATATATATATGTGTATGTGTGTGTGTGTTAATGTGGTTTATGTATATATGATATGTTACATGTATATATATATATATATATGTTATGGGTTATGTATATACATGTGTGTGTGTGTGTGAGTACGTGTGTGTTGTAAGTGGCACACTCGGTGGTCCACGATCTGCTGTACTGAGAGAGATTAGGTATGAATGGGGGGGGGGGGGGGTAATCCTAGTGAAATGAACTCAATATATTTAAGTCTTTCACAAGAAAGAACTTAATATTCTTAGGGCAGAAGAAAATTGATCAAATACTGATTCTATTCACTGCTATGTATGTGGTAAGCAGCGACTATGAAGGGTTGAGGGAGAATAGACTATTCCATCCCATAGAAGATTAAAACAACATGTAAGCCATGTTGAAGTCGGATGTATCAGACCTTTCTTTTCTTTCTTCCTTTCGGGTTAGTTCCTTGTACGCCTTGCAAGGTCATTGGTGAAAAAAACTCTACAACGGCCTATACGTGCAATTCGTAGATGTTCTCGTTGACTTTTCTATTTATATAATCTATCTGTTGTATTTTCTGCCGCGACGTTGTATCCATCGTGTCTGTCTAGCAATGATTTTTTATGGGCACTTTCTGATGGTAGTCTGGAAGCATGTGGAAAACCACTTAATCTGTTGTCTTCTGGTGTAATCCAGAATTGGCATTATGTTTGTCAGTCTTCTGATATTTTCATTTATGTTTCTGTCTCTTATTGTTACTATACGAATTCTACATAGACATGTCATTTCTTTTCTATTAAGTTTTCTTTGGCATTTGCTGTTAGTGTCTACGTTTGACTTGCTGGCTTAGTAATGGTATCATGATCGTTTTACATATTGCAGTTTAGTGTTATTGTTCACAAGTTTGTTTTTTTGAAATTAGGAGACAACTGCTTGAAGATCTGGTATGCTACACTGCATCTATGATGGATGTCTTTGCTGTTTTAGTATTTGATGATATTATCATTCCATTTGTGCCAAACCGAATTAGGCAACTATCGCAGCCCATCTGTAAATCATAAAACAATGTATTTCGTTCTCCTGGCGTCATTCTTATAATCTGCAGGTATTTGAGAATGAACGAAAAAGAATGTAAATAATATTTGGTATGAGCGGCAACACAGGGATACTCGGAAAAAAAAATAATCCAGGTTGTTAGCCAAGGTCGGAGATCTTTGAAATCCAGGTAGGTAGCATAAGTCGAAGTTTTTTTTTTAATTTCAGGTATGTAGCATAGTTAGGAGATCTTTGAAATCCAGGTAGGCCGTCCATGTCCGAGGTCTATTAAATCCAGGTAGGTAGCCTAGGTAGATAGTACATCTTTTAAATCATGGTAGGCGGCCTGGTCGGAGACACTCACAGAAGCAGGAAGATTAGCAGGAACTTTGAAAGGCTGTGGTGAAGGTTTCATCCAATCCAGGTTATGTTACATGATGATGACCATTCAGTCTGTGCGAATGCTCATGGAGTGATCTCCAGATAGAAGGCTATACGACGGAATTAGCAAAGAAACGATAAGAGTTGGTCGTAACGAAACATTGCTAGGTGTTATTTTACAGTACAATGAGTAATCGATACGTGTGTGTAGATACTCTGGTGACAACATCGTTGCGATATTTTTCATTAGTATAACCAAAATTGTATAAACTGTGAGATATTCAATGTTTGATTACCTCCAACTTTTATAATGACGTGATAAAATCATGTTGTATTCCTTGTACCAGGATATCCGTGTTTCACTACGTCACTTGGTAAGATTGAGTCTATGCTGCAGCCAAGGATAGCTCTTGTGTTTTCGTTATTTAACGGACATCGTTGTAAAATTATTCTCAGAACTTGGACCTCCTATTTGTTTTATGTCAAGAACATTACAACTATGTAAAGGAAGGTAGTGTAATGGCATCAAACCCTTGTTTCTAATCTAATCGTTATTCGTGCTTTTAAAATACAATTTTCTCGCGAGAATCACCCAGTCACCAGGAAGTAGGATGCAAGGTCTCATGCATGACCATGTCCAGTAAAGACCTTACAACAGAATATTAATTAGGACCCCATTCGTGAGGATTTTGATTATTGTTTGGCTTTCGGTTGATCACTAGGAACATACAAAACTATCGATTTATTTATATAAAAAATCGCATGCAGAAAATAACCTAAGAGACTCCTAGTATATAAATAGTCACACACCAAACAACCAAAAATATATATACATTGATGTCTTTGTTACATCGAATATTTTATAGAAGTGTGTCCTGATATAACCTAATTTGATTTTGTCAGCTGGTTAAAAGGGGCACACCTCTTCAAAAGAGAGACAAACTCATTAACTACCTACTACCAACCAACTGTATTAAAAAAACGTCCTGAATGAAATCATAATTATCTATGTTGGAAGGTCTTCCTTGCGGGCGATGGTCTCGGCTCATGCGCTGGGAGGTCTGGAAAGCTTCCTCCAGGTGAGGACATGTTTAAACAATCAGATATATAATTTGTCCATCGTTATCTTGTACGGTCTCTTCCTCTGCTGCCCTTCACCTTTCCTTCTGCTATTAGTCTTTTCATGCTGTTATGTTCTTTAAATAACTAAAGGTTCAGCTTTCTTGTTATTTTGTTATTTTGGAGCCATCCCTCTTCGACGTTTACAGATTGTGATATTTCTTTGTTTGTCTTTTTTTTGCTGTCCAATAGTGTATCCAAAATGTTTCTGTATCATCTCAATTCCAAGGCGGCAATTTTCTTTACCATTGTTTTATTTATAGTCCAAGTCTCACAGCCGTATATTACCACAGAGAATACGTCCAAGCCTCACATCCGTATATTACCACAGAGAATACGTCCAAGCCTCACATCAGTATATTACCACAGAGAATACGTCCAAGCCTCACATCAGTATATTACCACAGAGAATACGTCCACGCCTCACATCCGTATATTACCACAGAGAATACGTCCAAGCCTCACATCCGTATATTACCACAGAGAATACGTCCAAACCTCACATCCGTATATTACTACAGAGAATACGTCCAAGCCTCACATCCGTATATTACCACAGAGAATACGTCCAAGCCTCACATCAGTATATTACCACAGAGAATACGTCCACGCCTCACATCCGTATATTACCACAGAGAATACGTCCAAGCCTCACATCCGCATATTACCACAGAGAATACGTCCAAGCCTCACATCCGCATATTACCACAGAGAATACGTCCAAGCCTCACATCCGTATATTACCACAGAGAATACGTCCAAGCCTCACATCCGTATATTACCACAGAGAATACTTCCAAGCCTCACATCCGTATATTACCACAGAGAATACGTCCAAGCCTCACATCCGTATATTACCACAGAGAATACGTCCAAGCCTCACATCCGTATATTACCACAGAGAATACGTCCAAGCCTCACATCCGTATATTACCACAGAGAATACGTCCAAGCCTCACATCCGTATATTACCACAGAGAATACGTCCAAGCCTCACATCCGTATATTACCACAGAGAATACGTCCACGCCTCACATCCGTATATTACCACAGAGAATACGTCCAAGCCTCACATCCGTATATTACCACAGGGAATACGTCCAAGCCTCACATCAGTATATTACCACAGAGAATACGTCCAAGTCTCACAGCCGTATATTACCACAGGGAATACGTCCAAGTCTCACATCCGTATATTACCACAGCCGTATATTACCACAGGGAATACGTCCAAGTCTCACAGCCGTATATTACCACAGCCGTATATTACCACAGCCGTATATTACCACAGCCGTATATTACCACAGCCATATATTACCACAGCCGTATATTACCACAGCCGTATATTACCACATTGAATACGCATGTTCTCATCAAACACAGTTTAACTTTGCTACTGTTACCTTGCCAGAGATTTTTTCATTTGAAGAAGTTTCGATAACGCCATTGCCATCATTCTCTTAATTTGTACTGCACAGTTCCCTGAACTATTTATGTTTGTATCCAAATAATTAAAATTGGATACGTCTTCCAGTTTATAATCATCAATTATTATTTTTGGTTAAGATTGTACTTCATTTGTCATTATTTTAGTTTTCCTTATACTTAGCAACAGATTTTAGCTTCGCTGTGTTATTTTAGTGATATTCTCATTTGCCTTAGACCTACCTCGTGTGTTGTTAAGAGTACTGTATCATCTGCGTATCTCATTTTTCAGATCTGCTTACCTCCGGTGATATGGTTATATACCACAATATAAACAAGAGGATTTGTGTTTGTGATTGAAAGGGATGTTGCACAATAAAAACAAAGTTCATCACTAACTTAGCAACCATAGACGAACCGAAACCGTACAGTAATATGAAGTGTGTAGCGAAAAGTGATGAACATTGTTGCCGTCAAATGGTTGTAGGCTTTTATTTTATTGGATATTTTATCCTGTTGAGACATGTGGCGCAGACAGATCAACATCCATCGCTATCATCTTGATGAGTTTGAAAACTTTGCATTCTGCCCAGTCCTTGATATTATCCAATCATGACTTCTTCTACGCATCTCGTCTTCTTCCACCCTCCACGGTAGGCCTACCTTGAAGATCATCTTTTGTCATCGAGAAATGTCTCATCATGTACCTGTGCCCCCATGGTTTGTGATGTTTCACGAGTGGTAATAGCGGTTCTTGTTGATCTGCTACTCATCATCATCATCGAGTGCCGTCTCCGCAACGAAGGTTGGCTGCAACGTATCTCCAACATCTCCTGTCTCTTGTCTTGGTGGTGCACTCTGCTAGACTGTAACCTGTCCATCGTTTAATGTTACTCTCCCACTTGTATATCTGCCTACCTCTTACTCGCTTCCCTTTGACTTTACCCTCAAGTAAGGTCTTCAATAGGGTGTCATGTCTTTTAATGTCTCCAAAGTATTTTATTTGCCTGATCTTTATTTCTCTTAGTAGTTCTTTCTTCATATTAAGTGTCTTTAGCACCTCTTTATTTGTTTTCTTCTCTTTCCATGATGTTCTCCCTATTCTAGACATTTGTCTTATGTTCTCGGAACACGAAAACGCAGAAAACCAAAAACTGCGCTATATAAAACACGACCATCATACCATCACTATGCTACCAAAGTCAAACATGGAAACTAAGAACAAAAGACAAAAGAAAACTTATTACAACAGAAATGATTTGTCTACGTAGAATTCTTGTAGTAACAATAAGAAACAGAATCATAAATGTAAACATCACATGACTAACAAACACGTTGCTAATTCTGGATTACATCGGAACCACAAGACTAACAAACATAGTGCTAATCCTGGATTACATCAGAATCACAAGACTAACAAACATAGTGCTAATCCTGGACTACATCAGAATCACAAGACTAACAAACATAGTGCTAATCCTGGATTACATCAGAAACACAAGACTAACCAATACAGTGCTAATCCTGGATTACATCAGAAATCACAAGACTAACAAACACAGTGTTAATCCTGGATTACATCAGAATCACATGACTAACACACACGGTGCTAATCCTGGATTACATCAGAATCACAAGACTAACAAACACGGTGCTAATCCTGGATTACATCAGAATCACAAGACTAACAAACACGGTGCTAATCCTGGATTACATCAGAATCACAAAACTAACAAACACGGTGCTAATCCTGGATTACATCAGAATCACAAGACTAACACACACGGTGCTAATCCTGGATTACATCAGAATCACAAGACTAACAAACACGGTGCTAATACTGGATTACATCAGAATCACAAGACTAACAAACATAGTGCTAATCCTGGATTACATCAGAAACACAAGACTAACCAATACAGTGCTAATCCTGGATTTCATCAGAATCACAAGACTAACAAACACGGTGTTAATCATGGATTTCATCAGAAGACTAACAAACACGGTGCTAATCCTGGATTACATCAGACGACTAACAGAAACAATGCCAATCCTGGATTGCATCAGAAAAAACCAGATTAAGTGGTTTTCTCCTTATTCCAGAATACCATTAGAAAGTGTCAATGAAAAAGCGTTGATATACAGACACAGTCAGTGGCAGATCATGCAAAAGATAGATTACAGAAATAAGAGAGTCAACGAAAATAAACATCTATGAAGCACACAAAAAAAGGCCGTCTCCAGAGAACTCTTCTACCCCAGACATTGCAAAGCATTGAGCGGTATAAAGCGAAAACAAAATCTATGAAGCAGCAGCTATGACTTGGAGAAGACAGTGGACTTTGCCCTGACAATCCAAAATGACTACATAGGCTAAATGCAGAAGTAGAAGTAGTATTAATTATCAAAACGGAGACGTTACGTGATGGTATACTTGAGTTGTGTAATATGTACTTCAAATGTTCGGAATAAACAGAATCTAAAAACGGATAAAGTATACAGATATCACATGCACGCGTACATTCGCTTGCAAATCCAAATATTTTTTTTGACTTCAGTAGGTAAAAAGTCTGGCTATTCACGCTACTTTCGTTTTTAAGACTGCGACTGTTCAATATCACAGCAATTAGGTTCAGCTAACATAGCACATTGGCTTATTTTAGTCCACGAACGCAAAGCAGAATTCTAATTGCCGTGATGAGAAGACAACCATTGCACAATATTGAATCTATGTGGGTGTTGTTCATAGTTTTGTGTCTTTTTAGACGACAACACGACACCTATTTAGACATAAATTTCATTCATAATCAGAAGCTGGTGAGAAAAGAATGAATGTTACGACAAGATGGGATTGAGGAGCTTGAAACGTTTATTAGTTTAGTTAACATTTGTAAAAATTCTGGCAGCCGCTAAGATGCCTTCCTGTTGTAAGCCTAATGTTCTCGGCTTCTGAAAACTGTTCTACATGACGCTGCCACTGACTTCTGTGAATGATTGTTGTCGTTAGAGTCGATCTGAATTAGAACGGATGACGCATAATCTTCAATTTAAAATAATAATTTATTGAAAAGGTTGAAAAGGTGTAGATGGTTGACTTAATTGCACTCGGCTTATCCTATATATATATATATATATATATATATATATATATATATATATATATATATATATATATATATATATATATATATATATATATATTCCGCCACTCTCAAAGAGCCAGCATGTCTCCTTCTGAGAGTACCACTCAACGAACGTAACTCCGTACATTCAACTCATAATCCCCAGGATATCAGAAAAAATGCACTTTATAAAGAAGGCGAGCGGGATTTCAATCGCGGACCGATTGAGTCAAAGTCAACGTCTAAGCCAGGTAGACCACCACTTAAAATTAAAAGTTTAACATGGACAAATATGGCTATGTTGGAAAACCGATTTCAGATTGTCAGATTCCCGTGGTAGATTCATTTCTCATCTCACTCAATGTGGCTCATCGCTGTCTTAGATTCCCATGATAGATTAATTTCTCATGTCACTCAATGTGACTCATCGCTGTCTTAGATTCCCATAATAGATTAATTTCTCATGTCACTCAATGTGACTCATCGCTGTCTTAGATTCCCATGATAGATTAATTTCTCATCTCACTCAATGTGGCTCATTCCTGTCTCAGATTCCCATGGTAGATTCATTTCTCATCTCGATCAATGTGACTCATCGCTGTCTTAGATTCCCATGGTAGATTAATTTCTCAATGTGGCTCATTCCTGTCTCAGATTCCCATGGTAGATTCATTTCTCATCTCGATCAATGTGACTCATCGCTGTCTTAGATTCCCATGGTAGATTAATTTCTCAATGTGGCTCATTCCTGTCTCAGATTCCCATGGTAGATTCATTTCTCATCTCGATCAATGTGACTCATTGCTGAGAAGAGTCAAAGTGAAAAATCACAAAGTGTGTGTTCTGCAATAAAGAACATAATCTAAAATATTCATATATTTTATATATTAATTTATTCATATATTCATATATTCATATATCTCTAGAACGTTTTCAAACTGATGCTCGTCCATGTGTTACCACGGCCCGAAAGTGGAGCGAACAATAGCAATACTATTTACCTTGCACGCGTGTCGTAGGGGGCGACTGAGGAAGTTTTGAGATATAGTTGACTGCCCCATCCCATGTAGGATCAAAATAACCCAGAAGCTATGCTGAATTCGATGTCATACCGAAAAGTGTGGATATCGCAGCTATGCTCTAAACCATGCCATACCACATTCCGTTCTTCGAACTGCTAATTTGCAGGCGTTTGAGAAAGAAGGAAGAAGAATAAGAAAATAATGTGTTTGAGAATACGGATAATATTACGTGTCATGTATGTCATAAATGGAGTTTCGTATGTACGCTTCCTGACTGTGAGTATCAACAGGCAACATACCTCGTCATCAATAATATTTATAATAATATTAATAATAATAATAATATTAATAATAATAGGAACAATATTTACAATAATAATAACAATAGTACTACTAAGAACAATAACCCGTCAGATTTTAGTGGTCCCAGATGGCAGAAATTAGATCAAAAACGTTCAAAAACATATGTCCTCAATCATTCAGATATTATAAAAAAAATCTTATGCCGATCATTTTTTGATGTTGTCAATCTTTAATTTTCTTTGCTCTCTTCATCTCCTTCTATCCTCAAAATTTCTTCCAAAAAAGTTAAAGAAATTCAACTCCGTTGCATTTAATGTTTAACCAAGCCATGTTAGCCCATTTTATTATTATAACCACATGTGGTTAGTAACGTGCAAGTGTTTTATTTAACCAATTAGTTTTATAACCAATCTATATTACACATGACAATGTGAACGTAAATATTCTTACTCTCCGTTTTCTGATGTATGTTTTAATTTTGTTGAAATTTTTGTCTTGATAAAGGCATTTTGATCGAAACGTCAATTTGTGTGTGTTATTTTTTGTGTCAATGATCTTAAAGCTGATTATCTGAAGTCAATTAACTGAAATATTATGAGATTATGAAACAAAGTGAGATTCAGGCCAGGGATAAATGCAGATTTATCCTTCTGTCACTTCTTGGTGATGGGAGATATGCCAACACACTGGGGTTGGGTCAACAAATCTGACAGAAATATTGATTAGCTAGTTGACTCACAACTGGGTGTTGGTGCTCCTGACAGGACCTGGTAATCCTGGGTTCACTTTCGTAGTAATGCATCCATTCGGGGAATAAACATGCATCCATAAACCTCCCTAACACCCAGAAACCCCCTTAACATCAATAAACCTCCCAAAAATATCTATGTCTTTGAGATAACCTTACAAGAGATGGGGGTGTTGGGGGAGGGGGAGGTCATCTCAATTGAATAGAACTTGTGCTTTTGTCTGAAGGACTTCGGGATCTCAAAGACTACCTGCTCACAGAACACGGGATTAATTTATCACCCATCTGCATCCATCATCACCATTACCATCTTTGTCATCATTATCATCTTTGTCATCATTATGATCTTCATCATGAGCTAACTATGATGAGTGGTCCTGGGTTCATTCTCTAGTTGAGGCGGGAATGTTTTTCAGATCTCAACGGCTCCCGGGGAGACCCAGCCTTAAATGGGTACCAGATCAATCCGGTAAGTAAAGACTGAGAGTGAGAGTAGAGTAAATGGCTACCGCCCTCATTTACAGAGCCTCTGAAATGTGAGATCGCTAACATCTCACACCCCTATGGCATTAATAAATGCAGGGCCGCCACTAACAATTGCGGGGCCCAATGCGAAACGGATTGCGCGGGGCCCAGTTTGGGTAGGGAAGAGGATAATACAATAAATTATAATATGTTTGTTTGTTTGTTTTGCGTTCGCTCCATTGTATCCATCACGGGTGTCCGTGCGATTTCCGCCGGGAATGTGATTACGTTGTGCCACCGTTATGCGCCGTGTAGGCCTAGCACATCCGATTTCGGCATGCCTTGACAATTCGGGTGGGCTATCCTTAGCCTGTGACAGCCTCTATGTCTGTCTCCAGGCACGCGTAGTGGCGACTCTTCGCCCAGACGATTTTGCTCTCGTCTGACTCGCACGAGGTCTTCCACTGTCTATGAACTTGCCTCGTGTAATTGGACGTGCTGTGCCTGTGCCCATTGTGTACTGAACCGTTTCTTATCCGTGAGCCTGGTTCCTTAAGGGGAAGAACTCAACGGAGGAGTTGGGCCCTGGCTCTTTCGCCCTCTTAGCCGAGGTGTCATTCACCGACATCGTGTACCCCTTGTCCAAGTTCGAGTCTTACACCACGCGTTTGAGAGCAAGGTGTTCTCGAGCTGATCGTCATTGTCCCAATAGCGCCTGAGCCCATCAGGTACTGAACCCTTTCTCTCTTCAAGTGTACTTCTGGTATACGAAACCTTGACAGTAGAGTTGGACCAGGACTACCATCGTTGTCCCTTTCTTGCCTAAGCCCATCGGGTACAGAACCCTTTCTCTTCGCGAGCATATTTCCGGTTTAGGAAGGCTCGACATTAGAGTTGGATTAGGTCTTCTTGCTTTACCAAACGCCAATGAATGGATCTGGGTCTCTGCCTGTAAGGAACACAGATAACTAGATGCTCGTCTCGAGCTGACTGAGCTTGTAGTTCCCCTTTCCTAGAGACTTTTCACTTTCTATTTGCAGTTTGCGCTGCCTTCTAGCGCTGTTCTGCCCTTTCATTGTTTCATTGTACTCGGTATGAAATCTATTTGTCTCTCGCCATGCATCTACCTTTACGTGCATTTTACATTGGCCGCCCCTCCAATGTTCGGACTGGACTGACTAGCTTCACTGTATGTCGACAGTGTCGCTATATGTGGTGATGCTGGTGGTGTCGGACATATTGTCTGTCTCTTGTGCAGACAAATCTCTTTCCATCTGCTACCTCCACATTCTCGGACACGATCCCAAAATGATTTGGCCAGAATCAGCTCGAGCTGCTGTATTTCTGTTTCCAGGGTGCTCCGCGTGGAGGTACATTTGTGATCTTGGTTATCTGCTAACCCTGGGTCCGCCTAGAAATTCTAATATGAATTTATGGGCCTATGAAGTGCGGGGCCCACTGCGGCTGCATAGGTTGCAATGGCCTAAGACCGGCCCTGAATAAATGCTATTGGTTACTTTACTTTACTTTACTTTACATAATGATCTATAATCATTCTCTTCTGATTCTAACACCCGTCACAATGAAAATATCAATAAAGTGACAATGAAGAGAAGGAAAACTATTGTCATCATCATCTATAATCATAATCATATGTCATCATTTTCATTTTCAAAATCATCATGATCACCCACCATCATCATAATCATCATAAGAAGTTACACACGACCATGCATATCGTCCTATTATTATTATACACTACATCATCTAATTACTTTTCTTAATCAAATATAATCCTCATTTTTAAAACTCTATTTTCCTATGAACTTTGACAGCAAAAAATTAAACAGAGCAATAAACAAAGAAATAAACGAAAGAAGCCAGTAAAACAGATTCACAACATGGAAAACTAATAATAAAATTCACGGAAATAATGCTGTAAAAGTTGTTGAAAGACAAGCGATAAATTGACAAAACTACAGGAAGAAATTTAGAACATGTTTGAAATACTCGTCGAGAAAGTTGGTCACATGAAATAGGAAACGAGAAAGCACACACGAATCTCATTTTGAAACCGAGGACGTAACGAGTAAATGAGAGGGCCAAATAATTTGGCATGGAGATAACCATACTATATTTAAGGAGCAAACAAGGTTCAAAACGCGTAGAAGGTTGACATATTTGTACTCTGGTATCCTCATATACAAATCTCAACGAAGAAGAACGTCATCAGTATCAATTATAGCACGTTATTCCGTAACTTCACGCGATAGACCTAAGAAATACCAGAAATTGTAACGTGCACACAAGACTTCATGACCTGGGATCCAATCCCCATCCTCATGAAACAGTAAAGCGGAGTCAGCTAAGACCATTTGCAGTAAAGACCTCTATACGGAAAGTAAACAATAATTCATTCTTTACGTTTATGATTAGTATCGTGATTTTCGTTGGCCACTATTTAGATACTTAGAGTTGCATGCCAAAAAATTAAGATAGAGCAACGAAAAGCATAGAATAAATAAAAAAAATGAATCTGTTAGGTCATGTTTACTTTCTGTGCACATGCCTTTACTGGACCACGGTCATAAGTTTGCGAAAGATACAATCAGTAAAGTAGATTGGCCTTAACATAGAGAGTTCAATGCCCACTGACCAGTTTTATGGCAGTCATTGCATATTGGCCAGTTTGATGGCAGTCGTTGCCCACTGGCCAGTTTCATGGCATTCGTTGTCCACTGGCCAGTTTCATGGCAGTCATCGCCAACTGGCCAGTTTTATTACTATCGTGTAAAGTCTTTAATGAATATAACATTGAAAAAAAAGTACTTCTTCCTACTGTGTCATTGACGTCCCCGCCGTAGAGAGCTGTTTCAGATGGCCAGAGTTTGGTCTTCCTACTGTGTCATTGACGTACCCGCCGTAGAGAGCTGTTTCAGATGGCCATATGATTGATCTTCCTACTGTGTCATTGACGTACCCGCCGTAGAGAGCTGTTTCAGATGGCCATAGGTTTGGTCTTCCTAATGTGTCATTGACGTAACCGCCGTGGAGAACTGTTTCAGATGGCCATGGTTTTGCTTCCTGCAGTGTGGTACAGTGGGCAGTTCTTTATTTAAATTATGTTTTCTGAAGATTGTCAACAGAGGTAACTATTGGTTTT
The DNA here is from genome assembly GCA_034231615.1 of Meghimatium bilineatum. NCBI lineage: Eukaryota > Metazoa > Mollusca > Gastropoda > Stylommatophora > Philomycidae > Meghimatium > Meghimatium bilineatum. Next base: position 45,565,935 of record CM067318.1, on the reverse strand, counting down.
GCCAATTCCAAACCTGATATATTTGTATTGTTTCAGTTTGTAGTATCACGTTCTCAATCTAGTTAGTGGCATTTGATGAGTTTAACTCTTCTTTGGAGGCACGCCCTTTTAACCAACGGACATAATCCAAGTAGGCTATATCAGGAAACACTACCAAAAAATATCAGATGTAGCAAATATCAGAGGTAACAAATATGAGAGGTAACAAAGATCAGAGGTAACAAATATTAGAGGTAACAAATATGAGAGGTAACAAATATCAGAGGTAACAAATATGAGAGGTAACAAATATCAGAGCTAACAAATATGAGAGATAACAATTATCAGAGGTAACAAATATCAGAGGTAACAAATATGAGAGGTAACACATATCAGAGGTAACAAATATTAGAGGTAACAAATATGAGAGGTAACAAATATCAGAGGTAACAAATATCAGATCTAGAAAATATGATAGGTAACAAATATCAGAGGTACCAAATATCAGAGGTAACAAATATCAGAGGTAACAAATATCAGAGGTAAAAAATATCAGAGGTAACAAATATCAGAGGTAACAAATATCTATTAAATTTGAAGTGTTAAACGTCTTTAATTTCGCTTTATACTTTTTGTTCCGTGCAAGGTCAAAGGTTGGAGAGTTCTATGGAGACGGCATTTGTGTGTACTTCATGTATGTTGGTTTTTGTTGATTTTCTTTCTAATATCCATCTTTCTAATATCCATCTTTCTAATATCCATCTTTCTAATATCCATCTTTCTAATATCCATCTTTCGAATATCCATCTTTCTAATATCCATCATTCTAATATCCATCTTTCTAATGTCCATTGTTTGCAAGGTCTGTTCAAGCTATGTTGTCTGTGAAGCACAATATTTTTGAGGGGCACTATCTGATGGTAGTCCAGAAGCGTATGAAAACCACTTAATCTGTTGACTTCTGATGCAATCCAGAATTGGCATTGTGTTTATAAGTCTTATGATTTTTTCATTTTAGATTCCGTCTGGTAATCTAAAGGTAATGCATACGGTCCTTAAACTTTTCCAGAGTGATCCCCTTGACATAGTAGCTAACCGCTCGCTATGTGTTCAAAAGGTCGCGAATTCTAATTCCGCTCGCGGCTTCTGTTTACAAAGTGTATATTTTTCGGAAATCCCTGGGGAGTATCGCTTTCAGCTTCCGAGTTACGCGCTAGGAGTTGCGCTCTCAGCTTTCATGAGAAAGATGGAGGACATATGAAGTAAGACGAGTACAGTGAGATCAATCCACTACGCCTTATCAACCTTATACATTTTGCCAGCCTTATCAACCATATTAAACTTATAAATGGTATAAAATTTGTCAGCCTTATCACCCTTATCAACTTTGTCAGCCTTATCATTTTACCGGTTCTAAGTGGCAGGATTGGTCTATAAGCATCTTCGAATCCCTCGTCCATGTCTCGCCAGTCTGAGCTAATGACTGTCTAACTAACCCATTCCTACATGTAGAATGACATTCTGTACTTTTTTATCGCTAAAACATTATTATTATTACATATCTTATCGCTTACCTTTTATGAGACGTTCTTAAATACAAAATCCAAAAAAAAAACAACAACCATATTCCAAAAACCAAATCTAGAACAGTAAACGGCAAAAATTAAAATTTATTTTCGAATTTTCCACGCAAGAAAAATGACTTTTTCTAAATGATCTGAATAAATTGTAAGAATTTGATTTGAAAACTAAAGTTTGGTTTCATAACATTCACACGCGAGGGAAATATAGTGTCCGGCCCGTGTTTTATTAGATAATAAACGTCACGCGAGGGGGGGGGGGGTGATACTACCAGCTGCCTTTAACCATTGTTTTTTTAAAAGATATGTTATTGTACCTTATAACGCCCGTGTGTTGCCGGAGCCGGAAAGGAGAGCAAAGAATAGCAACACTATTTACCTTCCACGCATGTCGTAAAAGGCGACTAAGGAGTTTATAGGATGGAGTTGGCTGCCCCATCCCATATAGAGTCAGTGACCCAAAGCCATGCTAACGTCGGATGTGTCAGGCCGAAAGGCGCAGAATTTGCAGCAATGCTGTAAACCATGACACAACGCATTCCGTTCTCCGGACTACATACTGCTAATATGCAGGAGTTTGAGAACCAACGCAGAAGAAGAAGAAGAAGAAGTACCTTATAAAATTCCCTCAAAAGCTATCACTTCTGAACAGCTGGGCTGGGTACCTAGTGTGCTGGTCACCAGGTCACAAATTATCGTATATCATAGACTCTGTATATAAACATTGTGTTATCAAAATCAGACAAGGACACTAACTAGAGAACAAGAGAGAACGATTACTACGTGGGAAATGAGATGGTTAAGAGAAGCAGCAAAGAGAAAAATAAGAAATCATGTGAGGAATGAAGAGATTACAAGAACTGTTAGAACAACATTAGCGCTCAAATATAATGAAAAACAAAGACTCAAATGGGTCGGCAACTTAATAAGAATGAGTTCCTGTCATTCCCGTCAGCTGTAAGAATGAATGAGAATGAGTTCCTGTCATTCCCGTCAGCTGTAAGAATGAATGAGAATGAGTTCCTGTCATTCCCGTCAGCTGTAAGAATGAATGAGAATGAGTTCCTGTCATTCCCGTCAGCTGTAAGAATGAATGAGAATGAGTTCCTGTCATTCCCGTCAGCTGTAAGAATGAATGAGAATGAGTTCCTGTCATTCCCGTCAGCTGTAAGAATGAATGAGAATGAGTTCCTGTCATTCCCGTCAGCTGTAAGAATGAATGAGAATGAGTTCCTGTCATTCCCGTCAGCTGTAAGAATGAATGAGAATGAGTTCCTGTCATTCCCGTCAGCTGTAAGAATGAATGAGAATGAGTTCCTGTCATTCCCGTCAGCTGTAAGAATGAATGAGAATGAGTTCCTGTCATTCCCGTCAGCTGTAAGAATGAATGAGAATGAGTTCCTGTCATTCCCGTCAGCTGTAAGAATGAATGAGAATGAGTTCCTGTCATTCCCGTCAGCTGTAAGAATGAATGAGAATGAGTTCCTGTCATTCCCGTCAGCTGTAAGAATGAATGAGAATGAGTTCCTGTCATTCCCGTCAGCTGTAAGAATGAATGAGAATGAGTTCCTGTCATTCCCGTCAGCTGTAAGAATGAATGAGAATGAGTTCCTGTCATTCCCGTCAGCTGTAAGAATGAATGAGAATGAGTTCCTGTCATTCCCGTCAGCTGTAAGAATGAATGAGAATGAGTTCCTGTCATTCCCGTCAGCTGTAAGAATGAATGAGAATGAGTTCCTGTCATTCCCGTCAGCTGTAAGAATGAATGAGAATGAGTTCCTGTCATTCCCGTCAGCTGTAAGAATGAATGAGAATGAGTTCCTGTCATTCCCGTCAGCTGTAAGAATGAATGAGAATGAGTTCCTGTCATTCCCGTCAGCTGTAAGAATGAATGAGAATGAGTTCCTGTCATTCCCGTCAGCTGTAAGAATGAATGAGAATGAGTTCCTGTCATTCCCGTCAGCTGTAAGAATGAATGAGAATGAGTTCCTGTCATTCCCGTCAGCTGTAAGAATGAATGAGAATGAGTTCCTGTCATTCCCGTCAGCTGTAAGAATGAATGAGAATGAGTTCCTGTCATTCCCGTCAGCTGTAAGAATGAATGAGAATGAGTTCCTGTCATTCCCGTCAGCTGTAAGAATGAATGAGAATGAGTTCCTGTCATTCCCGTCAGCTGTAAGAATGAATGAGAATGAGTTCCTGTCATTCCCGTCAGCTGTAAGAATGAATGAGAATGAGTTCCTGTCATTCCCGTCAGCTGTAAGAATGAATGAGAATGAGTTCCTGTCATTCCCGTCAGCTGTAAGAATGAATGAGAATGAGTTCCTGTCATTCCCGTCAGCTGTAAGAATGAATGAGAATGAGTTCCTGTCATTCCCGTCAGCTGTAAGAATGAATGAGAATGAGTTCCTGTCATTCCCGTCAGCTGTAAGAATGAATGAGAATGAGTTCCTGTCATTCCCGTCAGCTGTAAGAATGAATGAGAATGAGTTCCTGTCATTCCCGTCAGCTGTAAGAATGAATGAGAATGAGTTCCTGTCATTCCCGTCAGCTGTAAGAATGAATGAGAATGAGTTCCTGTCATTCCCGTCAGCTGTAAGAATGAATGAGAATGAGTTCCTGTCATTCCCGTCAGCTGTAAGAATGAATGAGAATGAGTTCCTGTCATTCCCGTCAGCTGTAAGAATGAATGAGAATGAGTTCCTGTCATTCCCGTCAGCTGTAAGAATGAATGAGAATGAGTTCCTGTCATTCCCGTCAGCTGTAAGAATGAATGAGAATGAGTTCCTGTCATTCCCGTCAGCTGTAAGAATGAATGAGAATGAGTTCCTGTCATTCCCGTCAGCTGTAAGAATGAATGAGAATGAGTTCCTGTCATTCCCGTCAGCTGTAAGAATGAATGAGAATGAGTTCCTGTCATTCCCGTCAGCTGTAAGAATGAATGAGAATGAGTTCCTGTCATTCCCGTCAGCTGTAAGAATGAATGAGAATGAGTTCCTGTCATTCCCGTCAGCTGTAAGAATGAATGAGAATGAGTTCCTGTCATTCCCGTCAGCTGTAAGAATGAATGAGAATGAGTTCCTGTCATTCCCGTCAGCTGTAAGAATGAATGAGAATGAGTTCCTGTCATTCCCGTCAGCTGTAAGAATGAATGAGAATGAGTTCCTGTCATTCCCGTCAGCTGTAAGAATGAATGAGAATGAGTTCCTGTCATTCCCGTCAGCTGTAAGAATGAATGAGAATGAGTTCCTGTCATTCCCGTCAGCTGTAAGAATGAATGAGAATGAGTTCCTGTCATTCCCGTCAGCTGTAAGAATGAATGAGAATGAGTTCCTGTCATTCCCGTCAGCTGTAAGAATGAATGAGAATGAGTTCCTGTCATTCCCGTCAGCTGTAAGAATGAATGAGAATGAGTTCCTGTCATTCCCGTCAGCTGTAAGAATGAATGAGAATGAGTTCCTGTCATTCCCGTCAGCTGTAAGAATGAATGAGAATGAGTTCCTGTCATTCCCGTCAGCTGTAAGAATGAATGAGAATGAGTTCCTGTCATTCCCGTCAGCTGTAAGAATGAATGAGAATGAGTTCCTGTCATTCCCGTCAGCTGTAAGAATGAATGAGAATGAGTTCCTGTCATTCCCGTCAGCTGTAAGAATGAATGAGAATGAGTTCCTGTCATTCCCGTCAGCTGTAAGAATGAATGAGAATGAGTTCCTGTCATTCCCGTCAGCTGTAAGAATGAATGAGAATGAGTTCCTGTCATTCCCGTCAGCTGTAAGAATGAATGAGAATGAGTTCCTGTCATTCCCGTCAGCTGTAAGAATGAATGAGAATGAGTTCCTGTCATTCCCGTCAGCTGTAAGAATGAATGAGAATGAGTTCCTGTCATTCCCGTCAGCTGTAAGAATGAATGAGAATGAGTTCCTGTCATTCCCGTCAGCTGTAAGAATGAATGAGAATGAGTTCCTGTCATTCCCGTCAGCTGTAAGAATGAATGAGAATGAGTTCCTGTCATTCCCGTCAGCTGTAAGAATGAATGAGAATGAGTTCCTGTCATTCCCGTCAGCTGTAAGAATGAATGAGAATGAGTTCCTGTCATTCCCGTCAGCTGTAAGAATGAATGAGAATGAGTTCCTGTCATTCCCGTCAGCTGTAAGAATGAATGAGAATGAGTTCCTGTCATTCCCGTCAGCTGTAAGAATGAATGAGAATGAGTTCCTGTCATTCCCGTCAGCTGTAAGAATGAATGAGAATGAGTTCCTGTCATTCCCGTCAGCTGTAAGAATGAATGAGAATGAGTTCCTGTCATTCCCGTCAGCTGTAAGAATGAATGAGAATGAGTTCCTGTCATTCCCGTCAGCTGTAAGAATGAATGAGAATGAGTTCCTGTCATTCCCGTCAGCTGTAAGAATGAATGAGAATGAGTTCCTGTCATTCCCGTCAGCTGTAAGAATGAATGAGAATGAGTTCCTGTCATTCCCGTCAGCTGTAAGAATGAATGAGAATGAGTTCCTGTCATTCCCGTCAGCTGTAAGAATGAATGAGAATGAGTTCCTGTCATTCCCGTCAGCTGTAAGAATGAATGAGAATGAGTTCCTGTCATTCCCGTCAGCTGTAAGAATGAATGAGAATGAGTTCCTGTCATTCCCGTCAGCTGTAAGAATGAATGAGAATGAGTTCCTGTCATTCCCGTCAGCTGTAAGAATGAATGAGAATGAGTTCCTGTCATTCCCGTCAGCTGTAAGAATGAATGAGAATGAGTTCCTGTCATTCCCGTCAGCTGTAAGAATGAATGAGAATGAGTTCCTGTCATTCCCGTCAGCTGTAAGAATGAATGAGAATGAGTTCCTGTCATTCCCGTCAGCTGTAAGAATGAATGAGAATGAGTTCCTGTCATTCCCGTCAGCTGTAAGAATGAATGAGAATGAGTTCCTGTCATTCCCGTCAGCTGTAAGAATGAATGAGAATGAGTTCCTGTCATTCCCGTCAGCTGTAAGAATGAATGAGAATGAGTTCCTGTCATTCCCGTCAGCTGTAAGAATGAATGAGAATGAGTTCCTGTCATTCCCGTCAGCTGTAAGAATGAATGAGAATGAGTTCCTGTCATTCCCGTCAGCTGTAAGAATGAATGAGAATGAGTTCCTGTCATTCCCGTCAGCTGTAAGAATGAATGAGAATGAGTTCCTGTCATTCCCGTCAGCTGTAAGAATGAATGAGAATGAGTTCCTGTCATTCCCGTCAGCTGTAAGAATGAATGAGAATGAGTTCCTGTCATTCCCGTCAGCTGTAAGAATGAATGAGAATGAGTTCCTGTCATTCCCGTCAGCTGTAAGAATGAATGAGAATGAGTTCCTGTCATTCCCGTCAGCTGTAAGAATGAATGAGAATGAGTTCCTGTCATTCCCGTCAGCTGTAAGAATGAATGAGAATGAGTTCCTGTCATTCCCGTCAGCTGTAAGAATGAATGAGAATGAGTTCCTGTCATTCCCGTCAGCTGTAAGAATGAATGAGAATGATCCCTTATCGACCATCGGCAAGAGCATACAACATAACAATGGACATACCTAGATAGAGGGGAAAACTAAGAAGAAGGTGGATCGAAAGTGTGATGTGATGGAACATTCTGAGACGTCACAATATTATTGTATATCACAAGACCAAACATGTCACAGTTCGATAACCGATCATCATTCATTCGCACGATACATCACAGCAAAAACAGAGAAAAGACATTATATAAATAGACATAGATATAGATGGATATATGGATAGATAGATAAATAGATAGATAAATAGATATATAAGAAAGATAGATAAATAGATAGATCGATAGATATATAGATATGGATAGATATATATATATATATAGATAGATAGATAGATAGATAGATAGATAGATAGATAGATAGATAGATAGATAGATAGATAGATAGATAGATAGATAGATAGATAGATAGATAGATAGATAGATAGATAGATAGATAGATAGATAGATAGATAGATAGATAGATAGATAGATAGATAGATAGATAGATAGATAGATAGATAGATAGATAGATAGATAGATAGATAGATAGATAGATAGATAGATAGATAGATAGATAGATAGATAGATAGATAGATAGATAGATAGATAGATAGATAGATAGATAGATAGATAGATAGATAGATAGATAGATAGATAGATAGATAGATAGATAGATAGATAGATAGATAGATAGATAGATAGATAGATAGATAGATAGATAGATAGATAGATAGATAGATAGATAGATAGATAGATAGATAGATAGATCGATAAATAGATAGACATATATTTACGACCAATTTTAAATGATTCTGTGAGAAAATATGAGTTTTACACATTTGGTTACATGCCTGCAGCCATAGAGCAATTCCTCACAGCCAGTAACCAATGAATGCTGGGGAATGTGCGCAGGGAACTATATCTTTTCTGCAACAGTTTAGAGTAGTACACTGATACAGCACTATCTGTCATGTGATATAATAGCTACTTTATATCTCTAGCCTGGGTTGGTAGAAAATGAACAGCTTTCCTAGCAGAGTAATGCCAGCACAAAGCAACAGCTTACAGACACATGCATATTTCTCACGATGGCACTGTGTCACAGTCACGAACCCAAGGATAGCTGGATCAATAACCATCCAACCAACCAATCAACCAACCGACCGGCCAACGAACCTACCAACAAACCGACCGATGACAGACCGACCGACTGACAACCAACCAACGAACAGACCAACAAACCGAACGATGGCAGACCGACTGACCGACCGACTGACAATCAACCAACGAACCAACAAACTAATCAATCAACCGGCACTCAGATCGACCCACCAACCAAACATCCAATAAACCAACCAACTGAGCTGGCAATTAACCAACTAACCACTTACCCACCGACCGACGAATAAATCAACGTAAACCAACCAATGAATTCAATGTTGTCCTCTTTCTCTCATGCGTTGGTTCTCAAACTCCTGTAGACTAGCAGCATGTTGTCCAGCTGTGGTTCTCAAACTCTTGAAGATTAGCAGGATGTTGTCCAGCGTTGGTTCTCAAACTCCTGCAGATTAGCAGCACGTTGTCCACACAACAAAATTGTGTCAAGCTTTACGACTTAGCTGCGATATTTTCAAATTTCGGTTCGATACATCCGATATCAGCATGACCTCTGTATCAATTTTACCTAGTGTAAGATGAAACATCCTATCTCTAAACCTCCATAGCTTCCTTTCACAACTTGCATGAAACCCCTTGTAATGCTATTCTTTACCGCACTCCCTACACACACGACCACGGATCTCGCATATTCTTAATGTAGCGTGATTACGAGTAGGCACACTCCGAATATAGCATGATTACGAGTAGGCACACTCCGAATATAGCATGATTACGAGTAGGCACACTCCGAATATAGCATGATTACGAGTAGGCACACTCAAAATATAGCATTATTATGAGAAGTCACACCTCAATTATATCATGATTACGAGTTGACACACTCTAAATTTATCATGATTACGAGTAGGCACACTCTAAATGTATCATGACTACGAGTAGACACACTCTAAATATAGCATGATTACGAGTAGGCACACTCTAAATATATCATGTTTTTATTTTGCTAAAAATATAACTTATTTTCTGCTCCCTATGATAAGCAACGTCAATGTGCAAGCAAGATGTCCGCGACAACTAATTATCATCAAATTATTGGCTGTTTCTACAACATGAGATCAGCTATTCATTTGCTTCAATAACATGCCATTCTTCACATCAATCCTATGTGTGACATGGGTATGTGTGGAAAAATGACACTATCAACCCCATCAATCAAGACATTACATACTATTGGTCACCTTCATAATAGTATAATCTAAACCCTATAAAATAAATTAGCATGTAATATAGCCTAATCATAACAATAACCATTAGTTCGTCCAACGACTAATTTAGCCTAATCATAACACTAATCCTTAGTTCGTCCAACGACTAATATAGCCGAATCATAACAATAACTTTAACGAAACCATTATAAAAAAATAATCCAAAAACAACAACAACATTAAATAAAATCTATTAACCTAAATACCCACTAGAACTTACATTCATGATTTAACACAATCAACCGTGCACTATTATCTATTGTCTATCCTCAGGTGAGTGAATCAACCATGCACACCTACTTAATAACTTAATGAAATTAACGCACCTAATAACACACTAATCGACATATGCCTGAATACTAGTCAATGAATGCTATTTTATATTATGTATAAAGTGCATTTATGGAGCGCATGGCCGTGTGGTTAGACGCTGTTCTGAGACCCTTGAGTTCCCGGGTTCAATACACTGTTTTTATAGGATTTTTTTCCTTCGGAAGTACAATTAAAATATTTCCTGTACATGTCGCGGTGTTTGCTATGGCAAAGCGTCCTTTATTTTCTCAGCCAATACAACCCCCCCCCCCCTTGCAGTCATTCACAGGAAAACATGCAGTAATGAAAGTTATTTTTAAAATGAAAGTGCATTCATTATTGTAGAACATGAAACCAATCTGTAAGAAAACTAATAAATTACTCTTGCAGACCATCTCGTGGCACTGGTGAGGCGTCGCAAACCTGTGTGAGGTTTTGCCATGTGATTGGATATGACTCCTACAGATGTGTGGGGTTTTGCCATGTGATGGGGAATAATTCCTGTAAACCTGTGTGGTGTTTTTGTCATGTGATGGGACATGATTCCTTTTACAAAATAATCGTGCAAGGTGTAGTTTAGGGTGACAGAAAAAGCAGAGAGAAAATATTGCTGTTTGAATTGTTAATATTAAAGATTGGACAGAGTGAGGTTTCTCCATACTGAACCAAGGAACTAAAAACAGAGAGGTATGGCTAGATTTATTTTTTGATGCTTCCAAAAGGGCACCACTGCGACTGTCGAGTTATGAGTTTGATGATGATACTATTGAGAACTCAGTTTACTTTAAGGATTATAAGTTTGATGTTGAAAACCCAGTTAACTTTAAGGATTATGAGTTTGATGTTGAAAACCCAGTTTACGTGAAGGATTATGAGTTTGATGTTGAGAACCCAGTTTACGCGAAGGATTATGAGTTCGATGCTGATACTATTCAGACATTATATGTTTACATTATATTATGTGACCTAATTTATAGAATTTTCCCAACGATATGTCACGTTGATGCTCAATCTAAGTTTGACAATCTCCAACACTACTCAAATCAGAGAGGGTTGAAAATCAACACATCAAAAACTCATATACTAGATTTTACGAGATCCAACGACAACATAGAAATTCAAAATGTTCCATTATTAAAAGTCAACAATTTTACATATTTAGGCACCAATCTAGCATTGGATGGAGACTCATCAAAAGAAAGTTTACACCGTATTGCCCTTGCAGCGGGTGCTTTCAATAAACTACGCAACGTATGGACGTCAAACACACTAAGAAACACCACAAAACTCAAGTTGTTTAACTCCAACATCATCCCTATTCTATCATATGGGTGCGAAAGTTGGAAAGCCACAAAAGCCCCAGATAAAAGACTCGACTCCTTTGAAAACAAATGCATACGTACCATTCTGAACGTTAAGTGGAGTGACTTTAAATCTAACACTACTTTAAGAGAGGAAAGCAAACAAACCTATATATCTTCCTTCATTAGACAAAGGCGTTGGACTTACATCGGCCATGTTCTCAGAATGAACAGCCTAAGAATTCCCAAGCAATCACTATATTGGGTGCCACCTGGAGTAAGAAGAAGAGGGAGACCTAGAGAAACTCTACGAAGAACCATTAATAGAGAAGGCATGTCAATGAACCTAAACAACACGCAAGAATTGAAAGACCTGGCAACACAAAGACAGAAATGGAAAGCTATGGTTTCTGCCCTATGCGCCGCCTATGGCCCTGGAGGAACATAACATAACATAACATGTCACGTTATTTACATCCGCTGTCGTCACAGTAGGTAGGGTATTCTTTACTTCCGCTGTCGTCACAGTAGGAAAGGTATTCTTTACTTCTGCTGTCGGCACAGTAGGAAAGGTATTCTTTACTTCCGCTGTCGTCACAGTATAAAAGGTATTCTTTACTTCCGCTGTCGTCACAGTAGAAAAGGTATTCTTTACTTCCGCTGTCGTCACAGTAGGAAAGGTATTAACATCAATAACAAATATGCTCCTATTTTTAACTTCCTGTTTGTTTATTCAGAACCTCCTTTTCACACACTGTAGACTGACAAATTTCGGTGAAATGTCCACATCTGAATTTGCAGCCACGTCTACTGAATATTCCATTTGCAAGATTCACATGAATTATTTCATAAAGAAGACAATAAAAATGTATAAGAGAAACCGGAATAAATTCGCATATTTCCTGGTCACTTTTGATTGGCCACTTCTATTATGGAAAGATGTGCATTAATTGGCCACTTTAATTATGCAAAAATGTGTAGCAGTTTCAAGGTTGCATCAAATTAATGTTTTTGAAGCGGCATCACAATAGCGGAATAAGCATCAATAATAATAAACGAATAGTTAATAGTGTGGCAGCTCACATTGGCAAGAGATATAACGAATTTCAGGAAGTTTAAGAACTATATCCGGAGAAATATTCAGACATATTGAATAGCTTTACAAAGTTGTGATATGCAGAGGTTAACGTTAACTAGTAAACATGTCTCAGAGCATTTTGTAAGGCATATCTTTCAGGATAAATAATAAATATGCACAGAGAAACTCTGGTATATGATTTTTCTGTTATAATTGACAGTATAAATGTGGTCCACATTAATTATGAATGTCTCTAATGGCATTTTATTGATAACTCGTTTTTGTGGCGTGAAAGAAAGCGTGTTTCTATACTTACTATCGCATGTGAACGTGAAAGGTGCTTTTTATTCTCTTAGTATTATGTTATGAGAGTGTTCTTGATGATGGCATTTTAATCGAAACGTCTATGTGCGTTTTGTCATGCATGTCTCATGTCATCAGTAAAACCTTATCACTTTGTTTCTCAGTTTCGACCGTTGGATATTACTTTTGCTGCAATTATTACCTTTTATAGATTGTGTGAATTGGAATTGAACTTTGAATAAATTTGACGAGAATAGGAAACTTTTAACAAGAATGACACCTAGCCAAGATTATAATTTTAAAACGAAAGTTTGGCTTTAAGAATAATTGTCACAGACAGGACATAACTGACTTCGCACCGCATGTTTTGAAAGCTCACGATGGCAGCATATTTACATGTGGTCAGACACCTCCGATGGCAGATGATATACTTCAAGAATGTACCCAAAACTCTATGAACATCTACATTTACATTTGTTGTGTAGTAGTTGTATAGACGTGTCATCATTTGTTGTGTAGTAGTTGTATAGACGTGTCATCATTTGTTGTGTAATAGTTATATAGACGTGTCATCATTTGTTGTGTAGTAATTGTATAGACGTGTCATCATTTGTTGTGTATTATCAGGAACATATGACGATATTCTTCTTCATCATTTTCGTTCTTCTCAAAAGTCTGCAGATTAGCATAATGTTCTCCAGAGAACGGAATGTGGTATATCATGGTTTACAACTTATCTGCGCCATTTGGCATGACATATCCGACTTCAGAATGTCATATATATCACTTTGATCCTCTACGCGATGGCACAGTTAACTCCATTATCAAACCTGTTTAATCGTGCCTGTCAGGTATCAGTATAGATTTGTTTGTTTAGGAAACCCTGCAATTACGATCGATTAGATCTTGCTTCCTATGTCAAAGTTTCTCCGAGCTTTCTTTCATACACAGGAGATTTCAGCTTTTGGTTTAATGTTTACTCCCCTGTCAAGCCCTGTACCACACAGGTGTACAACGACTACCTGTGTGTTACATGGGGAAGATACACAAACGAAATTGAAAAAAATATTGTTTTTTAATTGTAAGAAGTTATTGGTATCACATTCAAGAGTATGCATTTATGTACATTTTGCTGAAAAGAATTTGGTCATAGCGTCTATAGTTTTTGAGATATTGACTTTTGAAATATGTGTGGGCAAATCCGGGATTTTAAATATTGCAAAAATGTTCAGCATATTTGAGAAAAACAGTGAACAGTTCATATTAATATTAAAACAATAAACACCTCCCTATGTAGTTGTGGTAAATAACCTCCTTTGGAATTTGCAAATATTTCTTGCACACATGTCAAGTTTAGGTATCAATTTGTAATCAAGCAACTAATTAAAAAAGTCAGGAAAAAATATTTATCAGTACTGCAGAAATATTGATGCGTCCCTCAATAGTATTATATAGCAGATATGCTAAAAGCACGTATACAATTTGTTGACTGCTGTTAATATTGCTGTTGGAATTGCAACCTTAGTTTTTAATGATAGATCACAAGCTCTGCAAGCTCCACTTAGGCTGCTGGAAGTGACATGCGGAAAATTCAAGTTGGATTACTTAGCAAAACCTGATTTGAAGTCAATGCTAATTGTACAAAATAAGGTTACCAAGGCAAACCTAGAAGTCAGAAGAGCCATCAGAAAGAGGAGAGTGGGTCTAGAGGAAGCACAACTAGAAACTGTAGGGTATCCATACCTTGCAGGAGATTATTAAAGTAAGGAATTCTAATTTTAATGTGTAAATTTTCTTATGGTTCGTTCGCGAAATTTATTTTATATAATTGTCACTTCTGCACTCATAACTTTTCAAATATTAAACAAATATTGATGAAGTTTTGAATACATAGATCCATATAGCTCATACTACGAGCTGTGCTATCTATGTATATTTACAATTTTTACAGCTATTCAAATTTGGAAAATTTTCTCCCAAAAATGGGTGAATTTTGAATAAGTCTGTATGACAAGTTTGAAAATATATTATAATATCAGTAGTATGTGCCATAGCTAGTCATCATTTGCATGCATACGTTTTTTATTATAACTCATTTGTACTTAATATCTTCTCAAAACTTTTACAGAACTGACCATACCATTTTTAACATAAAAATTTTAACATTTTTGTTCAAGACCAAATAATTTCTATTTATTTTTATACAGAAAGAACTATTTTACCTTGTAATAATTGTGCATTCATTCATGTATCTACTGTGAACGTTGCAGCCATCTAACTTTAACCGTGTTTTAAATATGAATTGTTTTGTAACCCTACCGTCTCCCAGGTGTACCTCTCCTTAAAACAACTATCTCTTACGTGTTCAATATCTGACTGAAGGGAAGAGGACAAAGAAAAAAACAACATCAGCTTTATTTATGAACTACTAAAGGAAGACCATAGACTCATATAGGAGATCAAGTCATGCTAGACCATGCGGGATATACGATATACACAACGTGGATATACGATATACACAACGTGGATATACGATATACACAACGTGGATATACGATATACTCTACGTGGATATAGGCCACGCTGTTGTTCTCACACAGCTTTACTCAGCTTGGAACATAACATCTCACCAACACGTGCATATAACAAACAACAGCATTGGACTCAAGGCTAAGAACGAATAGTTATGTTTAACCAACCAGCTTGAGAAGACGGCACTACATTTTATCAGTGAAACAGAAGTCACAGATATCACTTTTGTTGTTATTGTTGTTGTATAAACTATTGCATAAACACAGCTGGCCCCTGGATATAGATGGGAACCCGCACCTCACAGTGACTTCATTAGTTCGTGCCGTAGTGTCACATCCTGTGCCAGGAAGTCAAACATAGCCACTAGGTTTATAACATCTGGAAATAGGCTTAATTATTTATAACAAAGACAAAGCATCGATTGATTTGTATAGAATTATTAGAGAAATAAATAAATGACAGACGCGGATGCTAAATCTACATCAGATGTCGATGTTCACGTTATTATCAAATCTTTAGGTATTTGTTATATAACGGTATCATTGCAATCTGGGCTGACCTAATATAGAGCCCTTTTGGGATCAATACCCGACAGTCTTAGACGTCGTTCTGTTGTTATGTAATTTTTCGGTTTCTTTTATTTTCTTGATATTTGATGGTGTCTTTAAATTTTCTGATGTCTTTTTTAGTTTCACCCCCGTCTATCTGGTGTTTGCTATTCCGGTGTGTATCTATATTTAGGTATGTCATGTCGTGTGAACGTGGACAATTGTTACTTGTCATATTATGTTGTGAATATGTTCTTGAGAAAGGCTTTTTAGTAGAACCGTTGATTTGTGTGTGCTATTATGTGTGTTAACAGTGTTTAGGACAACTTCATTACCCTGTTTTAAGTTTCACCTGTTGTATTGTCGTTTTACTGCAGTTATACCTAATACCAATAAACATTTAGTTTTCAAACAACAATGCAAAAAATGAAACTTGGAAACACACAAATGAAGATTTGGCAATCACCGGAGATATGTAGGATAACACAAAATCAACGTTTTAATCACAATACTTTTTTCAAGAACTCATCATAAAACGGTGAGTGGGAATCGGCACTCCCCAAAACCGCATCATAACATCTAAACAAGAATATCAAATGCCGAAAAAGTATGAATGATGGTAAAAATAGCAGGAATCGGCGATCAGGTATCGAGGAATATGCAATCTGATCCTTCCTAGATCCCAATGATTCATTAATGTCTTACGTTTTGCTCATTCCCTAAGAGTTCTTGTAGTACAAGATTCAATGCATTATTCTCCCAAACAAAGTATGTAGATGCGTCATTAATCCAGCAGGTTACCATGAGGTAGCTTCGTCACGTCAAGTTTCAATGCATTATTCTCCCAAACAAAGTATGTAGATGCGTCATTAATCCAGCAGGTTCCCGTGAGGTAGCTTCATCACGTCATGTTTCAATGCATTATTCTCCCAAAGTGTGGATGCGTCATTAATCCAGCAGGTTCCGTGAAGTAGCTTCATCACGTCATGTTTCAATGCATTATTCTCCCAAACAAAGTGTGGATGCGTCATTAATCCAGCAGGTTCCCGTGAAGTAGCTTCGTCACGTCATGTTTCAATGCATTATTCTCCCAAACAAAGTGTGGATGCGTCATTAATCCAGCAGGTTCCCGTGAAGTAGCTTCGTCACGTCATGTTTCAATGCATTATTCTCCCAAACAAAGTGTGGATGCGTCATTAATCCAGCAGGTTCCCGTGAAGTAGCTTCGTCACGTCATGTTTCAATGCATTATTCTCCCAAACAAAGTGTGGATGCGTCATTAATCCAGCAGGTTACCGTGAGGTAGCTTCGTCACGTCAAGTTTCAATGCATTATTCTCCCAAACAAAGTATGTAGATGCGTCATTAATCCAGCAGGTTCCCGCGAGGTAGCTTCATCACGTCATGTTTCAGTGCATTATTCTCCCAAACACAGTGTGGATGCGTCATTAATCCAGCAGGTTCCGTGAAGTAGCTTCATCACGTCATGTTTCAATGCATTATTCTCCCAAAGTGTGGATGCGTCATTAATCCAGCAGGTTCCGTGAAGTAGCTTCATCACGTCATGTTTCAATGCATTATTCTCCCAAAGTGTGGATGCGTCATTAATCCGGCAGGTTCCGTGAAGTAGCTTCATCACGTCATGTTTCAATGCATTATTCTCCCAAACAAAGTGTGGATGCGTCATTAATCCAGCAGGTTCCCGTGAAGTAGCTTCGTCACGTCATGTTTCAATGCATTATTCTCCGAAACAAAGTGTGGATGCGTCATTAATCCAGCAGGTTCCCGTGAAGTAGCTTCGTCACGTCATGTTTCAATGCATTATTCTCCCAAACAAAGTGTGGATGCGTCATTAATCCAGCAGGTTCCCGTGAAGTAGCTTCGTCACGTCATGTTTCAATGCATTATTCTCCCAAACAAAGTGTGGATGCGTCATTAATCCAGCAGGTTCCGTGAAGTAGCTTCGTCACGTCATGTTTCAATGCATTATTCTCCCAAACAAAGTGTGGATGCGTCATTAATCCAGCAGGTTCCGTGAAGTAGCTTCGTGACGTCAAGTTTCAATGCATTATTCTCCCAAACAAAGTGTAGATGCGTCATTAATCCAGCAGGTTCCCGTGAAGTAGCTTCGTCACGTCAAGTTTCAATGCATTATTCTCCCAAACAAAGTATGTAGATGCGTCATTAATCCAGCAGGTTCCCGTGAAGTAGCTTCATCACGTCAAGTTTCAATGCATTATTCTCCCAAACAAAGTGTGGATGCGTCATTAATCCAGCAGGTTACCGTGAAGTAGCTTAATCACGTCAAGTTTCAATGCATTATTCTCCAAAACAAAGTGTGAATGCGTCATTAATCCAGCAGGTTCTCGTGAAGTAGCTTCATCACGTCTCTCTTATCCATTCTTGACAACACAGACATCAGTAAACATACTACAGGATTGTGCCAGTTTCGCTGTTCACAGAACGACTTTCTGGCCAATAGGAGCTTTCCTTCAAAATAAGTTTTCTGGAATCCAAGACAACCTAAAACAAACCGTTCTATACACGGCCAATATTGGACTCGATGTTTAACAATTGATGGCAGAATAAGAAGACTTACATTGTATATAAGCCGCATTGTTTTTTCATGACATCTTCTGTTGACATATTTAGTGGCAGTAACTTTGAACTCAGGTGTCAAAAGGTTAATGAAGTTTCCCATTTATGTGACGACATCAATGCTGAAAATTATCATTGTAGCGAGTATAGGAGTGTCTCGCTACTATGGAAGATATCCAACTTACCTAGCTTCAAACTTAGACTCTCATCCCATCCAATTCTCGCGCCCTATGAAAGATGTCTGGCTTTCTCTAGTCTCATTGTAATTCTGTCCAAGTGTCTCAGTTTTATGGAATATTTCTGGCTTTCTCTAGTCTCATTGTAATTCTGTCCAAGTGTCTCAGTTCTATGGAAGATGTCCGAATTTCTCTAGTCTTATACTTAGTTAAACTATCATCCTGTCCTGTTAGTTAGTTTGTTCCTTTTGTGACACAAGCGGCACATAGGGCAGAGTTTTTGATTCTCCATGCGTTGCCGTCCGCTGCCTGTACTTTTAGTTCTTGTATAAATTTGCAAACTATTATTTCTAATTCTTTAAGTATAGTGATTTTATGTCTTCCTCTTTTTCCTCATAAAAATCAAATAAACCTCTGTTTCAGAATAGTGGATGACTTACTATCGTGCTTATTAGAACACAGATCAATCGACCATAGCAAGTACACAGAACACAGATAAATCGACCATAGCAAGTACACAGAATACAGATAAATCGACCATAGCAAGTACACAGAATACAGATAAATCGACCATAGCAAGTACACAGAACACAGATAAATCGACCATAGCAAGTACACAGAACACAATTACTACTATCTTTAACCTGAACAGGAGACCTGTCCTATACGAGACCATACAAACAGAACTGTTGATACGGGACAAATTCTATTACTTGATATTTTGTCCCAAATATGTGTCCCAGGAATTTTGTCCGAGGTAATATTCTAAAATTGGTGTTTATAATTTTGATACTTTAGATGAGAGAATCCCAATTGTATGTGCCCGTAGACCCCTAGCCGATTTTATTTTCATTTTCATAGACTCCCTGTCTGCCTAATATTAAATTTTCTAAACTATATTAACTTCAAATGCGTTCCTTTTTGGCATGGACTGCCTTCAAGTGAAAATCGACTATTGGTGGTCAATATAGATCACTCTGGAACCTACGCTTTAGATAATACATTTTAGCATCTGGTATTTTCCTCAAATTTGCCTAATGTTTGAGCATGATTTGATTATCTCGACAATGGGTCATTTCTTTGAAGCTTACAATTTCATTTACATCTAAAGGACTGAACACCTATGGGGGATGTACTGAGTACATATGAAATACGTTTAAACAGTTTCGTACCATTCACGTCAATAAAACGGCTAGATCCACAATGGATCTTCGTTGTCTGGAATACATTCTGTTAGAAATCTAGTAGGAATATTGTCCTGCTACGAGAGAGCTCAGAAATCTAGTAGGAATACTGTCCTGCTACGAGAGAGCTCAGAAATCTAGTAGGAACATTGTCCTGCTACGAGAGAGCTCAGAAATCTAGTAGGAACATTGTCCTGCTACTCGGAGTTTGAGCAAAAACGCGTAAAAAATAATTGTAAAGAAAACAAATCAATAGTAAGGAATATGCCGCATCGCAAATATTCAGGAGCAACTAGGCGATCCCCCAGAGTTGAAGCACAATAAGCAATATTTAGTGGAGCCACACCAGAAATCACGTAAATTGGACCGCATGCAGAATATATATGGGTCTCACCAATGGCACAGTAGACAAACCACCCATGCAACAGAAAATATTAGTAGATGATTATTTTGAGGTTATCTTCGTACAGAAGCTTCACATCACGTTATCTATATGAACAATTATGCTGTTCATTCTTATCTAGTATTGTTTGTGTTTTTTAAAATTATGTGTTTACATTCATCTTGTGAGGTTGGGAGGGAGTCAGAGATATACTGTGCGGTACTGGGGAGCGGAAGACTATGTGCTATGTTTTCCTATGGCTGAGACCCATCAACCAGGATTTGACAAGCCTTTTGACTTGAACATTCGGTTACCTGCCTAGTCATAGAGAAATTCGTCACAACCAGTATACAAATTGTGACGGTGAATGAGCACAGTGAACCATATATTGGCTGCAATAGCATGGATGATTGCGTGGATATTAACGTACCTTCCCGTGGGTGACACATTTATTTTCTTACTCTGGATCGGGATAGGTAGAAAATCCACAGACTTCCAAGCACAATGCCATTACAACCAAATATATTTACAAACGAGATCGGACATTACTTCTGTTATTCTTGTGTATAGCTTAGAGCGACACTGTGTAATACGGCATGAGCCCATGGACCGATGGACCATAGATCAGCAACCAACCAACCAAACATGCAAATTAGAAGCTTGCTGAGTGCGCAAACGATTATTAACACCGGATATAGGTAAATGAAAAGTTAGTTAGGATAAACGTCACAAGCAAGAAAGTTATTGTTCTGATCTTGTATTCTGCCAAAGTTATTGTTCTGATCCTGTATTCTGACAAAGTTATTGTTGTGATCCTGTATTCTGACAAAGTTATTGTTCTGATCCTGTATTCTGACAAAGTTATTGTTCTGATCCTGTATTATGACAAAGTTATTGTTCTGATCTTGTATTCTGACAAAGTTATTGTTCTGATCCTGTATTCTGACAAAGTTATTGTTCTGATCCTGTATTCTGACAAAGTTATTGTTCTGATCCTGTATTCTGACAAAGTTATTGTTCTGATCCTGTATTCTGACAATGTTATTGTTCTGATCCTGTATTCTGACAAAGTTATTGTTCTGATCATGTATTCTGACAATGTTATTGTTCTGATCCTGTATTCTGACAAAGTTATTGTTCTGATCTTGTATTCTAACAATGTTCTGGTTCTAATACTGTGTTCTATAATATTGTTGTGATCCCGTGTTACCCTATAACATACACATACGCAGCAGTAATATTGAATTAAAGAAAGAGATAACATTATTTGTAAAGCAAGAACGTCCTTTTATAGTAACAACACTTACACATGAAATAAACACCGAATTCTCCTTTAATTTCAGGAAAATTGCTATGACCTCTTTACCCCATGCGGGTAATGTCTGTACTGTTAATGCCCTCTTTACCCCATGCGGGTAAAGTCTGTACTGTTAATGCCCTCTTTACTGCATGCGGTCTGTTCATATTGGTACATTAGTGTCTCCTAGTTAATCCATTTTTTAGTTAGTTCTTAGTTAGAAGGAGGAACATTAAATGTATACTAAACTAATTAACTGACTACAAATTACGTCAACAATTGGGAGAAGGGGGGGGGGAAGAGAAGAAGGATTTCTTAAAAATGGTTGACAGGCGTTGACATGAGGTAGAATTGTTAGATACAAGATGTTGACAGGCGTTGACATGCAGTAGAATTGTTAGATACAAGATGTTGACAGGCGTTGACATGCAGTAGAATTGTTAGATACAAGATGTTGACATTTGTTGACATGAAGTAGAATTGTTAGATACAAGATGTTGACATTTGTTGACATGAGGTAGAATTGTTAGATACAAGATGTTGACATTTGTTGACATGAGGTAGAATTGTTAGATACAAGATGTTGACATTTGTTGACATGAGGTAGAATTGTTAGATACAAGATGTTGACATGAGGTAGAATTGTTAGATACAAGATGTTGACAGGCGTTGACATGAGGTAGACATGAGAATTGGTTAATACATAATGAAGCACACATATTTTTGTTAATTTACCAATTCAATGAAATGGAAAAACGTTTTACAAAATCAGAAAAAAAAATCATACATTTCTTCGTACTTTTCTTGCTAGTTTTCTTGTCTACATAAGTAAGCTCGTGGAGGAAGAGAGCCATGAATTTATGACAGTTTACACAGATGATAAAGTCAATAAGAAAGCCACAAACACCAACACAAGATGACTATCAGATTATAAACAGACCAGAACAAGTTATAATTCTACGTCTCAGAACAGGACACAACCGACTCCGCAGTCACATGTATACAAAGTTCAAGATTGGCAACACGGCCATGTGTACATGTGGACAGGCAGCACAGAGTGTCAAACATATACTTCAAGAGTGTTCTGAGCATGAAACGCTGAGGCAGACATATTGGCCAGAGGAAACAACACTGGAATCAAAGCTCTATGGGACACTGTATGAACTACAAAAGACAGTGAGTTTTATTAAGGAGACAAAATTACAGATATAGACATGTTTCAAGTGAACGAAAGAAGAAGAAGAAAATGACAGTTTAATGACGCGGGAGGAAGGGGGCGGGTAGGGGCGGGAAGTCCAAAAATAATTGAGGTTATTAATTTATAGACCACCTCTAATGACATCCTATACAGAAATTCCTTATCAACAGACAGCAGGGAAATAGTCATACATATTGTAGAGCAATGTTTCTTATATGGATGTGAATCATGGACAACGAGAAAATAGGCCTACATATTGTAGAGAATTTTTTTTTAGTTGAAGCATGATTTAAACACGGAAACAGTAAGGTAGCATACGACACTAGGAAAGATAACACAGCTAAAACGATCAATAATATATGCGATAGAAGACAAACACGGAAAGATACTCAATGAAACAACAGATATTGACAAAGGATGGACAGATTATTGCGAGGAGCTGTATTAGTGTTATATTGGCTATACTATATTAGAGAATTCTGAACTAAGCAACAAAGAAATAGCAGATGCAGAAATTCTAGTAAATGAAATAAAAAAGTTAAGAATAACATTGAAAGGAGGGACGTCACCTGGTGTAGAGAACATTCCGGCAGAAATCTTGAAATACGGAGGAATAAATGTGATAAATACTGTGACCAATATCTGCTATAATATATGGAACACAAAACAATGGCCCACTGCATGGACACAATCACTAATACATATTCCCTAGAATGGAAATTTGAAAGTTTAAGAATTACAGAAGCATTAGACTTACAAAACACTCCAGAAAAGAGATGATTAAAATACAACTGAACAGAATAAAACACAAGTCTGGATAAGTAATTGCAGACCAACAAGCTGGTTTCAGAGCAAACAAATGCACTGTTTAATAAATATTTAATATCCAAACATTAATTGAAAAAAATATTCAGCACCAGCGTGATATATACCATAATTTCAATGACTTTACAAAGGCATTTGAACCTGTTTGGCATGATGGTCTATGGCACATACTGAGATAATTTAATTTTGACACAATCATAGACATTGTTGAATAACTTTATGGTTGGTTGGTTGCTGATCCAGCGGTCCATGGGCTCATGCCCTTTGACCTAATGTCATTAGATGGCATTATATTGCTGGGAATCTGTGGATTTTCGACCCACCAAGGGACAGAGAATAACTATCACACCTCCAGGAAGGTAGGTTTCAACCTATGCACTTCTCCTAGCCACTGTAGACAAGATAGGGTTCGCTGTGCTCATTCCCCGCCAACAATTGACTACTGGTTATGCCAAACTTCTCTATTGCTCCAGGCATGCAACCAAATGTTCAAGTCAAAAGGATTGTCACGTCCTGAGTCACTGTGCCTCTATGATGGGCCTCAGCCATAGGAAAAACAGTTATGTCAGTTTCCTCCTCATCAGTGCTGCACAGTACATCTCTGGCTCCCTCTCAACCACAGAGGGTGCATTCATATATATTCAGGCAACCATGAAAAACATTTCAACAACAAAACAAAATCATAACTGTATAGATGACATGCCATGAAGCTTCTATAAGAAGATAGCCTCAATATAACGGCATGTCATCCACTAAGGTTTTCTGTTGCATGGATGGTATGTCTAGTGGGCCATTGTTGAGACCCACAAACGCAACCACATGCGTGAATAACTTTATAAAATTGCAAGTCTTATCAAACAATACAATTGGATATGTATTTAAACAAATGTGGGAGTTCGGCAAGGATGCATAATGTCTCCAGTACTTTTCTACAAAAAGCACATCATACAGGAGACACGATATGACTACAACACGTCTATATCGTCCTATTTGTAACTTGCGTTTCCCTGATGATGTTGATCTTATAGCTGGGTCAGAACAAGAATTACAAGATTTAACAGCAAAATTTAAAAAAAATTACAAGCAAGTACGGAATGGAAATTAACACAGAATAGAGTAGGATCTTGGTTAACAGCAGAGACACAGAAGAACCGACATAATGATGAATGGACATAATCTTGACGTTGTGAATACCTTCAAATACCTCGGATCTAACATACGCATCAATGGAAAATTCAAAGCAAAATTAAGACTAAAGCTGAAGATGGCATTACCGTCTATGTCACTGCTGACGGTAATGTGGAAAAGAAACACCAGCGTGGCAGTGAAAGTCAAACTCTACAAGTCTCTGGTGCTTTCTGTTGTGTTGTATAGTTTTAAGAGTTGAACTCTCACTGCAGACATGGAGAGACGATTACAGGTTTCCGAGTACAAATGTTACAGACAAATTCTACGAATTTCCTATAGGGAATATACGACAAATTTGTATGTAAAAAATAAAATAGAAATGTATGCAGGTGTACAAGTACCAGTTTTTTTCAATAGTGAAACGATGAAAACTAGCATGGTCTGGACATAATGCAGGCATGACTCCGTGACAAAAACAAAACTGCAGGGAACCGTCGAAAGTGAGGGTAGGGGGAGGGAGAGGGGAGCAGAGGAGAAGAAATAAAGACATGCACAGACAACATTACGGAATGAACAGGACAAGTTGTTTTCCACACTCTTCCTCATCGTTGAAGATAGAACACGTTGAAGGACTCTGTGTGCTGAAGCGAAGTGGTACCTCTACGACCCTAACGGGTCACATGTTTATAGATAGATAGATAGATCTATGATGATGATGATGATTATTTAATCCCTTTACCTGTGAGCAGGTGATTACTTCATCCAATTAGTTGTGAGCATGCAGCTTTGACGGCACAAAGCATTTCTGTCAAAAGCACATGTTATTCTTGGTTGTGTAACTTCTTGGTTGTGTAACTTTTTAGTTGTGTAACTTCTTAGTTGTGTAAACTCTTAGTTGTGTAACTTTTTAATTGTGTAACTTCTTAGTTGTGTAAACTCTTAGTTGTGTAACTTTTTAATTGTGTAACTTTTTAATTGTGTAACTTCTTAGTTGTGTAACTTATCAGTTGTGTAACTTCTTAGTTGTGTAACTTCTTAGTTGTGTAACTTTTTAATTGTGTAACTTCTTAGTTGTGTAACTTTTTAATTGTGTAACTTCTTAGTTGTGTAACTTTTTAATTGTGTAACTTCTTAGTTGTGTAACTTTTTAATTGTGTAACTTTTTAATTGTGTAACTTCTTAGTTGTGTAACTTCTTAGTTGTGTAACTTTTTAATTGTGTAACTTCTTAGTTGTGTAACTTCTTAGTTGTGTAACTTCTTAGTTGTGTAACTTTTTAATTGTGTAACTTCTTAGTTGTGTAACTTCTTAGTTGTGTAACTTTTTAATTGTGTAACTTCTTAATTGTGTAACTTCTTAGTTGTGTAACTTCTTAGTTGTGTAACTTCTTAGTTGTGTAACTTCTTAATTGTGTAACTTCTTAGTTGTGTAACTTCTTAGTTGTGTAACTTCTTAGTTGTATAACTTCTTAGTTGTGTAAACTCTTAGTTGTGTAACTTCTTAGTTGTGTAACTTCTTAGTTGTATAACTTCTTAGTTGTGTAAACTCGTAGTTGTGTAACTTTTTAATTGTGTAACTTCTTAGTTGTATAACTTCTTAGTTGTGTAAACTCTTAGTTGTGTAACTTTTTAATTGTGTAACTTCTTAGTTGTGTAACTTCTTAGTTGTGTAAACTCTTAGTTGTGTAACTTCTTAGTTGTGTAAACTCTTAGTTGTGTAACTTTTTAATTGTGTAACTTCTTAGTTGTGTAACTTTTTAATTGTGTAACTTCTTAGTTGTGTAACTTTTTAATTGTGTAACTTTTTAATTGTGTAACTTCTTAGTTGTGTAACTTCTTAGTTGTGTAACTTTTTAATTGTGTAACTTCTTAGTTGTGTAACTTCTTAGTTGTGTAACTTCTTAGTTGTATAACTTCTTAGTTGTGTAAACTCTTAGTTGTGTAACTTCTTAGTTGTGTAACTTCTTAGTTGTGTAACTTCTTAGTTGTGTAACTTATCAGTTGTGTAACTTCTTAGTTGTGTAACTTCTTAGTTGTGTAACTTCTTAGTTGTGTAACTTCTTAGTTGTGTAACTTCTTAGTTGTGTAACTTCTTAGTTGTGTAACTTCTTAGTTGTGTAACTTCTTAGTTGTGTAACTTCTTAGTTGTGTAACTTCTTAGTTGTGTAACTTCTTAGTTGTGTAACTTCTTAGTTGTGTAACTTCTTAGTTGTGTAACTTCTTAGTTGTGTAACTTCTTAGTTGTGTAACTTCTTAGTTGTGTAACTTCTTAGTTGTGTAACTTCTTAGTTGTGTAACTTCTTAGTTGTGTAACTTCTTAGTTGTGTAACTTCTTAGTTGTGTAACTTCTTAGTTGTGTAACTTCTTAGTTGTATAACTTCTTAGTTGTGTAACTTCTTAGTTGTGTAACTTCTTAGTTGTGTAACTTATCAGTTGTGTAACTTCTTAGTTGTGTAACTTTTTAGTTGTGTAACTTATCAGTTGTGTAACTTCTTAGTTGTGTAACTTCTTAGTTGTGTAACTTCTTAGTTGTGTAACTTCTTAGTTGTGTAACTTCTTAGTTGTGTAACTTCTTAGTTGTGTAACTTCTTAGTTGTGTAACTTCTTAGTTGTGTAACTTATCAGTTGTGTAACTTCTTAGTTGTGTAACTTCTTAGTTGTGTAACTTCTTAGTTGTGTAACTTCTTAGTTGTGTAACTTCTTAGTTGTGTAACTTATCAGTTGTGTAACTTCTTAGTTGTGTAACTTCTTAGTTGTGTAACTTATCCGTTGTGTAACTTCTTAGTTGTGTAACTTATCAGTTGTGTAACTTCTTAGTTGTATAACTTCTTAGTTGTGTAACTTCTTAGTTGTGTAACTTCTTAGTTGTGTAAACTCTTAGTTGTGTAACTTCTTAGTTGTGTAAACTCTTAGTTGTGTAACTTCTTAGTTGTGTAAACTCTTAGTTGTGTAACTTCTTAGTTGTGTAAACTCTTAGTTGTGTAACTTCTTAGTTGTGTAACTTCTTAGTTGTGTAAACTCTTAGTTGTGTAACTTCTTAGTTGTGTAAACTCTTAGTTGTGTAACTTCTTAGTTGTGTAAACTCTTAGTTGTGTAACTTCTTAGTTGTGTAACTTCTTAGTTGTGTAACTTCTTAGTTGTGTAACTTATCAGTTGTGTAAACTCTTAGTTGTGTAACTTCTTAGTTGTGTAAACTCTTAGTTGTGTAACTTCTTAGTTGTGTAACTTATCAGTTGTGTAAACTCTTAGTTGTGTAACTTATCAGTTGTGTAAACTCTTAGTTGTGTAACTTATCAGTTGTGTAACTTATTAGTTGTGTAACTTATCAGTTGTGTAACTTATTAGTTGTGTAACTTATCAGTTGTGTAAACTCTTAGTTGTGTAACTTATCAGTTGTGTAAACTCTTAGTTGTGTAACTTATCAGTTGTGTAAACTCTTAGTTGTGTAACTTATCAGTTGTGTAAACTCTTAGTTGTGTAAACTCTTAGTTGTGTAACTTATCAGTTGTGTAAACTCTTAGTTGTGTAACTTATCAGTTGTGTAAACTCTTAGTTGTGTAACTTATCAGTTGTGTAAACTCTTAGTTGTGTAACTTATCAGTTGTGTAAACTCTTAGTTGTGTAACTTATCAGTTGTGTAAACTCTTAGTTGTGTAACTTATCAGTTGTGTAAACTCTTAGTTGTGTAACTTATCAGTTGTGTAAACTCTTAGTTGTGTAACTTATCAGTTGTGTAACTTATTAGTTGTGTAACTTATCAGTTGTGTAACTTATTAGTTGTGTAACTTATCAGTTGTGTAAACTCTTAGTTGTTTAACTTATCAGTTGTGTAAACTCTTAGTTGTGTAACTTATCAGTTGTGTAAACTCTTAGTTGTGTAAACTCTTAGTTGTGTAACTTCTTAGTTGTGTAACTTCTTAGTTGTGTAAACTCTTAGTTGTGTAACTTCTTAGTTGTGTAAACTCTTAGTTGTGTAACTTCTTAGTTGTGTAACTTATCAGTTGTGTAAACTCTTAGTTGTGTAACTTATCAGTTGTGTAAACTCTTACTTGTGTAACTTATCAGTTGTGTAACTTATTAGTTGTGTAACTTATCAGTTGTGTAACTTATTAGTTGTGTAACTTATCAGTTGTGTAAACTCTTAGTTGTGTAACTTATCAGTTGTGTAAACTCTTAGTTGTGTAACTTCTTAGTTGTGTAACTTCTTAGTTGTGTAACTTCTTAGTTGTGTAACTTATCAGTTGTGTAAACTCTTAGTTGTATAACTTCTTAGTTGTGTAAACTCTTAGTTGTATAACTTCTTAGTTGTGTAAACTCTTAGTTGTGTAACTTCTTAGTTGTGTAACTTCTTAGTTGTGTAACTTCTTAGTTGTGTAACTTATCAGTTGTGTAAACTCTTAGTTGTATAACTTCTTAGTTGTGTAAACTCTTAGTTGTATAACTTCTTAGTTGTGTAAACTCTTAGTTGTGTAACTTCTTAGTTGTGTAACTGAGGTGAAACTTCAACATGTTTAAGGCTTGCTATCTCCAAGTCATGGTTGTACTGGGGAAGGGCTAGAGAAAGGGGGGGGTATGGGTACATGTTTTATCCCTGAAGGGAGGCATTCTGAAACGCGCATCCTGTAAACTAACTGCAATCTATTTCGGTTCAATACACGAAGAAGTGCCTACATTTTAACGAAACAAATTCCTACATTATTTAACACAAGGAAATATCGATAAAGACGCATTTTACAGTCGCTAGTACTATTGCCAAATTCATCGATTTGCGCGCATCGCACTGAGAGCCCCACACCCCTCATATCCGCCCCTATGGATGAAACGAAAGGAGGAGGCTTTCAGTGCGTAGCTCGCAGATTGATGCGTCCTTCAGCAGATCCAGCGACTTTTTAACCTGAGTTCAGTGACGTTACAAAATCTGAATACAACTGCCCATAACATGCAACAATTTGGAATGTAGGCACTTCTCCTTGTAATAAACGTCAATTTCTCCTTTTTTATACCATCCCCAATATTTCACCTCCGAACAACACGTCCCATGGCATCTTGTTCCCATGTTACTGTATCAATGTCTGTATCGTACATATCATGTTTGTTGACGTCGTTGCATCTAACTAGAGATCAATCTGAACCTAATTTCCCAGACTATAATTCTTCATAAAAGAACAACAGCAGACAATCTACTTATTTAGATACAAAATTTATCTAATTGGGAACATTGGATGACCAAGAACAAAACATGCACTGATTTGGCATTCGAAAAGTTACAATTTAGATCTTCACTTCCGGCAAAAATATATGTTGCAACAATGATCAGTTGATGTCTATCTATCTATTCACTAAACCCTGTATTCCATTTCAGCGTCAGGGGTAGAAGAACTCTCTGGAGATGGGTTGATGTGTAATATTTAAAACATGTTTGAACGTTACCCAAACTTTCAGAAAAGTACACACAATATGTCTGTCTTTTTCGACAGGAAATAGAATAGTCTAGAATACCAAAGAACAAATCGGGTGATTAGAAGGCGGTGAGATTTTTTAACCTTATGAACTAATCATATATTATATTTTTGTAACGAATTTCCTGAACTTTGAGGTCGCAAGATTTGCTCCCGGAAGTCGTTCTCTTGTGGATTACCTTCCAGTTGAATCCACTCTGTGCTAGATTGAGGTATGGATGCGATCAAGCGTTTCATTGTTAACAAAGGGCAGATAAATGCGACTGAGCTTAATTACAAACCTGGCCTTCACCTTTCAAAGATAATAATTACTTTAAATAATTACCGTATTTGATTTGAGTGTATTGAAATGTATTACTTGATGATATATTATTTGTTGATTAATTTCAAAACAATGGCGATGTTTATCTAGACGTTAGCAGAACTTGTTATCTGTCTCCTCAAATGTACAAATACAAAAGGAAAATATGGCTTATAATAATAATAATAATAATAATAATAATGAAAATGGTAATAGTAACAAATATATCCATAACCCGTTACTTTATTAGGGGAGTGGCGTTGGAGACATGAGTACAACAAAACTCCCTTCAAATATCTCTATCCTCAACCATTAGGAGCAGTATAGAAAAATCATTCACAGACCATTCCTTAATGTTATCAATTAAGGATTTTCTCTCCCCTCCTCTTTTCCTTTACCCTCTGCTATTACCTGTAAAATAGTTTTAGAAAACGAGTCTAGTCCCAATACATGTCCAAGCCAAACAAGTTTACCCGTTTCACCATTGCCAAAAGTAGTTCTTGATAACCTTCACATTTGGTGTATTTGGACTATTCTGGAACTGTACTTGGTAAATAGTGAACGGAAATTCTTGGCAACCTTTCGTAACCATTACCCTCTCTGTGACGTTGTGTATATCTAAATGGCCATGCACAAAAACAAGTCTTACTGATTAATACATAATCACGACATTTGAGTCTTGACGGATTTGTTGAGTGAGGTATCTGATCAAGTGTGCCGGTATACTGATCAAGTGTGCCGGTATACTGATCAAATGTGCCGGTATACTGATCAAGTGTGCCAGTATACTGATCAAGTGTGCCGGTATACTGAGTTACATGGTAGTTTTCTTGATGCCAGAACAAGAGCTATGGTCATTGAAATCTCGGCAGATGGTGAATTGAAGGAGTCATGTATCTTTGAAGTTTCGTTTGTATTACTATTTCAAGTACAACTACAGTATGTGGACATAATAGCATGTGGGTTGGGTGTGTATTGTCTGGATAATTATGGCAGCTAGTGTCACAGAGTAGGCACAGTGGAGAGATTGGATACAGAGTGGGCGCAGATAGGGTATAGTGAAGATACTGAATACAGAGTGGTACAGTGAGCAGACTGGATATACATATAGTGGGAACACGGGGACCAAGTGGTCATATTGGATACAGAATAGAGGCAATGGAGAGACTGGATACAGAGTGGACACGGTAGTCAGATTTGTCACAGAGTGTACATATTGGATAGACTGGATATAGAGTTGGATTCAGCGGACATACTTGCTATAAAGTAGGCACATAGTTGGCACATTGGACAGGAAAGGGATGTACATGTCACTTCCTTAAGAAGAGGGGGTTACATAAGAAAAGATTTGTTCGTGCATTTTCGCATGTGATATCTGAGATTTGTGAAAGTCTCTAAGATGTTTCTTGGACGATTTACCTGCCATATGGCCAAATTCCTAGTACTAAAAGTAATGTTACGATTTACTATGAAAATCATAAACACTCATTCCCCCTTTACCTACGAGCTTAGGCAGAATGGAGTTGCCACAGTGGCGAAACTGAATACAGAGTATACACAGTGGACAGACTGGAGACAGAGTGGGCACAGTGTGAACGCATATTGGTCAGAGGCGGAGCATAGATTAATTACATTGGGGCGTCTGGATATAGAGTGGATACAAAGTGGACACAGACTAGACAATAGTGGATACAGAGTTGACACAGGGCAAGCTCATAGGCGACATCATTCACACAGTATGTACAGACTGGATATAGATTGGATGCAAAGTGGATACACAGTGGACACAGATTGGACAATAATGGACACTACTTGACACGGAGAAGCAGGCTCATACAGGAAATAATTAACACAATATATACAGACTGGACATAGAGTGGGTACAGACTGGACATACAGTTGGCACTCGGGTAGCGAAAAAGAAAACTAAAACTACTCTACAAAAAAACAGAGGAATAGTTAGAATAGTCGGTATTGTGTGTGTAACATTGTGTGTGTAACATTGTGTGTGTAACATTGCGTGTGTGACATTGCGTGTGTAACATTACGTGTGTAACATTGTGTGTGTAACATTGTGTGTGTAACATTGCGTGTGTAACATTGTCTGCGTGTAACATTGTATGTGTAGCATTGTATATGAAGCATTGTGTGTGTAACATTGTATGTGTAGCATTGTGTGAGTAACATTGTATGTGTAGCATCGTGTGTGTAACATTGTATGCGTAGCATTGTGTGTGTGTAACATTGTATGTGTAGCATTGTGTGTGTGTAACATTGTGTGTGTGTAAGATTGTGTGTGTAACATTGTGTGTGTAAGATTGTGTGTGTAACATTGTATATGTAGCATTGTGTGTGTAACATTGTGTGTGTAACATTGTGTGTGTGTAACATTGTGTGTGTGTAACATTGTGTGTGTAACATTGTGTGTGTAACATTGTGTGTGTAACATTGTATATGTAGCAGTGTGTGTGTAACAATGTGTGTGTGTAACATTGTGTGTGTTACATTGTGTGTGTAACATTGTGTGTGTAACATTGTATATGTAGCATTGTGTGTGTAACATTGTATGTGTAGCATTGTGTGTGTAACATTGTGTGTGTGTAACATTGTGTGTGTAACATTGTGTGTGTAACATTGTGTGTGTAACATTGTATATGTAGCATTGTGTGTGTAACATTGTATGTGTAGCATTGTGTGTGTAACATTGTATATGTAGCATTGTGTGTGTAACATTGTATGTGTAGCATTGTGTGTGTAACATTGTATGTATAGCATTGTGTGTGTAACATTGTATGTGTAGCATCGTGTGTGTAACATTGTATGCGTAGCATTGTGTGTGTAACATTGTATGTGTAGCATTGTGTGTGTGTAACATTGTGTGTGTAACATTGTGTGTGTAACATTGTGTGTGTAACATGGTGTGTGTAACATTGTGTGTGTAACAGTGTGTGTGTGTAACATTGTGTGTGTAACATTGTGTGTGTAACATGGTGTGTGTAACATGGTGTGTGTAACATTGTGTGTGTAACAGTGTGTGTGTGTAACATTGCAATACTACATACAGATATAAACTCAGTGAGCAAGAGGCGTCGTCTTACCTGCATTAATATGTTGGTTTCAACCCAATAACCCAAATTGACCATATGAAACAAACAAATAAAACAAGCACACATAGGAACAAACAAAAACATACGGGAGCAAAGAACCAAACAAACAAACAAAAATACAACTAAACACGCAACGAAAAATACATATAAGCAAACAAATACACAAACAAACGCACACAGACACAACCATTTAGCGAAAAGACACCACAAACAACAAACAAGCACAAAATCAACAAACAAACACACATCGTGCACACAAACATAAAACAACCACACAAACAGTAAAAAAAACACAAACAACAAAAAAAAAAACAATAAACAATTAAACATTCACACTAATAAATAAACACAGAAACACAAACAAACAAACGCACAGACAAATAACATTACAAACACGCACACAAACAAACTAAAAACAGCAAAAACACAAACAACCTTTTAAACTTAAACCAGACCAAGAATCGCTACTTAATAAATCTGTGAAATATGCAATATATTCAAACACTGTCCCCTGTCAATCATGCCATAAGAAGTGACTAAGGCGATTGAAAAGGGGATGCATTTAAATTGTAAAAAAAGACGTGGTTGTCTGGACTTTCTCAGAGCCGATATCCCGCGAATTCTATCGATTTATTCAATTCACGGATGAGACCAGCAATAATACAAATGACACCTGGGAGTTAGAACTGCCTTAAGACAAACTCGAATCAGAAAGCAGGGGGGGGGGGGGGGGCTTTCTTAAGTAAACAGATCCGGCATTATATGTTCTTGAATGCTGCGACCCGATTCTCTTGGCAATTTCTTACCTTTCCGTGAGTTTTTTTTGGTCGTTTTTGCGCAGCCAAGGCACGAAGGACGGGGTGGGGTGGGAACAAAGGGTATTAACGCTGACTACTGCTGTAATATTTAAAAAATTGGTACATTTGTTGCCTGTGGTTATTTTCTAGGCAATATAAATACGTTCAGTAGTTTGTCATTACTTTCTGAACGGTCCAGATGCACATTTGCCTGTGGCAGGGATCGAACTCCTGCTATGATTGTTGAATATGGCAACTACTTCGGTTACCGCAAGTTTTCATGTGAAGGAGTAAGGGAGATGTCTATGGACTGCGGAAATAAAGGCCGATTTGCCATAGCAGAAGTCGCGACATGTACAGGACGGATTTTGATTATACTTTCAAAAGAAAAAATCATGTCGCAACCGTGGATTGAAATGCCAACTACGGAGGCATAATTCCTTAGGTAAATGTGACCATCTGAAATCGCATATGTTGAAAACTCTCCTAATGTAATATTGTCACAGGTAACTAATATAGGTAGCTAGGAAGTAAATTAACACTCGACCGTGATGTCATGTCATAAATTACAACTTGCATTGTATTATCTTCAAATGCCTTTAACAATCTGTCTAATATCTGGAGGTCAAATTCAATCGGCACACGCATGAAAAATACTCGTATTTAATTCCTGCGTTATTCCGGGGCTATCATATGGGTGTGAGAACTTTGATTATCTTCAGAAAAGAAACTGCTGAGTTTCGAGAACAAACGTCTTCGTAGGATAACTAACACTCATTGGAGTGAATTCACATCGAATGATAAAATCAGAGAAGAGACAAATCAAAATCTCATCAGATGTTATCAGAAAACGCCGTTGGTCCTACATCGGGCATGTTCTACGCTCAGACAGCAACAGAATACACCACCAATCTCTTGAATGGATACCTACAGGCAAAAGAGCAAGGGGTAGACCAAAAGAAACACTCAGAAGAACAATACTTAGAGAAAGTGAAACAACCAATATTACTATTCGAAAACTGCACAGAATATATGTGAACAGACAGAATTGGAGAGATCTGACCTCTGCCCTATGCGCTAACTTCAGTGCTATATGAAACTGAATGAATGAATGAAGGAACTAATATAACTATAACTATAACAAGTCAAACTAATGTCATTAGGAAATAATAGAAAACAACAACAACAAAGGAGCACAGACTTATCCATGTTACGATCCTATACGGATAAATATAAGAACAACATATGATAACAATAATGATAAATGACAACAACTACACTATAAGAGAACTAAATACTATCAAAAGAAAGCAATAGTATGAAACATGAATGAAAAAAGTGAATGATATATGAAACCAAAAAATCATTGATATATGAAACCAAAGATAATTAGTAAATGCGTGAACATCAAAGTCTGAGAAATAACAGAAGTGTGCCAATCTCAAAAACAGAGCTTGAGTAAACTTGCATTAAGGTTTGATAGCCAGTCGTCTACATTATACTGGCAATACCAACGGGTGTATTAGTGGTGCCTACAAATTCAGCAGTTGTCAAATAGTAATGTCATATACAATATATGTTTCAAATACTAATGTCATATACAATATATGTTTTAAATATTGTTATGTTCTTAACAGAAGTGTTATGAATAATGCATTCATAGTAGAGTTATCATATGTACTGCTCCCTAAGACTGAATGTGTGCTTGTTCCCTAGTACTAAATGTTTACCTGCTCCTTAGTACTGAATGTGTGCGTGTTGCCTATTACTAAATGTTTACCTGCTCCCTAGTACTGGATACAATTTTCGTCCTGCTAAAAATAAAAACATCCGGGTTGTGATTTCTCGCTTGACAAGACCCCTCCTCGAGTCGACTCAGCTGTAAATGAGTCCTGCTCATGAGTGAGGGGAGGTAAAGACAACAAGGAAGGGAACTAGACACCCCACCTAATAGTTGTTAAGGCTTAGTAGAGTAACCTTCATCCCCGACGTCAGGTTGCTGCTATGGGAAATACCTTTACCTTTTAGTACTAAATGTTTACTTGTTCCCTGGTAATAAATGTTTACTTGTTCCCTAGTACTAAATGTTTACATGTTCCCTGGTACTAAAGCTTTATTTGTTACCCAGTACTAAATGTTTACTAGTTCCCTGGTACTAAATGTTTACCTGCTCTCTAGTACTGAATGTTTACTTGCTTCCTAGTACTAAATGTTTACCTGTTCCCTAGTACTGAATGTTTACTTGCTTCCTAGTACTAAATGTTTACCTGCTCCCTAGTACTGAATGTTTACTTGCTTTCTGGTACTAAATGTTTACCTGCTTCCTAGTACTAAATGTTTACCTGCTCCCTAGTACTGAATGTTTACTTGCTTTCTGGTACTAAATGTTTACTTGCTTCCTAGTACTAAATGTTTACTTCCTTCCTAGTACTAAATGTTTACTTGCTTCCTAGTACTAAATGTTTACTTGCTTAATAGTACTAAATGTTTACTTGCTTCCTAGTACTGAATGTTTACTTGCTTCCTAGTACTAAATGTTTACTTGCTTCCTAGTACTGAATGTTTACTTGCTTCCTAGTACTGAATGTTTACTTGCTTCCTAGTACTGAATGTTTACTTGCTTTCTGGTACTAAATGTTTACTTGCTTCCTAGTACTAAATGTTTACTTGCTTCCTAGTACTAAATGTTTACTTGCTTCCTAGTACTAAATGTTTACTTGCTTCCTAGTACTGAATGTTTACTTGCTTTCTGGTACTAAATGTTCACTTGCTTCTTAGTTCTAAATGTTTACTTGCTTCCTAGTACTAAATGTTTACTTGCGTCCTAGTACTAAATGTTTACTTGCTTCCTAGTACTAAATGTTTACTTGCTTCCTAGTACTACATGTCATGTTCTGAATTGTTAAGGATTAATGCTTCCTCTTCGTTTTATTTACGGCTTGATGCCATAGACAGAATTCATCATCATCATCAAACCCGCAACTCTCCATGATCGTAGGGATGCCAGGCTGGAAACATTAACACGTAGCGATATCACGCTGGAAAATCATCATATAGGGATGCCACGCTGGAAACATCAACACGTAGCGATATCACGCTGGAAAATCATCATGTAGGGATGTCATCCCGTCCAGTCTTTAATATTATCAATTCATACTTTTTTTGTTATCTTTTTCTTCCACCTCCCCACTGTTCTGAATAAGACATCTATGGAAAGGGAATCGTGCCTCATTACGTGGCCTAACCACACACATTTGCGACGAGTCACCACTGCCATGAGATGTTCTTGTTGATCTTCAAGAATATTCATTTCGCTTCTCACATAAATGTTGCTTTTATATTCTGTATACTTGATACGCAATATTTATTTGTTTTCGAAAGCGTGTAATCCCCTCTCCGTTGCTCCTGTAATTTCCAACTCGCATGTGTGTACAAAAGAATAGGTATTATTAGAGATGTATATATGTTTGTATCCGGCACTGTGGGGCGTGGTACAGAACGCCCACGTGAAAGCCAAGGTTCCCCGCAGGCAATTGTTCAGAAAGCAATGGAAAACTGCTGAAGATATTTATATTTCTTAGAGAATCAGCACAGCGAACAAAAAATGAGTTAATGGCTGAGTCCAGAATAAGATATGCTACCAATATAAGTATGTCTGTGTTTATATCAGTTTAATAGCGGTAACTATGGACGCTTTCAGAACGGATGTGTTATTTGAGAAGTCAGCTGGTGGTAGATTAGAACTAATATTTTCATGTAATCTCAAACAAGGAGACTTGGAGAGAAGATGGAGGTTTGCACCACCACACAAACCTCTTCGTCACAGCAATGACATAATAAGACAGAATTAGGATTAAATAAACGAGCGAATGCAGTAAAACTATTTAACCATATAATATAAATACGCAAAATGTCAGAGTATATCCGACAAAATATCAGAGGATGTCCGACAAAATATCAGAGGATGTCCGACAAAATATCAGAGTATATCCGACAAAATGTCAGAGTATATCCGACAAAATGTCAGAGTATATCCGACAAAATGTCAGAGTATATCCGACAAAATGTCAGAGTATATCCGACAAAATGTCAGAGGATGTCCGAAAAATGGAGAGTTCCTCAGTAAACAAACGAATAAGTAATAAAGAAAGAATCAAGTATAATAGTCACTATCAAATACTAATTTTCAGTATTCAAAATAAATAACTAGCAATAAAACAAAGAACAAGGACAATGTTACAAGTTTTAAATATTAATGGTTAGGATTTTATAGTAACCTTTATACTTGATTCAGTATGTACCATATACAAGACACATATAAAAATTAATTATAAAATGTGCTAAATAAGTTTTACATGAAACATAAACAACGAATACATTAACGTGTTGACCAAAATGTCTTTATAAAGATAAAAACAAAGGAACACAGAATTGAAGGGACAATAAACTTAAACCAAAACAATGAGAAATTTTGTGTCAATACAATATATGTCTAATGGTGAGTTATGCTTCTTTCAACCGCGGACATTAGTTCACGTTGTTTATATTAAAACGTGTAACCATAAAACGTGGTGGAGATCGTGGTTCTTGTAATCCAGCTACCACTACCTACAGTACGTAAAAAAAATAAAAAATAAAACGAGATACAAGAAACTGCGGTAATAAAATAATCAAAGATTGAATGAAGGGATTGGAAGACATCAGGAAATCTATGTACAATCTAGCAAGCTAAATATAACAAAAATATATAACATCTAGCAAGCTAAATATAACAAAAATATATAACATCTAGCAAGCTAATTATAACAAAAATATATAACATCTAGCAAGCTAATTATAACAAAAATATATAACATCTAGCAAGATAAATATAACAAAAATATATAACATCTAGCAAGATAAATATAACAAAAATATATAACATCTAGCAAGATAAATATAACAAAAATATATAACATCTAGCAAGATAAATATAACAAAAATATATAACATCTAGCAAGATAAATATAACAAAAATATATAACATCTAGCAAGATAAATATAACAAAAATATATAACATCTAGCAAGATAAATATAACAAAAATATATAACATCTAGCAAGATAAATATAACAAAAATATATAACATCTAGCAAGATATATATAACAAAAATATATAACATCTAGCAAGATAAATATAACAAAAATATATAACATCTAGCAAGATATATATAACAAAAATATATAACATCTAGCAAGATAAATATAACAAAAATATATAACATCTAGCAAGATAAATATAACAAAAATATATAACATCTAGCAAGATAAATATAACAAAAATATATAACATCTAGCAAGATAAATATAACAAAAATATATAACATCTAGCAAGATAAATATAACAAAAATATATAACATCTAGCAAGATAAATATAACAAAAATATATAACATCTAGCAAGATAAATATAACAAAAATATATAACATGGGTAAATACATTGTACGTTCTTATTCATCTCTTGTGCATTCTGGTGTCATTATAGAATTCAGTTAGAGGTATATCCTTGACTATGTGTTGGCAGATGGCTGATACACGTTGTGCATGCTGCACAGATCCTTACGTAATTTAGGAATAGTATATGTCCACTGTAGATAGTGTTTCTTGTACCCATGATTTCACTGTTGAGCTGCTATATTTCTCCTCTTGTCACAAGATGATGGTCCTTGTTTTTGACTGTAGACCGACATTTCGCTCTTATTTCGCGCAGTATCGTCACATGTATGATGGTTTATTTCAAAAGTTTTCAGCAAGTTCTTTAACGAGTCCGGGTAGCGCTTCTTTTGGCCACCTCGAGAGCGTAAGCTCTTCTGCAACTCACCATAGAGAAGTAGTTTTGATAGGCGACGATCTGGCATACTTACCTACCACATGAGCCGCCCAACGAACTAAAATTTTACCTAGAGTCCACAAGAAATATTGATCGGCGTTTCGATCAAAATGGTTTTTAGTCTTTATAAATATAGAGAAAAACCTTTAAAACACACACCCACACACAGACACACACACACACTCACGCACGCATGCACACACACACACACACACACACACACATATATATTATAAGTTTGTCAATGGCAGGAAAAATCGGAAATATCCTCATAGAGTAGTGGAGATAACATACAGGATACATGATATTTGTATCAGTTCTCACAATTATTATTTCCGAGTATATCACTGCGGCACGTTCTAAAGCACAAAGGGAATCTAGTAATGTCTATCTATCAGAGAAACATGACTGGATAATATTAAGGATTAGACAGGGTGTGAATTCTCCAAACTTATTAGGATGGTAGAGTGTAGGGATACCTTGGAAATATTTCTGCGTCAAATGTCTTAATGTGATTCCCCTACGTCCTGAGTGTGTTTTATTATTACTATTATTAACTATAGTAATAATAATAATAATAATAATAATAATAATAATAATAAACTATTATTATTATTATTATTATTATTATTATTATGCAGTTTCGTTCCCATTTCTCTCTGGTGAGAAGTACTTTTTGAAATACTGCACAACTTTATTTTCGAAATATTATTTTAAATGATTGTCATATCTTTGATAATAGCAAGAATTAACCTGATCAACTCCGAGGTATATCTTTGTTCGCAAACAGTATCAGACATGTTTTCTACTGATGTCCTGGATACATTTTGTAGAAACAAGATCAAAAATAAATAACTACTTCGTCGAAGTAAAAATAGAAAATTCTCAGACAAAAATTTAAGAGGTAAGTGTTTGAATGCTAAACTTGGCCTTGACCAGTCGCGAGAGTAATGAATTAAACATAATTCTTGGAGTTGAAACTAGACAGCAGAAAATTTAAGTAAGAAAATTAGTTCCGGGTATCTTCAAAAATCTAAAACACAAATTAAACAAACACAACAAGTATATACCCAATATCTTGTGTACTCAGACCTACCAGTATGGGATACAAATATGACTCTTCCGACCGCTCACTGATAGATGAAAATAAACACCGTTGCTTCAGGTGTGTAGGTGGGCTAGTTTTTGAGGTCCATTTACTCTAGAACTTAGTGCCTGTCGTTTCTACAGAGTGCAGGTTTTTATTGTGGGGAAACGTTTCCTGTAATTTGATGCAAGTCTTGTATGCCATACATCATTTCTGGTTTGTTACTCACGAAATCATTTTTTTTTTTTTTTGCGTGTGTTAGTATGGAAACACAAAATCTCATAATTGACTAAATTTCGGGTAACACCTGACAAACATGCAGATATCACTAAAGACATTGGACTAATATGCAACAGGTAAAGAGCTGCTTCTTCAAAAGAGACGACAGGACTGCATCCTGATGGACATCTAAGAGTACAATCGTTCTGCTACAAGAGAAATTCAGTGGGAATATTTGAGAAAAAGCAAAATGTAAGAAGTCGATATTATTGAAAATAATATAGACTTTACTGAGGATATTCAATAAGTTTAAAATGTGTGTGTCCAATTTTTGACCCCTCCTTCATGCATGTCAATAATTTTTTACGCATTTTTCCTGCATGTCAACAATTTTTGACCCCTCCATCAAGCATGTCAACATATTATATTTTGACCCCTTTTTCCTGCATGTCAACAATTTTTGACCCCTCCATCAAGCATATCAACATATTATATTTTGACCCCTTTTTCCTGCATGTCAACAATTTTTGACCCCTCCATCAAGCATGTCAACATATTATATTTTGACCCCTTTTTCCTGCATGTCAACAATTTTTGATCCCTCCATCAAGCATGTCAACATATTAAATTTTGACCCATTTTTCATGCATGTCAACAATTTTTGACCCCTCCATCAAGCATGTCAACATATTAA
The DNA here is from genome assembly GCA_034231615.1 of Meghimatium bilineatum. Classification (NCBI taxonomy): domain Eukaryota; kingdom Metazoa; phylum Mollusca; class Gastropoda; order Stylommatophora; family Philomycidae; genus Meghimatium; species Meghimatium bilineatum. Next base: position 45,524,076 of record CM067318.1, on the reverse strand, counting down.
ATTTTGACCCATTTTTCATGCATGTCAACAATTTTTGATCCCTCCATCAAGCATGTCAACATATTAAATTTTGACCCATTTTTCATGCATGTCAACAATTTTTGATCCATCCATCAAGCATGTCAACATATTAAATTTTGACCCATTTTTCATGCATGTCAACAATTTTTGACCACTCCATCAAGCATGTCAACATATTAAATTTTGACCCATTTTTCATGCATGTCAACAATTTTTGACCCCTCCATCAAGCATGTCAACATATTTTATTTTGACCCCTTTATTCTGCATATCAACAACTATCAAGTACTCAATCATCCCTTCTTCTTAATTATGTCAAAATGTAACCTCTCCCCCAAACACCAAATTAAATTAAGCAAAAATCTTGAAAAATTACGTAAAATCTCGGTTCTCCCCCCATCTCATATTTTTATACATTTGTTTCAAATTCAAAATATTTTACTGGTGTATGAAACAGCATCGTTGACGTCAACTTTATTCAAACCATCTTCCCTTTGTCAACTAGTGTCAAACTATTTCAGACTCCCTACCTCTACCGCCAAATGTTTATGAAGAGTCATTTTGACAGAAACTTTGTTTAGTTTAGACATTTAACTAGACACAACTCGCTTTCTAAAATTATTTTGCGAGCAACATCCGAGGGTAGAAGAAGGAGAAGGGTGGGAGAAAATCATGGAGTAGAAAACATCAATAAATGACCTGGGCGTGGTTTTTTCTACACTTCTCCGACTAGTCTGCTCGTGGCTTTTCTACACTTCTCCGAATGGTTTGGTCGTGGTTTTTCTACACTTCTCCGAATGGTCTGGGCGTGGTTTTTCTACACTTCTCCGGCTAGTCTGGGCGTGGCTTTTCTACACTTCTCCGAATGGTTTGGGCGTGGTTTTTCTACACTTCTCCGAATGGTCTGGGCGTGGTTTTTGTATACTTTTCCGAATGGTCTGGAAGTGGCTTTTCTACATTTCTCAGAATGATCTGGGCGTGGTTTTTGTACACTTTTCCGAATGGTCTTGGCGTGGTTTTTGTACACATTTCCTAATGGTCTGGGCGTGGTTTTTCTACACTTCTCCGAATGGCTGAGGATAGGCGTGTTTAGAGGGCTTCATGTGCTAATGTATCCAGTGTTGCGCCCCTATAGCTCTGACGGATCACGAGTCTTGTTATTAATACTAATAAATGTTTATGAACATAATTTATCGGCGGCCCCTACATATAAAACGATCAGTAACAATTAATAATTTTATGTTTCCGTGCGATGACTTAAGTACTAAATTATCGATTATTAGATGTCAATACTTAACGTAACTATACTTTTATTACTATATGTCAATACTTAACGTAAGTATATTTTTGTTATTAAATATCAATACTTAACGGAAGTATATTTTTGTTATTAGATATCAATACTTAACGTAAGTATATTTTTGTTATTAGATGTCAATAAGTAACATAAGTATATTTTTGTTATTAGATGTCAATACTTAACATAAGTATATTTTTGTTATTAGATGTACATACTTAACATAAGTATATTTTTCTTACTAATTTGCAAAATGATCTTAAGTCGACCTAATAAAAAGCTGTGTGTACTTGCCACTTTGACCTAATAAAAAGCTGTGTGTACTTGCCACTTTGACCTAATAAAAAGTTGTGTGTACTTGCCACTTTGACCTAATAAAAAGCTGTGTGTACTTGCCACTTTGACCTAAGAAAAAGCTGTGTGTATTTGCCACTTTGACCTAATAAAAAGTTGTGTGTATTTGACACTTTGACCTAATAAAAAGCTGTGTGTACTTGCCACTTTGACCTAATAAAAAGCTGTGTGTACTTGCCACTTTGACCTAATAAAAAGCTGTGTGTACTTGCCATTTCGACCTAATAAAAAGCTGTGTGTACTTGCCACTTTGACCTAATAAAAAGCTGTGTGTACTTGCCACTTTGACCTAATAAAAAGCTGTGTGTACTTGCCACTTCCATCTAATAAAAACTGCGTGTGGTTGTTTGTAAAACATAGTTTTAAAAAAAATAATATTTTGCCTTGATGCATATGATTGCTTCTGTGATTTTTGTGTGGGAATTAATGTCTAATAAGGCGCATACTCCTAACCGTAAATTGTAGTTGACTGTGATCGTATATAGGTGTACAACAATGAAAGATTTTGCGCTGGACATTTCACCTGTTATTATTGAGAACTGACATTAACAGCAATGTATCCGTTATTTATGAAGAATGTTATAGCAGTGTACAGTTTGTGCCAAGTGTGAAGAAAACTCAGGACATATTTCGACAATAAATGATATTTTTATCGATGTACCCGTCAATTTCGAATTGCAAAGAATTTCTAAATTTTCATTACCGTTAGGAAATTGGTGAACCGTACACGCATATTTCATTGCTCCTATATTTGTAACTCTTCACTTTCTCAGCTGCTGAATTATTGTGTTTATCTCCCTTAGTTTCTGAGGATGACAAAAATGGAATAGAAACTGTCGTCAATATCGACAGCCTTAAGTTTACATCACCACAACCACTACCATCATGTGCACTGTCGCCAAGGCAACTTATTCGTCTGCAGTTGTTAACGAACTCATGCACATTAGCAGGATGTAGTCCTGGGAACTGAATGCGTTGAATTATGGTTTACAGATTGGCTGCGATATTTGAGTTTTTGAACCTGACAAATCCTAATTGAGCATAGTTTATTGTCTACTTAGCTTCCATTAGATGGAGCAGAAAACTGAGGTACTAAACTCTCCTTACTTACGTAGAACATGGGCTATGTAGTCTTACTGTATGACAGACTATCACTGTCGGGTGATAACGTGACAAAATATAAATAAAAGTGCACAGGACATAATTATACAAAGAACAGCACACATAATATAATAGACGTTAGACGAAAAGGCTTTCATCAAGATAACATGCACATTTACATAAAAGAAACAAAGAGTGGGATCCACACAACTAACGTGTCACAGCGATGGCTGGAAGGATTGGAACTAGGTAAAACAACAACAACAGAAGCAGTAAATACGTACACACGTAAATACATGTGAAAACTAGACGAACAAAGAGATGACGTAAATGACGGGACAGAATAAAACGAGGAACAACTAAAAACTAAACAATTGACTGGTTTGAATTAAGTTCAATAGGCCTTATAGCACCAAACTTAAAAATAAACCGGATTTCAAGAGCGTACCACGATCTATCATTGGTGGTGCAGGATCTGATGGCCGTGACTATATAGCCAGGATCGTTGAAGTGTGTGTCGACAGGAGTGGGCTTTTTTGTGCTTAATGGCATGAAGATGGCTACAGAAGCGGTCACTCAATCTTAAGCTAGTTTCACCTACATACTGCTTGCTAAAGCGCTTATATATGTTAATCGTGATAACGTAAATGAAATTATGGAATTCAGATGAAAGGCCTCGTCGATAGTAAAAATGACCTTAAGAAATGAAACAGAGAGATTAAGAACATCATTAAGATATACGTAACAAAGACCATTTTTGAAAACCGGTTTATTTGTCAATTTGGTACCTCCAAGCCTATTGGACTTAATTCAGATCATTCATTTGTTTAGTTTTCGGTTTCTCTGGTCTCGTTTTATTCATTTTGCTCCATCATTTACGTCATCTCTTTGTTAATTTCTTTTTCACATGCATTTACGTGTTTATGTATCTCCTGTGTCTTCCACCGCTGTCCTAGTTCCAATCATTTCAGCAGTCTCCATGTTTCGCTGGGACACGTTTCCTATTCGTTGTTGTTTATGTAAATGTGCATGTTATCTTGATAAAGGCCGTTTGTTCGAAACGTCGATTATCTCATGTGCACTTTTATTTGCATTTATTCCACGCTTGCACTCGACTGTGATAGTCTGTTAGTCGTTGTGCAGCAAGACTACATTACCTGTGTTCTACGTAAGTACTATTTTCATACAGTTTCACATTAATTTGCTCTTTTATTGATTATCCTCAAATCTCCTTAGCCTTCGTCCACGTAACGCACGGAATGTAATAGTGTTTATCTTCTTTGTTTCCAGTTTGGGCTACAGAAACACAGGGGCACAAAAAAAACCCAATTAACTATCAAAGAGATGACCATTTAATAATTTGCTTGAGGTACTAGGCATACGGTGTAGCAGAGAAATCACAAACAGATCATGTGCGCAGACGCAGACCGGGTGCGCAGACGCAGGTCCATACATTAGGCATAAGTTGTAACAGAGAAATGACAAACAGATCCGGTGCTCAGACGCAGACTCGGTGCCTAGACGCTGGTCTGTAGATGTTACTTCGTTAAAGGAATTGAAGCGATTGGCGGATGTGGGGGGGGGGGGTTCCACAGGAAAGTACAGAAATCACTTTGATTACGTGGACTTACATAGGACACGCTGCAGTATAGTACCCAAAAAAAAGAGAGCCAACTCTCCCCCATCCCAGCCCATATCCTCTCCAGATGTAGTATTTGTTAACGGGTTTTTCAAGAATTATGTTTATTTCTTTACTCTCGCGACTGGTCAAGGTCAAGTTTAGCATTCAAACACTTACCCTCTTCAATTTTATTTTCTGAGAATATTCTATTTTTACTTCGACGAAGTATAGTTATTTATTTTTGATCTTGTTTCTACAAAATGTATCCAGGACATCAGTAAGAAGACATGTCTGAAACTTTTAGCGAACAAAAATATACCTCAGAGATGATCAGGTTAATTCTTGCTATTAAATAATTTAAACTATCCGGTGTAGGGGCACGGTAATTGGGGGCATATGCCCGTGGCACTGACGGGAATCATTACGAAGCTATTGAATAGATATCGTCGAATGTAGCAAAGATATACATACTTCAGGGAGATTCAACGCGGGTTATTGAATCCACATTACATGGCTTCCGGTATCGGTAGGTGGATGAATATATGGGGAACAAAAACTCGCAATGATGGTTGATATGATCGTGACCTTTGACTTACTTTAAGACTTCTCAACAGAAAATTAAAACAAGTAGAAGGCAGATTTTTATTATGTTCGTGAATTTCGTTGCTCAACCGTGTATATATATTTTTGGCAAGCTAATACAAGTATTTAAATAGCGATCAACGAAAATCACAACAATAATGAAAAAATACTCCACGAATCAAGACGTGTCTACTATCAGTTGAGAGGTCTATACTGGTGTCTGGTCATGATATGACGTAATGTGTTGCTTACACGCAATAGATAATAGGTCCCTAAAGTGCGCGATGGTGAGATGTTTTGTTCCAGCGAGTACTGGGACAGATACAATTAATAAAAATAACGGTATTAAATATTGATTAAGTACGCCTACATAAAAGATGTTGAATATATAACTAGGTGTGTACTAGCCCACACGGATAGAAACGAAGGATATACATAGATACTTGTTTTAAGAAGACATAACAAAAAAGATGTTTAATATAGAATAGAGAATAACACATGGCTTGAGGGGATATCCATATTTGTGCAAAAAAAAAATAGTTTTTAAATAATTTTTGACCGCCTTTCTTTCACTGTCAACAGCTATCACGAATTTAAGAACTGCATCCGGGTTGTTCTTGTTTCCCGATTAGAAACTGGGGTAACAGCACGTGGGGCATTCCCATAAGTGTTCCACCCTCCGTTCCAGCAGCCATCCCAGTGTATGTAGACTCATAGTCTCGGTCAGGTGTGGATTGAGTGATCTTTGGGACTTTCCAAAAAATTTACTTTTATTTACCTACCCTCTAGATACTCATATTTCTGCCATTATCTGTATGTGTACGTTCTCGGCGAAACAAGAAATCATCTTCATCTTCCGGGTTGTATCTATATTTAGCTCTGCCATGTGAACATGAACGTCCATAGTGCCGTTATTAATCGCCGTATTATGTTATCAATGCGGTCTTGAAAAGGCTTTTTGGTCGAAACATTGATTTTTGTGTGCGTTATTATGTGTATTTCCAGTAATTAACAAAACATGACACCGTTCCACTTTTTACCCATGAATTTAGAACCTTGCTTAATTATATCAAAACAATACCCCCCCCTCCCATTTTTAAGCCTGTTTTAAAAAATAAAAATACTTTTTTAATGTTTAAAATTTAACAATTTAATTGGTGAATAAAAAGCAGTATTATTGACGTCAACCATTGTTAATTCCCTACAATGTCGTCAACAAATGGCAAACTTTTTAGACAAGAAAATCAAAGAATCGTACTAATACTAACTACTTCATGCTTTGTGTAACCGACCTCATAAGACCTATAGGTGCTTAGTTTAGTACTTAAAATTTCAGACTTACTCAGATACTGTCAGCTTGTCATTTAGTTTTCCACAATATTTATTCTGTTCAGTCACGCTAGACAAACGATCCTTTCTACTTTCTTCCCAATAAAATTTAACGCAATCATCATATTGTTTTTGTGTCCAGAAATTAACACAACATCTTTCATCAAATCCCGTTTTCTCATTCTGCAAAAATAAACAATAATCACGCACAGCAGTAACACAGCACGCTAAACATCTACAAAGAACAATCTTCTATTTTATTTATTTAGCAAAAAAACATTCGAATATAAACAAAGAGAACAAAAAAATATGCTTCACGAAATCGCAAATATTCAATAAGCGCGTTTCCCCATTTTTATTTGAAGAACCTAGGCAGACAAGCTGGAATTAGAAGCACTTTGCTGCAATGCTCACCTCGTCAAGTTTCGCTGATGCACTTTCTATGAAAACGCAGCCTTCATAATTGGGATGAAATTAGAAGTAAGCAGACGAGTATCAAGTATCTGGGGATTAGCAGGCCAGGTCGAGGATACAAGGAGAGATGATAAGTGTGCTGTGGGTGTCTTCTTCCATTGAATAACTGCATGCATTTTATGTTAATGAAAGTATGTATCTTTTTTTACTTGGATCTTTCTCAAACTCCCACTGGATGTCTCCTAAAGCAGGACAAAGGTCCCACTAGATTTCCAGCAGAATGTAGTCCATAGAATGGAAATGCGTGTTATTTGAGCAATGATCCGATACATCCAACTTCGGCTGGTGTAACTTTATACGTAGTATATTTATATCACTTCCACTTAAAGGTGGACTTCTGTAACAATATTGCTAGTAGGCCACACCTTGACGAAATAACTGGTTCCCAAGAGAACTGGTCACTAACCTCAATGGTAATCACTGTCAAACATTCTTGATCTTTTTTTTTCGGTGTTGTGTGTGTTATGAACATAGCCACAGACGGGCACAAAGTGTTTTCAAATGTTTATGATTCTTTTGTTTTGTAGCCGATTTGATATCATGAATTAGCTACTATGAACATAGCGATTGTGTTAATCGGTGATGCTACTGTGAACTTATATATGATTGTGTTCATCGGTGATGCTACTGTGAACTTATATAAACCGTTTGTGCTGTTTCATTCTCATCAAGTGCCATATCCTCAGCAAATGTTTGCTGCAACGGAATTTCTACATTTCCTATTTCTTGCCTTTCGCTGTGAATTCTGCTAGACTGTGACATGTCAATTTCGTGATGTTTTCCTCCCACTTGTAGCTCTGCCCACCTCTTGATCACATCCCTTCCACTTTATCCTCAAGTAAGATCTTCAAAAAGAATTTAACATGTCACTTAACATGTCACTTAACATGTCACTTAACATGTCACTTAACATGTCACTTAACATGTCAATTAATATGTCAGTTAATATGTCACAAATTCTGTGGGTGCTTGATCGTAGTTCCTTTAACAATTTGTTATATTGATATGAACTGGTGTCAGAACTTTTTTCGTTTAATTTTCTTTCCAATATGTTCTTCATATCTTTCTTTATATTCACATCTCAAAGGCATCGGTGCTGTCTTCAAATTGTTTCTTTATTGTCAATGTTTCTGAGAGCATACATCAATATATAATAGATGAAACATTTGACAGTTATTTTGTAATTTGCTTAGATGTTAATAATTTCCTCATGTCATTGAAAATACTTTTAGCCATTCCTATTCTCCTTTTAACTTCTGTTTCGCATCTGCTGTCATTTGTGATTATGTGGCCAAGATATTGATAATGTTCTACTTGTTGTAGTTTTTCTCTATGTATTTTTACGTTTAGCATCGTTCTTCTGTGATTTTGGTGATTATCACAGATTTTAAAAAAAATATTCATATCCAGTCCATATTCTTTACTTGATTTATCGACTTGATCTATTAGTCTTTGTAGCGCCTGTTCACTTTTTGTCAAGGTAAAGGTATGTCCCGTGGCAGCAACCTGCCGTCGGAGATGAAGATAACTCTTCATGTACTAAGCTGCAGCATCTATTAGGAGGTGGGGTGGCTAGTTCCCTTCCTTGCCGTCTTTACCTCCCCTAACTCATGCGTCAGGTACTCATTCACAGCTGAGTCGACTGGAGGAGTGGTCGTATCAAGCGAGAAATCACAACCCGGATTTTGTGTGTGTGTGTCCGGTCGTGTGTCCGATCCTGGCTCGCTGTAACCCGGTGGTAGCAAGAAAGCTCACTATGAACTAGGCTACCGCGCTCCTCGTTCTGTAAAGAGGACAGTTGCAAAAAAAA